>CM060102.1:2540049-2919189 GCA_030522485.1 Stenchaetothrips biformis | reverse complement strand
GCCGGCTCGGCGTTCGCGAGCGGGGGCTCGCTTGGCTTCCCGCCGCCTCCTAAACGAAACCGGAACCTCTGGAACCGTTTCCGGCAATATCCCGATCAGATTATCGCAGGGGAAATATACTGGCTTGCGGCACGCATGGCCACTGTAATCTACGAGACGCGGAGCGTTTTGCGAGGCGATGCCGGGCCCCCAGGATTCCAGAGATCGAATTCACGCCTCTCCGAGAGCGTGATAAATTCAGCAGACTGAGAGTCGTCCGCTCTGTCTCCCATCGCACTCACGGGGCGTGCCGTGTAGGGCGCGAGAGAAGACCGGGGGGCGACAGGGACGCCCAGCCGACGGCTCTCGGTTTGCGAAGTGACGTTTGTTCGGGCCCGCACGGTACCTGTTGCGTTCTAACAGCGGCGCATCGCTCATACCCCTGTCGACTCACCGCCGTTCCCTGACGCCTCATTTTATTTTTCGGGAAATCAAGTTATTAAGCGCGCTCTTTTATCGCTCCCAGCGCTCCAGCTGATTAGCTACCAGCGCTACGGTGGATCAGAAGGACCGTTCAGCCGGCCCAAAGTCCCGGACACGTTTTGAGCTCCAGAGTCCGCTAAATGGGACTCGGGATTAAAACGATGTGAGACCTCACCAATGGATTGCTCTCCCGAACGAGGAGGGCCACCATCGGTGGGGTCACACGTTCGTTTTCGAGTCCCATTTTAGCGACTCTGGAGCTTCAAAACGCGTCTATGCACCGCCTCAACGGTTTCCCTCTGGCCCTCACTGCTCGCAGCGCTCTACTAGGGACCCCAAACGAGGCCGCGCATCGATCTTTGCGGACGAAATTGGCGTGAAAGGTCGGCAGACCACTATCTGTTCTCTCCTCGCACTCACTGGGGTGCCCTGACCCCGGGCCCGGCCGCACCAGTTGAGTGCGAGAGAGGGACAGAGCCACGTTATTAATTGGGGGCACAGGGCGCCCGTATTTCCCACTATACGGGAAAATTTTTTTTGTTTTCGCCCCAGGTGCGAACGCCGCCGGCCCCTTCAGTCTGTTGCCGACAGCAGGGCCGGGGCCGCGCACGCCCTCGCACAGCGTGCTGCGAAGAACGTAGCAAACATGTGAGGTCTCGGTGGAAGCAAATAGCGCACTCACTCAAGATAAACGCGTAGACGGGTACGAGTAGCGCCTCCTGGTCGAGGACTTGAACGCCGGTGACACACACGGATAGAAACCCTTAATGCTTTTTATCAGTACACGTTTTCGGTTGCGGTCCCAATATTAGCGACTCATGGGAGCTCTAAAACGCGTCTAGATGTTTTGGGCCGCCTTCAACGGTCTTCTGTCCCACTGTGGGAGCGGCGGACCATCGCTAGAAGGGTCCGCGGCCGGCGGCCGGGGCAAAAAAACTTCCCATACGCCGAGGCGAAAAATTATACGCCAAAACGGCTCTACGGGCTACTATTGTTTGCTGCTTGCAGTCTTTTTCTTGCCTGCAAGCGTCGCCCTTTTTTTCCGCTTTTTCCGTCTTTGGCGTCCGATTTCACTCGCGAGGCTGTGTGTGGACGACTGGCAACTGCGGACAGCACACAAGCCGAACGGCACAGGAAAGGGTCTCCACACCGGCAAAAAAACATCTCGGCAAACTTTCGCAGGGAAATTAATCGATGGGAAAAAATTGATTTTCCCTGCGACCTTTCGGAAAATTCATATAAAACCTATTGTTTATTACTTTACCGAGGGCCCAAGTTAACAGTCGACTCCGGGCGCTAGCAGACCGACGGCCCTGCTTTGCATCCGATTGGCCTATCCGCGAGGCCCTTGTGGGTGCAGCAGGCCCGCGGGCCATTGCCTCCAAAACACTTTTTCCCGGGCCGGAAACAAGCAATCCCAAATTAATCTGGACCGCCCGCGCATATTCAATAGGGCCCATCAGGAGGCAGTGAAGGCCTAGTCCCAGTGGGCCGGGCGGGCTGGACCCAGGCAGCCCCCCCGCAGGGCAGACCGACTCCCCCCCCCCCCCTCTCTCGAAGCTACTAGCTCGCTTTAACTGCCACAGAACGGCCGGCGCCAAGGCAATGCAGCGCACACGCACACACACAACTCTTCCCGGGGCCACTCTTCGCTTGCCAACCCTCAGCATCCACGACGTGGGAGATAAAAAAACTGCGCAGTGATTGCCAACTGTTCTCATCTTTGCTTTTGGACACACGTTACACACAAACAGCACGCGCTCTCACACACACACACACACACACACACCCACACAAGACTTTTCCGGCAGTATTTCCCCCGCTCAACTTCCCCGCTCACTACCAAGGACCCGGCAAGGCCTAGGTGCCCGCGGTGCCGCGGGCGGGTCGGCGCCGGCCGGGCGTCCCCGGGGGAGTCGTAGCGGCACGGCCGAGGCAGCCAGCCAGCCGGGCCGGCCGGGCAGCCAGCCATGTGCACCTGTTATTGGTGGGTATTTGTCTTCACTAAGCCCTGCTAGCCGGGCCTGGCGCGCCCTGGCGGTGGCCGGACCCCGACCGGGGCGCCGCCCACCAGTGAGGCAACGACCACGGCCCGACCGGCCAGGCCCGGCCCGGCCCGGCCCGGCCCCGCGGACGCGGGGATATCCACTGGCAATTAAAACAAAACCACCAACACGCCGGAAAAAAAAACGTTGGATTATTTAAACCCGGCTCCGCCATTTCCCCGGCTACTTCCGTAGCAGTGTTTTGGCGCGAAGGCTCGCAGTGTTTTGGCGCGAAAACTAGCAGTGTTTTGGCGCGAAAACTAGCAGTGTTTTGGCGCGAAAGCTCACAGCGTCACCGCGAAAGCGCGCGAAAATGAGTGGCGTTTCCGCCGCAGAATGTCACCCTATTCCCCTCCAGTGTCGCTGCCCTTTCCTGCCAATAAGGCGCCGACTGCGACCAAGGCTCGTCGTGCGAATAAGGACCGGAACGCATCTCTCGCCGGCGGAGCTTTCTGAATCGGACGGCGGCGGCGGCATCGGATTGGAATTTATACGACGTGTCAGCCTCGTCACGACACAGCGCCGCTGGTGCACTGCCGGAAAAAAAAGAGAGGAAACCCAAGTCTCACAGTAAAAAAAATAATAATACAGAAATAAGCAGTCAAAATAGAATGGCAAATTGAGAAATTGAGAAATAATAATTAAGAAATAAGCTGGCAAAATAAAATGGCAAAAGGGTTAAGAATGATATTGCATTTGACTTTTTTTTTTACGGTCTATCCTACAGCATCGCATTTCTTTGTGGCTGCAAAAAAATAAAAGGGGTAACAAGGCACCTGTATTACGGGGACTCGCACCGAGACAGCTTGATCCTGGCGAGGTTCATGGGGTGCACGGCGAGGCAGCCAACCTCCCCGTCGCCCTCCCCGAAACCATTAGCCAAGTCTGCTAACTGGCGGGGATTACTTCCGGCCTGGGCGAGGGTGGACCCAAAGCCTTCCCTCTTCTCTCTCTCTCTCTCTCTCTCTCTCTCTCTCTCTCTCTCTCTCTCTCTCTCTCTCTCTCTCTCTCTCTCTCTCTCTCTCTCTCACACACCTGTTTTGCGCAACGTCAGAGTAAGGTCCAGCAGAGGACCCCTTCGGCAAAGAGCCCTGCCCTCTGAGTTAATAAATTCACCAACTTTGGGATTTTTTTTTTGATTTTTTTTTAAGACCGTCGACGGAAGCGGCGACGTAGTGCGTGACGAGCGAGCGGTGCGCTTTTAATCCTCGTCCTCCTCCGCGACAACGTGCACTTAGAGCCATAAATCACCGAGCGCTCTGTCTCTCTCGCGCCCCCCGGCGGCACGCCCCGTGAGAGCGACAGAGACGGGCACCTCCAGGCTGCCACCCGCGCCGCGGTCGTCGTGGCGACGCCGCACAGTGGAACAGCCGGAGGACCGGTCAGGCGGACAAAACTCTGGACGCGTTTCGAGCTCCAGAGTCGCTAAATAGGACTCGAACCGAACGAGTGACCCCACCAATGGATTGCTCCCCGAACGAGGACGTCGGCGACGAAGACAACGACGAAGACGACGTCCAAGAGCGCGGCTGGCACGTGCTGGCCGCGGCCTCACGTACCGTGCCATCACCCCGGCATTGCGGCACCGGACCGCCATCCAACCGCGATGGCTCGGCGCGCAACAACAACAACAACAGTTGGTGACACTCTCCGTGTCACTGTTTTACACGGTGTGTGTTCAAATCTGTTGTCTTGCAATGTGTCTCCACCGGGAAGCATCTGGCACATTTCCAGGCGACGCACGAGGTTCTCAGGGCGCGCGGCGGCCGGGCAGGCAGGCAGGCAGGCAGGCAGCCCGGCAGGCAGACGGCCAGCCGATCACACCGGTACTTCACTTCTTGTACTGCCCTTATTTTTTCCCCGGCTTGCTGGTTGTTCCAAGCAGACGACTGCAGTGCTTCGGCCTGGACTGGACCCACCGTGCCAAATGCTGAGGCCACTCGAAGTCCGACCAAACACCAACGTCCTAGCGGCTTTCAAAGTTCAACTTCCACGACTTGGATTTTTTTTTTTAAATCAAAAGTGTAATAAATTGATATGAATATTTTTCGATTCGCAGCAATCATGCAATATGGGTGAGCAGATCCACACGCGGAAACCAAAAATCCGACAGCATGGTTTTTAAAAAGAATTCTTTCCAACGAAGTGTGGGGCCGCCGCCGTCGGCATCCAGTGGGCATGCAGTCGGCGGCGAAGGGCTTTTAGAATCGGAAGGCGTCGCCGAGAGCCGAGGAGGCTAACGGAACTGTCCCTAACGTGGCGCCGCCGTCCCACTGTAGGACTGCAGCAGGACTCAACGTGCGGCACTACTGCACGTGTGTGTGTGTGTGTGTGTGTGTGTGTGTGTGTGTGTGTGTTGTCCCGACCTCTGTCTGACCTGCAAGTCGTCCCCACCGACCTCCTTGAATGGGGCAGAGCAACCTGACAATACGCCATCGTCACCGGTGAGCCGCATTGGCCGCCATCGAGACTTGTTCTCTCTCTCTCTCTCTCTCTCTCTCTCTCTCTCTCTCTCTCTCTCTCTCTCTCTCTCTCTCTCTCTCTCTCTCTCTCTGACACAAACACACACGCAGCCGGCAATTACACCGGCAGCCTGAACCGGATCCCAAATGAGCGTAGCAGACGCGTAGCGGCGCAGGGCGTGCACGGGTGTGCCAGCCAGCCAGCCAGCCAGCCCGCCCAGTATCCGAGGCGCCGCGTCGTCTACGACGCATTGTCAACATTTACAGCACGCCGTTAACAACACAGTGTGATGGAAAAAAAGTCGAGCCAAATGGACTGGAGTTAGGGTTAATTTTATTATATTTTGACCTGACCATAATTCTTCACTAAGAACTTAGAAACTGATTAGTTTTCACTTAACTCACATAAAAAGGGTAATAATTTAAGACCAACGGTAATCAGCACAAAAAATTATTTTTTGTTTTTAGGAACGCGCTTAACCAACCAAACCGACCAAACGGGCACAATTTGTGCCGATCTGATTTCGAGTTCCGTGCCAGATCGGAATGGAGTTTGTTTTCCCGCCAAAAACGGTGAAAAAGGGGCGGGAGGCGTGTTACGGCGATGCAAAGCACCGGCAGGCCTGTTTGCATAAGACGCACGCACCTGAAGGCCTGAAGCGGAGCGGACGCCTCAGCCGGCCTCCTAAAGACCAGCATTAAGGCTGCGATGCACCTGACCTACGGCACGCCGAAAGGTCAGTCCGCCGCCACGGCAGCCACTGCAGCCACGGCAGTGCCGCCAAGTCGGCCAACGTCCGCCTCACGCGGAGCGACATCAACAAGACAAGAAATCATTTTTCTAGGTGTAGGAACTATCCTCAGAAATATAACGATGGCAGGAAAAAGGCGCGGAGCCTTGACTTTGGAAAGTCGAGTCGGAAGAGAGGGAGGGATGATTATGGGTGAAAAAAAGTTTATGGGGGTTTGCTTGGCTTTGAGGTTAGCCCTGACGAGTATGCTATTAACATTCAAAACGTCTTTTGTCCCAAGTATATAATTGACAGTTTTGAAGTAGTCACTAGACAGTGTATACTTGAGACAGGAACTAAGTTTTCTAGATGTTGGTTGTTTACCAAATTTGTTTTTCTGTTCATTGACCTGGAGGCTGCGCCCAACAGGTCGAACTTCAGGAAGCTGATTCAGTTGTCCGTGGCGATCGGCACAGTTGTTTATGATATCGATCGACAAGGTCGTTCCGAAACAGAAGACGGAGCAAATGATAGTCCTTACTGCACAGTGTGCGTCCTCCTTGCCGCAGCAGCACAGGGTGGGTGGGGATGCGGCTCAGGGTTGCCAACTCACCTGCAAAGAGCGAGAAACACGCGTTAAGTGGCATTGCCATTAATACACACAGCAACACATTCGCAAACGAGACGGAGGGCGTTTCTGTTGAAATAGCTGCAGTCCGCACGCTAGGCTGCTAGCTAGGTCCTAGTGCTTCCCCCTTTCCAAAGACCTCATTACCACCACGGGCTCTCTTTCGGCACCAGACGACGACCACGCACGCAACGCAGATCTCTCGATGTCTCTCGATGTCTCTCGATAAAAACACTTTGTGACAAAAATTTTGCCAAGACAAAAAAATATCTTGGCAAGACCAGTTTCTAAGGCACTATAAGTGTAGAAGCGTAGCACAGGAGCAAAGACCCTTCTGGTTCCGTTTGGAAGTACTACCCAGTCGAAAACATTCGGAGAATGTCGCCAAATAAGCCAAGGTCACAGCGAGAGAGCCAGCGCTCCAGGATACGGTCGGTGGTCTGTGGCACGAGCAGCGTGTCTCTGCCGGGGCTGCCTCCTTCTCTCACAATCACATCGAACGAGTGACCCCATCACTGGATTCCTTGTTCAAATCGCAATCCATTGGTGGGGTCACACGCTCGGTTCGAGTCCCATTCAGCGACTCTAGAGCTCAAAACCCGTCCGGAATTTTGGCCGCCTCCACCGGTCTTCTAGCCCACTGCGTGCGAGAGAGACAGGCCATTGTTCCGGGCTGGCGCGGTGCGGCGCGGTGCGGCCGGCGAGCACCACACCGCTACTTGGAGACGAACCCGTCACGCTCTAACGGAGAAAGTGGGCGACGCCCATGGCGTGCCTTGACGTGCCTTGCCGTGACCACCGCGACCCTGGAACAGTCTTCGCCCCGGAAATTCGACCTCCAAGTTTGCCGCTTCGATGAAAATTGTACTATAGAAATTCCACCAATAAAAAATCAAGAAAAAAAAACTCTTAAGCGAGCATTGAACGGACGTGACACACAAGACGACATTCTTGTAAGGAAAGTTGGCCTTGAAATTGGCATCAAGTGACAACCCAAATGATGAGAGTGGGAACGAAGCAGGGCCGCAGGGTGCGCGACGCGCTGCCCTGCGCGCCGAATGGCCCTTCAGGCGCGCACAATTACACTGTTAGCTTGCGCAAGCGATAAGTGACCGCCAATTTTCAAGCGAGACCGCCATGGGCCTTGCGGGGGCGGCGGCCAGCACCTCAGCGTGGCGGGGCGTGGCGGGGCGTGGCGAGGCGTGGCGGGGCCATGAGCCTATGGCTGCCGAGACCGACAGCTCGGTAATGGTTAATAGGCACCCAGCCAGCCGCCTGATTCCGATGAATCGTTTCTGCCCCTCTCGCCCTCCGGAGGCGTCGCGCTGGGGTGCGAGAGAGACAGAGCGACGAGGCGGCGCTTCGGAATGAGACGGCTGGCCGGAGAGCCTCAGGGACCGAGGCGCGCTCCTTTTGCAACTCGCCGAGCGAGGATCTGATTGATTCAATAAAGTGCCATTGCTTTGGATCCCCTGCTCGCCCGCAGCCATCTCTGTCTGTCTGTCTGTCTCGCGTCTGGAGCCAAGAATCCGAACAAAGTGAGTGGCACTAGGAGGCAAAAGAACCGGACAGAGAAATAATGCGGAAAATTGTGGCGCGCAACTGCGAAATATGTACCCACTTGGCGGTCGCTGATATGGAGATTAAAAGGAAAGGCCCGGGATGAATGGGGGTCGTGAGAAGCCTTGGCGGCAGGGCGCGGCAGGGCGCAGTGGGCCGCCATAGCGTGCGCAGCGTGCGCAGCGTGCGGCCTCTGGAATCAACAACCAACTTTCCTACCAAACTTTTACTTTCGGACCTCACAACAAACCGATCCAGCCGACCCACAAACGTCTCAAAGTAAACCTTCGCAAGGTTGCATTCATGGTTTAAAGGGTTTTTTTGTTTTTGTTTTTGTTTTGGTGTGTGTATGTGTGAGTGTGTGTGTGTTTGTGTGAGGAGTAGTTGGCGAAACACACCGAACTGTTCCCCGTGGCGACCGCGATGTGTCACCTTCCCTCGACGTTCCGATAAAGCACGGTAAACCACACGCCGCCGGCCGAAGCCACGCCGAAGCCTTCAGAGACACGCATTACCCCCCCCCCCTCTTTTACCTACCGCCGTGACAACAGAGAAATATTTGAGCCCATGAACGCCGCGGGCCTCGCGGGGGCCGGGCGTGGCGGGGCCGCGGGCCCCCCAAGGTGGGCAGGCGGTCGGGTGGCCGGACGGACAGGCAGACAGACGACAGGCAGTGGCTGACAGGGTTCCGTTAAGGTGTGAGTCCCAACAAAAGCCCGGTGGTGGGACAAACCGTGTACAAGAATTACAAGGGCCAGCAAGGCGCGGCAAGGACCCTCTGCCCTGCAGGACGAGGGATGCGCATCACGGCCGAGACAGTCACCTGATGACAATTGACTAATTTTCCTCAAAAGAATTTTATCACAACAGTTGACGACATTTTTTCACACCTATGCAATAAGTAAGGAGCTTTGATGAAAACGTCATCATTTTGAAAGTGATCAAAATACCGTCCACAATTTCATCATGAAGTGACAACAAATTTTTACAGCACAAACAGATTCTAATTAAAAGACGGGGCAGAGTAAACTTATCAGCGCTCATTACCGTTATTTCTTTGAAAATTCCATTTCGTACTCGGTTTTCGTTTGTTAATTTTTACAGATTTTGCACTCTGCCGGATGGATGACTCAGCAGGGAGAAACTGCCTTTGTCGCGTGCAGACGGGATCATGACTACGCCAGTCTTCTGGCCCACTGTGCGGCTGTGATTGATCACAGGCTACGTGTAGGCAAAGCGGGGCAGCGCCACTAAGGCCCGGCAGCGCCTTCAGCCACTTTCTAGTGTTACAAATTCGCCGGCCATCTAGAGAATCTCGGGGCGCATTGCGCCACATTCTAGGGTGATTAATTAGAACCCTGAACGTGCCCACCGAGGTGGCGACCGAGGCGTCCACCCAGCACAGTGGGCAAGAAGACCGAGCCAGCACAGTGAACGATGCAGGCGGCCAAAACTCCAGACGCGTTATGCGCTCCAGAGGCTCCATGGGACTCGAACCGAACGTGTGACCCCACCAATGGATTCCTCGTTCGGAGAGCAATCCATTGGTGGGGTCACACGTTCAGTTCGAGTCCCATTAAGCGACTCTGGAGCTCAAAACGCGTCGAGAATTTTGGCCGCCTGCGCCCACTGGACCCAGGCGCGGATCCAGGGGGGAAGGGGGGGGATGAGGGGCTGGCTTCCTCCTAAAGGCGGAACGCTACGCAACAAGTAGCGCACCAACAACAACTGATGCTTTTCTCAATCATTGCGGTAAAAATTACATTAATATTAACATTCTCCCCCCACCCTCTCTCCGGACCGGACGACACTGAGTGCCACGGACAGCAGCGCGACGGAACGCCGTCATCACCCCAACGAGATTACGGTGTCCTCGCCGGTCCTCGCCGGTCCTCGCCGGTCCTCGCCGGTCCTCGCCCCGCCCGGCGGGAACCAGACCCTGCTCGGATGCCGGCTGCACCGGACAAAATTGTAGTCACTTCGTGACAAAATCATGGCTACCATAAAAAAATACATGGTAATGAAAAATCAATTTCTGAGGCCTAAAATAGTGGGGTAAGGTTTCGAGAGGGAACTCCGTTGAACGACAAATCATCGAGGAGTAGTGCGCAGGATGTGCTCCTCCAGGCCGCTTGAACTAAACAACACACGACGGACACCACTGGCCTGTAACGAGTACGGGACACGCACCGACGCTACAGCCCAACCACTGTCAACAATAATACCTCGCACTATGGGGCGCTCTATATCATCGGGAGACAGACGGACGCGACGGACGGACAGACAGACAGAGCGACAAAACCGAACGCTGCGCCCTACGCGGCATCAGGCCAAGGCAAGTTTGCACATTGCCTGGCTGGACTGGCTGGGCTGCGGCCAAACGGCCGGTAACTGTCTGGTCGAGCCCTAGCCAGCCGCGGCGTGGCGTGGCGTGGCGTGGCGCGGTGTGGTCGCTGACCCCGCCAGTTGCATCGGCAGGCTGCTGGAGTCAGCATTTCGAGTGCCGCCAGACAGAAGACGTGCTCACGACAGGAACCGCGATTAATTTTTCATTTAAACGAAAATTTTGCGCGCGGCGCGACCAGCCCGATTGACTGTTCGCCATGCGTTACCCCCTCCACACCGTGCGGGGGCGTAGAAAGGGAGGGGGCGTGGCGCGTCACCGTGTCAATGGCCCATTAGGTTGGCTTGAGTTTCCATCCGGCGCGCAGCAGCGCAGCACTGCCCGATCGCATTCGCACGGGGGGAGGGGGGGGAGGGGGTCCGGAAACTACGTGCGGTGCCGAACAGGCGGGGGGACCTCCCTTCTTCGTAGAGACGGGTCAGATGAATTCCTCTAAAAAAACCGTACATGTCCACTTACAAAAAAAAGGTCCTCCCAAAACTTGCATATATTGCCCTTAAAAAAAAAAAAAAAAAAAAAAGACTCCAAAAAGTCGCATATGTCGACTTGTTTAAAACAAAATTCTCCAAAAAAATCCATATGTTGACTTTTTCGATAAATTAAAAAAAAAGGTTAAGCCGCTTAAGGACGCCGAGGCGCCGACTTTCGGCAGCGCTAGCGGCGCGCAGCCTCCAGCAGCCTGCAGCGCCTCCAGCACCGTTACTCCGTCGCCGCGGTACGGCATCGTACGCCGCGCCCCGGCCTTACGCCTTACGTGCGCGGAGCCAGAAACAGAGAAACAGGGTCACAAGCCGTAATTAACGCGAAGGCCCGGGTTCGAATCCCGGCCGAGACAAATTCAATCATCCACGTTTTTTTTTTCTTTTTCAATTTTATTTTTTTCAGGAGTGTGAAATCTTAGACGACATCACGCTGCGCACCTTGGCCCACAGGGAGGCGGCCAACGCCCCCGTCGGGTTAGTTTGAGTCAGGCGATTGGATTAGTGGCTGCAGCCTGCAAACACGGTGGGCGCCTCGGCGGAAGGCAATGCTGTCCCTCCGCGCCGCGCCGAGTTCTCCAAACTATTCGCGTGGCGCTAAAGCAGTGGCAGCAGCGGCGCCTAAGTGCCGCCGACTTTCCATCAATCTAATTAGTGCCCCAGACGGGACCAGACCGTGACCGGGGGGAGGGGGGGGGGCACCACTCGGGCTTCCGATCGAGTTTCCGCGACGCGTCGCGACCCGAACCGTGGCGCACAGTGGGCCGGAGGAGCGCTGGAGGCGGTCACAACCCCGGACGTGCATTGAGGAGTCTCCAAACAGGACTTGGACCGAAACGCGTCTTGAGTTTTGGCTGGCTGCGCCGCCGGTCTTCTGGCCCACTGTGCGCCACGCCGCTGTGTGAGCGCACGCGCGGTCGCACGAGCGCCACCCACAAAACCCACACGCGTGGAGCCGATCCCGTGTGAATCGGCATTCGACACGACACGCGTGCGGCGGCGTGCGCGTGAGGCGCGGGGCCGCGGGGGCCGCGGGGGCCGCGGGGGCCCACTGGGCGTGAAAGCAGTACGTGCCGGCCGACTGGCCGACCGCACACAAACAACACAAACAAAAACAAAATCGCGCTGGATGAGCCGCATCCCGACATAACCGCCATACCCAGATTCCGGAAATGACGGGTGAACCCTCAATCCGCCGGCTGGACCGCGTCGGGGCATCCTGCTTGTCAAGGGGCGTCGTTGGATGTTGTTTCAAAGTGTAGCGGTTCTTCGCCGCTGGAGGACAGGCACGCCACTACACGACTCCCTAGGCGGGGGCGTGGTGGGGCGTGGCGGGGTGGGGCGGGGTGGCAGCGAAGCGGTGCGGGTGTCAATCTCTGCCGAACGCCGCGGCCAAAGCGCCCGCCCCGCCTCGATCAAACAAGGCCCCATGCCAGCAGGTACCGCCCCGCCCCGCCCCGCCCCGCCCCGCCAAGCACGGCGCGCAAATTGCGAATTCCTCTGGACCTGGCTCGGGCTCAAAACCCCGAGCCTGCTCCAAATCCACCGGGAGGTGGAAACTCAGCCACCTGATGGCGATGGCAGGGACGCGCAAGTGTGAAACAAGCACAAAAAAGATTTGCGGTTTTTTTTTTTTTTTTGGATTTGTAAATTATAAGTTTGCAACAGCTGAACTTTCACAGAAAATTTTAAAAATGGGCGCCTGCCTGGGTAGTATTCAAATCTGTCCCTGAGTTGAACGAGGCGTACTCGCTTGCGTGCGGCGCTCACTCCAACTGAAGCAGTAAAAAGGCAGAGAGAAAGAGAATGAAATGGCGCTCGTTTTATAGTGAGCGACCTCAACGCGCAGACCAGACCATCAGTCGGTTAATAACTATAAAATCGGGCTTCAACGAAATGAGTCATCCGTTCGAGTGGCGGGGCAGATCCGATCGGAGACCTGTCGGGGCGTCAGGACCTATGGGCGTGGGTTCGATTACCACGCGGGCGCCGACGAAAACAAAAACCAAATTCGTTGTCACGTTTGAGCAAAACAAAAATTCATTCTTCCACGAACATGACCGTTACTGGAAACCATACACGGCAAAAAAAAAAAAATCGTGTTCCCAATCATCGTTTTTTTTTTTTTTTTTGCTGAGAATCTCGTCTTGATCAAGATTATGCATGTGACTCTCATGCTCTGGGGTTCCAGACTAGCCCTTTGCGCAACGCCAGCAAGGAGCCGATCGCTTCCCAGTCTACAAATTAGAGAGAAAGGACAAGAGAGAAAGAGAGAGAAAAAAAGACAAACAAATGGCGGCGAACGAGAGCGCTCGAATTACGGAGAGATAAGAGATTCGAATCGGAGACACGAACCTTACCGCTCCCAAGTCGCATAGAAAGAGAAAGAAACGCGAGCGGGAAAAATGAAAAAATAAAAGACAACGCGCTAATCACGCAGGCAGGACTCAGCAAGAGGAAAAAAAACACGATCCAGATTTAATGCGGGCTAACTGGATTAAAACTCGTAGAAAAACGGCCGGCGGTGACGAAGCCCGCGCTAAGAACGAAACCGTTGTCTGCTGGGGACACATACGGTGGGCAAAAAAAATAATGTCGGCACGCGAGACCTGCTGATCAGGTTAGGTTTATCAAGCGAGTACAATCGTGGCACGGCGCGGCGTGGCAGGAGTGTGTGTGTGTGTGTGTGTGTGTGTCCGTGTGAGCATAGACGACTGAAGGCGTTTCCCGCATAACCCATTCGCAAAAGCAGTCGGCCCACATGTGCCACCGCTCTGCCTTTGTGGCCTGGGGCCTGCACATTGTTCCGGGCCCCGAGATGGCCCCACAAGGGGCCCCAAACGAGCCCCGTTCACTTTTAGCACCATGCTTTACTTGAACGGAAGCTTTCCATGATGACAAGTCTCTATGTCTGTTTTGTGAAATTTTTCAAAGTTTATTTTCTTATTGCTTTGAATGTTTTGTTGACTGTGCTCTCTTTGCAAAGCGGCTTCGAATTTTTATTAAATTTTCTGACTTGGCCTTTTTGGTTACCTTATGACGAGAACCAGGGCATTGATTGCCAATACTACAGTGCAGCGTTACCCCACCGACCGAGAGGCACGCACCAATAACACGAAGCTTCCCACCAAAATAATGCGAAAACACTGCCAACTCGCTCGCTCTCTCTCTCTCTCTCTCTCTCTCTCTCTCTCTCTCTCTCTCTCTCTCTCTCTCTCTCTCTCTCTCTCTCTAATCTGTGGCGCGGTGACGCCATCATCGCGCACCGAGACACGAGGCGTGGCGCCGAAATGCGAAGGGAATTTCTTCTTTTTTTCTTCCTTTTATTGTTCGGCCGGCCAAAGGCGGGTGGGTCGGGTCGGCAACACAAGGCAATGCTATACGCGTCAAAATCAAGCAGCAGTCATTACCGGACGATTGTGGCGACGGTGTGTGAATGAAGGGCCTAACGAGACTGCACTGCGAACAACAACAACAAAGGCAACAGCAAAATAAACCACCAGAGGCCACAATGCGGTCGGAGGTGAGTTCCGGGATACGTTAACAGAGCACTCAGGCCAAGTTTTTTTTTTTTTCCTTTGCTTTTCAGTCTCTAAGGCCCTTGCATGCGCCACGCGCCGCCCAAACCCGAACGCGACACTGGGATAGGCAGCGTGCCGACATGGACGCCGGAGGGGGGGGGGGACGTCACGACGCGGCGGCACAGGTAGTACACTCGCGGCAGGAAGTGGCGGCGGTGGGATTCGAACCCAGGCGCATCCAGCGTAATTGACAGGCCGAGGGACGGACTCACTGACAGCACGTGGTGACTGCGTGTGCGTGTGCGTGTGTGTGTGTGTGTGTGTGTGTGTGTGTGTGTGTGTGTGTGTGTGTGTGTGACACGTGCGAGCCGCCCCACGTGCTTCCGCCCCCCTCAACCCTATCCCTGGCCGTCCCACCCCACCCCACCCCACCCCACGCAAACCGGGCGGCTGGCGGGCGGATGGTGCCGGCTCGCCCCCACCGACCGAGCGTAACCGCATTAGAAGGCGCGGGGCGGACAAACAGTTCGCTAATTCGGTGCGCTCTGCCGCGCGGCCGTAGGGGAGGCTCTTCTGCCCGCGACGCTCTCCTGGACAGTGGGACAGACAGGCTCGTCTACCAACACACCGCAGCAAAAAAAAAAATTTAAAAAAAATTACGAACAATTTTTAATTGTCCGTTTATTTCCAAATTTAATCTGACGGACGTTTTGAAGACGGAATCGTCGGGTCACGAGCGAAACACGCCGCACTCCGCCGGCCCACTAGGCTGGCAAGACGGACACGGCAGCGGAACGCGGGCCGGAAGCAGCGCCCCTCCGTTCCTTTTCACAGCGACTTCCGTCGCCGAGGTTGGCGGCAGTGTGCAGTACTGCAGTGGGCCACCGCACCACCGCACGCCACCCCACCGCGGCCCGACAAGTGCACAGTGCCTCACACTTCCAGGGGAGGGAGGGGGAGTGGGAGGGAGGGGAGAGACAGAGAGACAGAGGATATATCAATTATTTACGCATCCATTTGGCAACGAGCAAACGATAAGGGGGCGTTCGGCCCGCTCGGCCCACTGTGCCACAGAACGGCGCAGCCTCCCCGGGGACGTCGCCGTCCACTCCATCCTGGCCGCGGAGCACGCAGACAGCTGGCGCCAAAGTCAGCCAGCCAGCCAGCCGTCACGGAGGCGAACTTATTCCTTGTGTTTCAAACCCGCTGTCCGCGGGACGCGTTTTGAATTTAGCGCCACGTCGCTGCTCCCCGCGTTCAGTATTCATCGTGCTTCCGGCCGCGCTGTCTGTCTCTCTCGCGCGCACGGGGCGCAGCAGGGCTGCGACAGTGCACGGGTCGTATGGGCGGCCCCGCCCCTTCACTTGTTCCCGTGTTTACACGCGGAGGGTGGGGCGGTTAAATTTAAGTAGCAGCGCGAGAAAGGAGGAAGTGGAGGGGAGGGGGGCAGGATGGACCGAGTGTAGGGCGAGGCACCAATTAGTCTTCCGCGGGAACCAGCCGCAATGCCAAGGACGGCTCGTCTCTCCGCGCTGCGGGTTCGAGTCGCACCATCCGCCGTTTTTTTTCCTCTCCTCTCCTCTATTTTTTTTTTTTTTTTTTTTTTTTTTTTTCTATTGGTGGTCCTGGCGCCGCACCACGCGCCGCAGCGCGTTAACGGCGAGGATCTACCAGCGCCGCGCGGACGGTGACTCGACTTGAAAATCCAATTTCCTGTGTGCGCAGCCCTGCCGTCCGACGGGCCGCCTGGCGGGGTAGGCAACCCTCGCTGAGCGGTGGCAGCCCTGCTGGGCGGGCTTGCCTGCTGCATTGCCTGCAGGCAGTGAGTCACCACAGCCCGCTTTCGCCACGTCACCTCTCAGTCAAGGGATTCCCGAGTGTCGCGCTGTCTCTCTCGCACCCCCACGGCACGCCCAGCGACCCGATGCACAGTGGGCTGGAGACGCGGACAGGCTAGGTAAACACAGGGCCACCGGCGTCATGTCAAGCCGAGCATTAGGCTCACAAAAGAGAAACCAATTTGACTGGAGGCGCGCTGGAGGTCCACAAGGCCGCGGAGCAGGCTCATCAAGGGCCCATCATCCGGGGCCTCGACCCACTGCCGCGCGCCGCGCCGCGCACAGTGGGCCAGATGCCGGACGCGCTGTGAGAGCCGCTCGATGGGACTCGAACCGAACGTGTGACCCCACCGATGGATTCCTCGTTCGGAGAGCAATCCAATGGTGGGGTCGCACGGTTCGAGGTCCATTTAAGGACTCTGGAGCTCGAAACGCGTCTAGAGTTTGGACCGCCTGCGCCCCGTCTTCTGGCCCACTGTGCGGCAGCCGGCCGCCGAGACTCCGGTACACGGATAGATTTAGAGAGCCGGCCTCACACATTACGACACGAAGGGCCTGCCTCAGCCTGAGCGGCGCCGACTATAGACGAGCCCACTTACGCACAGCACGCACTGCGAGGCCGCTCGTACCTGCAACACAGAGCGCGGCGTTATCCACACACCGTCCGGAGTAACTTGGGGTGGCCGCCGCAACAAGGACCTACCCGCCCATCCCGTGTCGAGCGGGCGTCGTTAGCGCATCATTACTGCGCGAGTGTGTGTGTGTGTGTGTGTGTGTGTGTGTGTGTGTGTGTGTGTGTGTGTGTGTGTGTTCCGATAGGGCCGTCGACCAGCGTGACCCAGCCCTTTCCGCCCTTGGGAGGCGGTGCACCCGGACGAAAAGAAGAAGCCCTTGGAACAAGCACCAATACCTCGATGCCCGCCGCCACCATGAAATCTGAAAATAATTTCATTAAAATCACACACACACACACACACACACACACACAGATACACACACACATACACACACACACGCACGCGCGCAATCATTGTTTGACCCTTTTATGAATGAGCGTGGCCGTGTTAGTGCGGGTGTGTGTGTGTCTGTGTGATCCGAGAGAAAGTTGCGGTACTTTGTTGTTAGGCGTGTGTGAATGCGAGCGAAGCAATATGAGAAATAGAGATGGCGGCCAGACACCGGCCCGGCCCGGCTGGCCTAGAGGGGTGCACAGCGAGACGCGGCATAGGTATGATCGTGTCAAGGAACATGACGCCACTTTTTCGGGAGTCACGTTGGGGATGCAGCTAGAGTTCGCTGTCCGCCCCCACACCCCACCCCGCGCAGCCCCGGCCACCGCCATGTTTTTTCCGGTCTAATATCTCTCGCCGCTGTCGATACATGCCGATTCGGCGAAGCGCTCCGGGGCCAATGGCCATGTTCGCGGTGATAGGAAAATTGGTAGAAACCATAAACAACAATCAATTTCCTGGCGAGCGACGCGACACGCTGACGACACACAGAGAGGCCGCCCCGGGGGCCCCGGGCCCCGGCGGGGGTCGTCCGGTCGTGATGTCGGTCAGCAGACTGTCTCCCTCGCGTCTGCACGGGTCAAGAGCGAGAGAGACGCAGAAGCAGTCTCCCATGCCAGTTGAGACCCAAACTAACGTGGGCTCCTTAGTTAACATTTCAACTCCGCGCGCGACCCGGCACTGGCAGGCGAGGTGGACGAATCCGCCCCCGGTGCGAGCTGGAGTCCAGCGGAGTCCAGCTGGCCCGGCGGAGCGCTGTCATCCGGCGCTTATGAAACCGCCATGATGAACGGGCCAACATATCGAATGCTTCAAAACTGGAGAGCCGTCCACTAGGGCATCCGTCTCTCTCTCTCTCTCTCTCTCTCTCTCTCTCTCTCTCTCTCTCTCTCTCTCTCTCTCTCTCTCTCTCTCTCTCTCTCTCTCTCTCTCTCTCTCTCTCTCTCTCTCTGTGTCTGTCTGCGTGTGTGCGTGCAGAGTCGGCGATACCATTGTGTCCGAGCCACCACCAAAGTAGTTTGTTTAGCCGGGCCCGCTGTCCGCAGCGGCTGTGTGAGAGAACGCCATCTAAACGCCCCGCCCAGCAGCGACTGACCAGGCGGCACGCGCTCACAGACAGACACACAGACAGACACACAGACAGACAGGCGCGTCAGATGCAAGAGTCGCGATGCCGTGACAAAACCATCAAGATTCTTGCATTGCACCGAACGTGACGAGAAACAGTTTGATGTGGCACTGGGGGGGGGGCAAGGTAGAGGGGGCGGGGCCCCCAGGGTGAGTTATAGAGCCGCATTCAAGTCGTAGCATAGGAAACGTAGTGTATGCACTCTGTCTGCAGGGCGATTCCGGACCGCCCTCCTCTCTCTCTCTCTCTCTCTCTCTCTCTCTCTCTCTCTCTCTCTCTCTCTCTCTCTCTCTCTCTCTCTCTCTCTCTCTCTCTCTCTCTCTCGCACCCGCATCCCTGTTGGGGACGCCCTATGCGAGTGCGAGTGGCACAGCATACCACAGCCCCGCGGCCAGCCAGCCAGCCAGCGTCACAACGTGGCATAACAAATATCCGGACACGGCAGAGACAGCGGGGCGAGGCGGTGGTGCGACAATCAGTTTGCAAATGCGCGAGTTTGCCCTGGGCTAATTGCGGCGGGAGGGGGAGGGGGAGAGGGCCGGGGGAGGGGAGGGGACTCCGTATCGCCGGCGCCCAGCATTGTTTCTTTCAGCTCTTTCCTGTTCCTGGTAAGCGCGGTGAATGTGATATACTTTCTCCAGTGGCCCAGGCAGGCCGCGTACTCCTGCACGCCCACGCCACGCGCCTGCCTTCACTTTCCATAGGCAAGCACAATCAACCCCGTCGACGATTATTCCTTTTTTTGGCGGAGAGGGCGTGGAGGTGGAAATAATATTGTCGAGGAGGAGGCTAACGCCACCAGGATCTTGGTTACGGGAGATGACGCTTCGTGGAGGGCGGGAGTTGCATCGGTCTCGTCTCGTTAGGCTTCTCTTGTGTGAGTGGACACACAGACAGACGGACAGACACACAGACAGACAGAGCGCCCCTCCGTTATGGGAATCAACCAGCAGCCGGCTGATGGCAATCGAGGTTACCGCCGCGACACCCACGCCGCGCACCGGGCGGGTCCGCCTTGGCCCGCCTTGGCCGCGGCCGCCGCGGCTCCCTGCAGCACGCTCTGTCTCTCTCGCACTCACGGGGCGTCGCGCAGGGGTGCGAGAGAGACAGAGCGGGTGGTGCTGCGGTAAGCCGCGGTAGGAAATGGCGAATTTCGTTTTGTGCAACGAGGGCGTGACGGCGCGACCGGCCGACTGACTGGCCGCCGAGACAATGCTGCCAACACACGGAGCGGCCCACCGATCCTGTCGCACTCACGGAGCGCTCCGAGAGACCGCTCGCCTGAATCACGCGCCGGACCGCCGGACCGGCGACGGGAAAAAGAGGAGAAAGATTGGTGCGGCGACGCCGGCGGTGTCCGTCGCGCAGTGGGCCAGAAGACTAGGCGGTGGTCGAAATCACGGACACACGCGTTTTGAGCACCCACAATCACTGAACAGGACTAGAATTACAGAGAGTGTGACCCCACCAATGGATTCCTCGTTCGGAGAGCAATCCATCTGTGGAGTCACACGCTCTGTTCGAGTCCCATTTAGCGACTCTGGAGCTCAAAACGCGTCCGGGACTTTGACCGCCTCCATCGGTCTTCCGGCCCACTGCGCGTCTTGCGTGCCGGGCGCGGGCCGAGAAAGCAGCATGCACGGCTGCTGCAGCGGCAGGTGTGATGCTGAAGCAAGTGCCGCCGCGTACTTTCGCTGAACCTGGACAACAACAACAACAACAACAACAACAACAACAACAACAACAACAACAACAACAACAACAACAACAACACCACCAACACCTTGGCGCCCTGACACGCACGCCCGCAAAGTAAGCCAGCGGACGTAGGATGAACCTGGATGGACCGGGGTGGCCCAGGATGGACCGAGGAGGCTACCACCCAGGCCGGCAACTAGGCCAGTGACATCGGCGGGGCGGGGCGGGGTGGGGCGGGGCGGGGCGACGCCTCCTCCCGCTCCGGTCCAACAAGACCGCCGGAGCGGCCGCCCGATCCAGCCGGACATCCCAACGTGCTGCTCCTCCCATCCTTCCCCCACCAACAACCGTCTAGACCGACTTTTTATTCACCGAGTACGTACAACCACAATTTGCAACACGACACTTCTTGTGTATGTACCAGTTTTCGACCGACTTAGTTTCACCATGACACTTTTTAAACGTCATTTCCAACTGCATTACTTCGCTTCATTATTTTTAATTAAAAATTGCATTTTTTACAGGTACATATTTAATATTTTTTGGTCTTTAATTTTGCTTTTTATACGTCCCGATTTTTTTTTGATTTTTTTTTTTTTTTTTTTGAAGGCCTGTTTGGCGGCTAAACAGGCGTGCCCCCAGTATGACGCGTTGTCGCTGCAGGCGGGAGTCGCTTTGGTCGCTCTGTCTCTCTCGCGCCCACACGGCGCGCCCTGCGAGTGCAAGAGAGACAGATCGCCGTCTGCAGGCGGACGCGGGCGGACGGGACCAATCACGACTGAGTGGGGCGTCCGGTGCGCAGCCTCCCCCATGCAGTACACAGCCCTGCCCCATGTCGAGTGCGACAGAGCGACTCAACGACTATTTCTGCGTCGCTCGGCTCGCAGGCGCGGCCGCGACGAGTGATGACTGATCAGTTTGGCCAACCTGCCGCGCCGCGCTGAAACCAGGCGCTCTCTCTCTCTCTCTCTCTCTCTCTCTCTCTCTCTCTCTCTCTCTCTCTCTCTCTCTCCACGGGCCGGTCCGTAGTGCTGCGAGTGCGTCTCCAGACCACACATTGCCCAACAGCAGTGCCGCGCCCCGCCGCGCCCCGCCCCGCCCCGCCGCCGGGGCGCCCCGTGGAAACGATTGGCGTAATTACCTCACAGGTGTGGTCGATGACCACGCCGATGACGCTCGTGATGGTGATGACCGCGCCCAGGTGCATCGCAGCAGCAGGATGACCCACTGTGCCGCAGTGGGGCGTGAGTCAAGACCACTGGGCGGACTCTGGACGTGTCTTGAGCTCCATGGAGGCGCCCCCGAATCAAAAGCGTCACGGTACCAATCGATTCATCGTTCGAAGGCCATCAGCACCGACGCCGTGTGTTTGATTCCAGTTCTGTTTTCGTTGAGGACTTAATCGCCTCTCACGGTAAATTTCTACGTGGAACAATTTTTGTCCAAAAACTCACAACACAACACTGCGAAAATTTTAACCAAATTACGCACGGATTTGTGCGATTCTGTGCACAGTTTTGTTTGAAAAATTTCACAGGGTCAAACGTGCTGTGAGAGCGTGTAAAATTGACCACGAATACATTTACTGCGTGCCGCCAGCAAACGCGGCTGAAGATGGTTCAGCTTCACGGCTGGCCAACGGGGGAACCCAAAGAACCGTGTCACACTCCTGGCCCCCCTCGACCCGGACTGCGCACGGTACACAGAGTAAGACGTCCTGAGCCCCCCCGGGTGTGCCTGACCCAGAAAGCGCTGCGGGGCTCATACACTGTACCACAGGTGGGGTGGGCTGGGCTGGGGTGGGGTGGGGTGGGGTGGGGTGGGGTGGGGTGGGGTGGGCCCCGCCTAGTGGAGCTGCAGGGGTAGTCATTGCAGACACCTTGCGGTGGGTCAGTAAAATCGCAAACAGACGTCCCAAAAAAAAAAAAAAAAAAAAAAAAAAAAAAAAAAGGCGTATTTGAACCCGGGACTGAATAGCAGCACGGACTTTGGCTTTGGCTCGTATTTGCAGGGTTAAGCGAAGCCGTTCTGTGACCCCGTCCCCACGGCGTGGTGCAGGCCATCCGCAGCATCACACACTGGAAATTATTACAATAACTTCCATTTCAGCACACAGCAAACCACACCCCTCACAATCATAAAAGCTTTCAAAACCCGAAGAAAATATAAAAAGGAAACGGGATTAGAGTTGAGAAGGGTACCTGCAGAGAACGCCTCCCTGAAGCCTTACCTACCCGCGTATCGCCCTAGCGTAGCAGCCCCACCGTTGCAGCCCGCCTAGCTCCCAGCTGCCCTACATCCAGGGGCGCATCCGACCCCTACACTCTCACTCGGAAACAAAATCTCAACATTTTAAAAATTATTTCTGAGCGACTGCTGTCCACGTCTCGAAAAAATAAAACCCCGCGTCCACGGCACTTTAAAATTCTGCGCGGAGTTGAACATGTCGCAGGGAATAGTTGATAAAGTTTTGAGAGTGCAGGGTATTTCGGTGTGGGCGCTGTCTCACTTTGTCGTGCGTCGTCCCCTCCCGAGGTGAAAAAGTAAAACAAAAAGTCGCGCAACAGGAAAGGGGGAGGCTATAAAAATAAAAATAGTCGATAATGAAAGATACGAGGGCGGCAATGTCTCTCGCGGGCCGCGCGCCGCGAGCCTGCGCCTTTCATTCATCAAGGTCCCTCCACGACACGTGCGTATGTGCGTGTGAGTGTGTGTGTGTGTGTGTGTGTGTGTGTGAGCGAGTACAACGCCCAGCCGCACACCTGTTCCTATACGGCGCACCGTCGCGCGCACCTTGCGAGTATCAACATGCACTCTCAAGAGACATGAGTAAGAATCACAACGCAGCGCATTTAAAATCAACTGTACAGTTTCAAACAGAGTTTAATTTAAAAAATATAATTATTGATGATTGCAGTTGCTGCACTGCCAATTCAATTCACGCCAGACCAGCGAATTTTGTTGTTGTTCCATTTCCATGATTTTTCCTTGTAAAGTAAAAATGTATTTTTGTTGTTGAGCCGTGTGCATTGCGCGCCCTTCCGGCGGTGCCAACCACCACGCGAGGCCCTCGGGCTGAGGGTGGGCCGCTGGCGGACGCTGGCCCTCGGAGACAAAGGGAGGCCTGGAGTGCTGGAAGCGTGCTGGAAGTCAACCGTGGCGCCAGGGCCGGGCCCTGCAGGCACGGAGCGCCAGCTACAGTACTACCAAAGTTCCACTGAATGTGTCTTTCTCCAACGAACGGTGCACGTCAGGAACGTTGCACTATGGGGCAACTGGTTTACAAATGAAGCTCCCAGGTTTTGCCGTTCAAAATTTGTAAACACTTCAGTACTCTCTCTCTCTTTTTTTTTCTTTTTTTTTGGGGGGTGGGGAGGTGGTGGTGGGCCTGCGTCTGGCTGCCCGCCACGCCTTGCACTGCACCGTCTGCGCATTCCGCGAACAGCTAGCCCGGCAGAAACGCGCGGACAGTGGCCACCTCGCTCGTTTCCAGAGTCGGCGGCGGTTCGGTTCGAGGGTTCGAATCCCGACAAGGCGCTCGTTTTGTTTGCTTGTGCACCAGGCAGGCAGGCACCAGGCAGGCAGGCAGGCACCAGGCGGCGCGACAGCCACAACACTGGACCTAGTCTGTCAGCCCAGCCAATAAGCAGTCACGCTTGCGCAAGACGCGTCGTCAAGTGCAGCCAGGGCCAGCCATCTCTCTGTCTCTCTCTCTGTCTCTCTCTCCCTCCGCTCTTGCCAACCTCAGTTCCCTCTAACTACATCCCTCGAGGCCTCCGAACCAAATCATGTCTAGGTCGTGCATTTCTTACTAATGCGCCTCTCTGGCCATCTTTCCACGTCTCTCTAAACAAACCGGCTCTCTCCCTCGCCGCGAATCTGTCTCTCTAACGCGGTGCTGCCGGGCCCGCGCCCTCGGCCGGCCCTCTGCACCTCAAGCACGGCCACCATCAAATTTCTCTCATGACGCGAACGTGATCGAAGGGCCATCACTTGCATCACGCTGCCACGGTGTGCTCCGTCTGTGTGTGTGTGTGTGACTGCGTGTCAGTGCGATACACACACACACACACACACACACACGGCCGCAATACGTGGGAGGGCCTATAAGACTACAAGATGAGACGGTTTGGTGACGGGGAACATTCATCACAACGCAGTGTGCGTGCGATGCGTGTGTGCGTGTGTGGGGGGGGGGGGGGGAGGGGGGGAGAGAGAGAGCGTGTCAGTGTGTGTGTGTGTAGCTGTGAGCGTGAGCGTTCCCGACCAGCACCCATCCGTCTCTACAGGGCAAGACGCTGAAAAAGATTGTCCGTATACCGCGCTAGACTCCTGTCCCTTCCCCTCGGGGTGACAGTCAGTGTGACCGGTCGGCAGACGGTGGCCCACTCATCGGCCGCGTGCACGCCTCCTGCTTCGCGATTGCGATTGTAATTGCGATGGTCACAGGCGATTGCCGCGATTTCAGAGGTTGCACGACGCCGTGTGCAGCAGCAGCCGCCGCCGCGGCACAACGGCTGAGTCACTAATCGGCGCCGTCGCGACGCCTCAGCCTGTCCCTCTCGCTCTGACGGGGCGTCCGGTCGCCCAGAGAGAGACGGCTGGTTGGTGGCGTGGCCCGGCGTAGCCTCGTGAAGGGAGCGCCTGCCTGTATGACGGGCCTGTCGCCGCATAGAAAAGCAGACAAATCAGGGGCGGGGCTTGCTGCTTGTCCGTCTGTCCGTCCGTCCGCCTGTCTGTCTGTCGTGCGGGTGAAAACTTTCTAGGATAAAACACATGCCAGCGCGGCCAATTTTTCATGAAGGCCATTTCCTGCCCTGTGGCGGGCATGCGACGTTCTGCGCATGCACCACTACGGCGGCCCGGACCGCGCTCCCAAGCGCTAAAATGCACATCTTCGTCGTGTACGTGGTGACGCGACATTAATTTTTTTTTTTAGTGTGCCGTTTCCCTGGAGGTGACGCGGAGTGCAAAGTGCAGGCACGCACCCCTCTCCATCCAGCCTGCACTCTCCGTGTCACTCACCCCTACCCTGTCCTTTGTTTCACTGTCCGTCTGTCTGTCTGTCGCACTTGCGTCCCCAGCCGCTGAGCGCCGCGTCCGCCATCGCAACAGTGTGTACTTACAGGGCCAGGGGCGCCACGGCAGCCACGGCACGTGCTTTAGGGGTGTCCGGGGGAGGCCATCCGGCAGCCTCATTCCGCGCAGCCAGCCCTCCATCCCCGCGGCTCGGCCCATGAGTGCGAGAGAGACAGAGCGACGGCACGGCGGCGTTGGGAATCGCTGTGTGGCAGTGCACGTCGCACAAGCCGTCATAAACGTCATGCATGACAATTGAGACATTTGGCTTGCAGAGTACGCAGTCCGAAACAAAAAAACCAACGCGTAGGAAAATACATCGGATTTTTTTTCTCCCTCGAGTCTTGCCATCCATCTATACTTCTCCTGACTGCAGCCGATACGAGTCCCGAAGAAGTCCGACGTCCTATTCCTGGCTGGATGGGGCTGGCCTCGCTGGCCGCGCTGGCCGAGCAAGCCGGGTCGCTGAACCCAAACACAGCCCCGCCGTGCAAAAGAGTAGCTCACTGCTTGAAAAAACCAGAAGAGGGCCTGTCCTGGCAAGCGCTCTCTCTCTCTCTCTCTCTCTCTCTCTCTCTCTCTCTCTCTCTCTCTATCTGAGAGTGCAGTTCGGAATCGAGCTGCAGCAGCAATCAATAAACAGCGTAAGACGAAGCACGCGCACCTTAAGCGTGCTACGCGCTGCAGTCTCTCTCTCTCTCTCTCTCTCTCTCTCTCTCTCTCTCTCTCTCTCTCTCTCTCTCTCTCTCTCTCTCTCTCTCTCAGCGCCCCTCCGACGCCACCCTCGGCAGCCCTCGGGAGGGTGGCTAGGGGAGGCTGCGGGGGGTGGCGCCACCCTCGGGAGGGAAGGACGGAGGGAGGGAGGGTGGAAGAGAGATCCCTAAGGTGCAAGCCACTGTCAGAAGGCAGGCGGCGGTATGACGCACTGTCAACAATCAGGGGCCAATTCACCAAATTCACCCGCATGGCTTTGTTCGTATCCACCCACACTTGCTTCCCTCACCCTGAAAACGGAGAAATTAGCGCTCTCTCGGATGGTGAAATTTGACCCACCAAAAAGTGCACTCGGACGTTGACGCGGCCGAGCGCGGCAAGCCACCGGACAAAAACAGGGGGACCGTGACCACGGCGAAGAACCACGGGCCGCAAGGCGACGATGACCACCGCGATGACCAGCTGTGCCGCGGCGCCGATGACCAGCGCGTGGCTCTAGTCAGACACAGCGCCCCGCCCCGCCACGACGCGCAGTGTTGCGGCACGCGTGCCAATACAGATGTTGTGGCAAACACCGTGAGTCGCCGCTCCGTCTCTCTCGCGCCCCCGCGGCCCCGCGGCACGCCCCGTGAGTGCGAGAGAGACGCACGCGGCGATGACAACGGAAACAGTCTGCCGCGGCGCTCCGCCACCCTCGCCGTCTACCAGGCCGCACGCCGGCCTTGGACGGAGCGACGCACAGGGAGGTCGAAGTGCAAGCCAGCGCGCACCGGCTGGGACGCGACCGACTGCTGCAGAAATTTAATGATGATTTGAGAACGCCAATACGGTTCGAACGGGGTCGCGTGAGAGAGCGGCGAAACGGTCCTTCGGAACGAGGCGCGCGGCATTGCACGCCTGCCTTCAAACCAGGACGTCTTTCCTCTTCCTCCCTTCGGCCGGGAAGGTCCTTCCCGAGAATCCTAATTGCGAATTCGCGACCGGTCGGATGCAAACGAGCGAGCGCCGCCCCGCCTCTCGTACGCGTGGCCATCATTTTCGCCCTATGCAAATACCCCTCCCCCCGCCTCCCCAGACACAAACACAAGTGCGCGACGACAAGACCCAGCCATGGCTCATCCGAGCAAAAACGATAGCACCACACTGCAAGGCTGGCGGGGCCGCCCTCTGGGCCGCCCCCCGCCCCCCAGTACGTGCGCGTGGCCTGACCTCGTCTAACCGTGCGGGGTTCAACTCCCCCCACCCCCCTCCCCCACCCACCCCCCACACACACAAATTTTTTTTAAAAAAAATCCGCGTTCATTTACTAAGAGATACCATGTTCGAGGGTTGACAGTTTTCAACCGGTGCCTACACTACACATAGGCAGGAGTCAAACACAACCAAGATGCGAATGGTGCAGGATTAATCACACGCAACGCTTGGCACAGTCTCTAAGACATCATCACATCATCCCCCCGCAAAGTACGCACCTTGATTCTATGGCGTATCCAAGCGGGCGACGTATCCAAAGTCACGAACCGGCGCCGCAGTCGTTCGGGTTAATCCTCGGAGTCGGAGAGTTTCGTTGGTCGGATCACTTTGGGGCGGACGGGGCCCCGGAGCGCGGGAGGTTGGGGGTGGCAGCCCTGGCGGCCCTTAACCTCGGGGGTGATCGGCCATCGGCCGCGGTCAGGACCGTCGGGTCCAGGACGCCGTCGGCGCGGCTGCGGCGCGGGCAGGTCGCCGTCGACGCGCCGGTGGCGGTGAGGCTTGCCGCCCTCGTGCCGCTCGAACCGCTCGGCCTGAGACGGGGTGCAGTCGCGCAGCCTCCCGCTGGTGGACCTGGAGGTTAGTGTCCTCTCCACCGCCGACAGGGCCGGCAGCGACACGACGACGGCGCCGCGTCCACGATGTCCACGGCGCGGCGACACGGAGCGCGCCGACGAAGCACGCCGACGAAGCACGCCGACGAAGCAGGCCGTAAGCCGCGGGGCCTTACACACAAGCACGTCCGGACGGGGACGGCCACACGCGGCGCGGCGGGACAGTGGTACACCTCGCGGTCCGCGGCAGCGCCATCGACTGGCGGGCCGTGCCGAACCGAGCCGAGCGCCGAGCGAACGGGGCGGCGGCGGCAGGGAAGGCCGGGGGGGAGTGGCGCGGCTAGCGCGGCGGCTGGAGCAGCGCCGCACCGTGGGCCAGAAGACCGTCGAGGAGGCCAAAGTCCCGGACGCGTTTCGAGGCCCAGACTCGCTAAATGGGACTCGAACCGAACGTGTGACCCCACCTCTGGTTTGCTCTCCACACGAGCAATCCATTGGTGGGATCACACGTTCGGTTCAAGTCCCCTTTAGCGACTCTGGAGCTTAGAACGCGTCCAGAACTTTGGCCGCCTCGACGGTCTTCTGGCCCACCGTGCGCCGAGGCGGCGGAAACGGGGCGCCGCTCCCGCGCTTCCGGGGACGGCCACGGCCGCCGGGGGGCGCCACCGGCAGGGCTCTAGCGCCGCCAGGTGCGGCGGTGTGGCTACGCCTCCTGGCGCCCCATCGAAATGAACCACCCGCTTCTCAGTGCCGATGATCAATTTCGGTAGAGGGTCTGGAAAACACAGCACCACGTGTTTCTGTTTAAAACTCTTTCAAAATCGCAGTTTATTCATTTTCAAGTTGTAGCACAGTGATTAGAGAGAAATGTTTAGGCGGAGTTGATTCAATGACAGTTGAAATAAATTTAAATAAATTTAAGTACGAATCTGAGGTAATTTTTTACAATTTGTTTGATTCGGCACGTATTGTTTCGCTTCATTTCACAGTTACACTAATAATTTGTACATCATCATAGGGCTTGTCGGTCTTGGGGTTGGTCTTGACATTACTGATGTTCTGGACAACTTCCATGCCTTTGACCACTCGGCCAAAGACAGTGTGTTTGTTGTCCAACCAAGGCTAAGGCAAAAATTAGTTGTTAAAGAGGGTCTTGTGAGAGTGGTTCAAAAAACATTACAAATTAAAATTAAATAAACTTACTGTTGGAATAACAGAAATGAAGAATTGACTTCCATTGGTATTTGCTCCAGCATTTGCCATGCTCACAGTGTAAGGGCGATCATGCCTCAAGTTGGGTCGGAATTCATCCTCGAATTCTCCACCCCATATGCTCTCACCTCCAGTTCCAGTTCCTGTAACAAACAAGTTTAAAAGTCAAGAAAAAAAATAATTCTCAATTAAATAGCTAAAAATGGCCAGAATGAGTTGACCCTTGATTTCAAATGAAAATACCTGTTGGATCTCCGGTCTGAACCATAAAACCCTTGATTACACGATGAAATATGTGACCATTGAAGTAGCCATTCTTGCTGTGCACGCAGAAGTTCTCGACTGCTTTGGGACATTCTAAGAACAATTTTATGTGAATGTCTCCCATTGCAGTATGAATAATTGCTGTTTCATATACTCTTTGAATACCTACAATTTTAAAAAAAATAAAAAAATAATAACTTGAGGGACTACAAGACCAAACTTTCCTCTCAGACGAAATACCACAATAAGTTCTCACCTGTAGCTTCTGTTGCAGCAATAATGTCATCTTTGGATGGTTTCTCATTGAAAACATCTCTCTCATTATCATGGCTTTTAGTGTCATCAGGGGCATTCCTAAAAAAAAAAAAAATTCATTCAAGCAAACCACACTAATGAAAAAATTTAGAAAAAGTGTTATTCTCTTGCAAACAAAATGCCCTTACTTTGTAAAGAGATAAAATCTGTTTTTCTTGTAAGCAGTGCAAAACAGTGTTGGATCAGACTGAACATTATCCAAGGTGGGGTTGTCTGAAGCTTCCAGTTCTACAGTGACAGCAGCTTTCGTCCTACGAGCACGACCCTAAGAAAAGGAATGATATAGAAAATAAAATACACGAAGAGAAAAGAGCCAATCACAAACAGCAAAATTTTACCTGAAATAGGCCAATATGAAGGGGTCGCAAATTTTCAGATTTGCCAATAAACATGACACACCGGTTGGTGTAGGTATTAACTAACTTAATTCCCAGCATGGTAGTGTACAAGATGAAGTGGCCACTTTCATCATATAGTATATTGCCAAACGTGGGAGGATCAGTCTTCTCCAGTTCTCGTTCAGTTGCTAATCTCCTATTAAATTCCATGTTGGGTAACTGCTGTTTAGCTTGATGCATTTGTACAAAACATGACAGTGATTCATCATACACTCGACTCAATTTTCCACTCAGGAAATTGAAAATTCGAACCTGAAGAGAAAAGAAGATTTACAGAGCAAACTCAGAAAAAAATGTCGAACCAATCAACAATTCAGTGAGGATGAATGAAAAAAATAAAATAAAACCTTCCGATCTGCAGATAGTATGGCCATCTTATTTCCTTGTGGAGGGAAAGCAATGCTGACAGGATATGTCTTACTTTTAACAAAATCATACAAATCAGTGTCTAATTTTGAGTCAAAAGTGACATTTTTGGGAAATTTGTAATCAGTTTTGGGGCCTGTCCAATACTCCACAATGCCTGTCTTGTCCGCAGAAACAACAATCGATAGGGCAGCATTGTACTGAAACAAAACAGGTGTATAAAAACATGCTTTTACAAGTAAAAAAGGCAAATACTTGTAATACAAGTAAAGAACCACATACTTTCATGCAGACCACTGGTTTAGTGTGAAGTTTATCTAGTATGTGCAGAGGTGTACCCTTCCCTTGGCCATCAAATACATAGATTTTGTTGCTGCCTGCTTCTGACCTACAGGAGACAGGTTCAAAAAATTAAACTAAAACTCAATTAAAACTGGTTGGACATCTTAAACTATCGATAACTCATACATACACAGCGAGAGCATTGATGGCATCCCCAGGACTATGGATCCATTCAACTCGATTTGGTGCAAAACTCAATTTTATCATGTTGATCATATCTGTAACAAACCAAAATAGTACCCACATAAAAAACTAAATTGAGTTAGATGAAATAACGAATTAAAAAGTCTCTTTTACAAGCTTACCAAAGTTTACAACATCAAAAATTTTTAAAGCCTTGTCTGCCCCACATGAAACAAATAGAGTTCCATTAGCATTTGCTGCCACATCCGTGATAGCATCGAGATGGCTACGGAAGTGTTTGACAAATTCAATTGACTCTGGCTGTTTCTTCCAAAATTTAATGTGGCCCTCACAGCTTGCAGTTATAACGAATTCTGTCCTGAAAACAAAAAGGTGGGTTGACGAGAGAGAAAAACAGCATTTGCGGAAAGATAAAGTTACTGGAAATTTAAACTTACTTTGTCACAATCACATGAGTAATTACATCCCTGTGCATGAAACTTTTCTCGTAAACCTCAGAGCTTGGCAAGTTGTCAAGGTAAAGCTTTTCGTACTGAAGAACTGAAACATACGACACCCACAATGAATGAGAGGTGAGGGACCCACGCATGATTGTAGGTTATGTTTGTATGGAGAAGTGAAGACTGATGCCATGTTGAATAGTCTGAGTGACTGGGATAAAATACAGAAACGCTGAAAACGATTTATAAAGTTGCATACTTTCCGAGTAAATGACAACTTACTCTTTTTGCGCTTGGGTTGAGCGGCTTCGCTCGGCATCGGGCCGACCCAGCCTTCTTCATCTTCTCCGTCGCTGTCATCGAGTTTCGGCTTCTTGGAAGCTTCGCCTGAGCTGCTTTCTGCCGCCATGGCCCGACACTATTAACGCAGAATCCTCAAATATACGTTTTAAAACACGCTCAACTCTGTGTGTTTTCGTTGAGTACTTGTTGGTAAATCACTTTTTAAAATCTCGCCGTAGCGCACGATAGTATCGAACATCGAGGATACATCGATCACGGAGCGAGGGGTCGCCAACGAAACGAGACCCACCACCTAACCTGGACAGCTGTCAGTAGTTTCTGTGTTTTCCTGATTTTGCATGTCGTTATCTTCGGTTACAGTGTCGTCAAGACTCGATATCCACAATGCGGGTGCTGGGCAGATACATGCGGATGCCCGCAAAGCCCCGCAAAAAGCCCATGTCTCTGTCAGCCTTCAAAAAAAAGGTTTGTTGTGGAAAATTTTGTGTGACCTTAGCCAGCTTCAAGGAATGTTTTTCTCCGTTTCTGGTGGACGTTTACTCAATGCATTAATTCAATTTCATTTTAAACGACTGTTAAAAACCCTTGTTATTGTCTTTGTTAGTTACTGTTTTGTTCCGTGTATTTTTTGTACAATGACATACTTCTACATCTCTTCACTTGCGATGCAGTTGTTTCGTGTCTGTTCAGGGGTTTTGAATTCTTCTGAATTCCAGGTGAGCGGTATGCTGGAAACAATTTCAAGACTAGAGACAACGGAGAGAAGTGAGGCTTATGGATACCTCCAGAACTGTGTCAACGTTCTTGGTGTACACAAACTAGGGCTCAATCGTAAGTACTTGTACTTGTAATTAAGCTATTCCTTATGTTAGTCTGCCGTTGTATCTTGCTGATCCATTTTATCAATTCTAGTTGCGGATTTGGCCAGTTTAAATCTAAAACCAGATTCTGGAAATTCCTCCAAAGCACCTTTGAATGAAGAAAAGGCTAACCCAGTTAAGGTAAATAATATTTCAAACTTGCTATGAAAGGTGTCACTTCAGTTAATGGGTTTGCTTACTGTTTCTAATGTTTTACTTGCAGGAAGTTCAAGTGGCATCGTCTACGTCATCATCAATTCAGGTTTCTGTTATCAGCAGAAATGAACGAGTTAATGTCATAAATTATAGCAAAAGTGATGCCACTCCTGCCTCATCAGACAAAATCAATTCGTTAAAACCAGAATCTTCAAAATCTGCTGACAACTCAAGCAAAACAGACAAAATAAGCAATGAGAAACCCACCAAACCAGTCACGGCTGCAACAGATAACTCAAGAAAATCAGTTGTCTCCAAGGCTGCATTATGTGAGGACCAAGCTTCTGCTGATGATCATACTTGCTCTGAAGACAATGCTTCCTCTGAGGTTGAACCAGCCACTTCAAATCAAAAAGATCAGAGAGACAGAGAAGCTCCTTCACCTTGTTCAGAATGTGGTGCCAAAGTGAAGAGTCGCCGGGCAATGCTAGCTCATCTAGACCGCCATGTCTCAACTCCAGTCTCCTGTCGAGCTTGTCATAGAAGTTTCAATTCGAAGCTGGCTCTTGATTTTCATTTTGAAGATTTCTGTGTTAGTAAAACTCTTGTTTGTCCGCAATGTGAGGAGGTATGTATCAGTCTTTCCTCATCATGACTTCAATCATTTATTATTTGTTGTTAATTTCCATTACGTTCTTATTCAGGTGTTTTCCTGCCGCACACACTTCAACAATCATGTAGAAGGTCATAACCGCAACAACTGCCAGATGTGTCCTGCACTCTTCACAAATCGCAAAAACCTTGTGGTCCACATGGCAGACTCCCATAATGTAGTCATGCTAGCTGATGCTGCTTTCATTTGTAACATACCAGGCTGTGAGAGACGGTTTGTTAAAAAGTCCACACTTCATCGACATTTACAGGTAGATTACTCTTTTGGTTAGATTTTTAACAGCCAAGGTCTTATTTTATTTTTTTTGTGCAATTAATTGATTTTTGTATTTTTTTTTAGCTTCATCACACCACTGAAGGGCAGATAGTATGTATCACATGTGGTACATACTTGGAAGATGAAGAAGAGTATAAGGCCCATACCCAAACTCATAAATTGTTGACATGTGAAGATTGTTCAGAAACCTTCACTCGAAGGCAACAATACCTAGTTCATATGGCTGTAAGTTTTGTGTGTAGATGTTGAGCTTTTTTTTTTTTTTTTTTTTTTTTTTTTCAAATCCACCGAAGTTTAATGCTATTCTACTGATTTGCAGAGCCATGAATCATCAAAATACAAGTGTGTTACTTGTGATCAAATACTGCCGACAAAGGCTCGAGTTCTGGAGCACAGAAAAGATGGACATCAGGTTGAAGGACTTAGTGTAGACTTTGCATGTGATAAATGTGATGAAAGATTTCACACGTCTGCAGAATTAAGAGACCACTCTCATACCCACAAGCGTAAGTACTGAATAATGAAGAAAAGTAATTGCTGTTTTTTTTTTTGTAATGGTTTTTTGTTAAATATAATTCTTTGTTTCAGCACCTGGAGCTATATCTTGTAAATACTGCTTCAAAACGTTTTCCACTAAAAAAGTGTGCAACAGTCATATGCGCAATCAGCATGGTATTGTTGTGGAAAACGGTTGTGAAGCAAGTCTGATTTGTGATCAATGTGGAAAGCAATTTAGGTCACCTGGTTTACTATCCAAGCACTTAAGTCGTGTTCATAGTGAGCAAATATATAGCTGTTCATATTGCGATCACAAAACGAACAATGAAGTTAATATGAGACGCCATCGAGCTCTTCACACTTCTCAAGAGCAGCAGTTTGTTTGTGACCAATGTGGCGCTTCGTTTCAGGTACTGTAGTGCAAGATTTCTCACTCTCTCTCTCTTCTTTTTTACTTCTGCACTTTAACAAGACCCTTTTTGTTTGCAGGCACTTAGCACTCTCAAGGACCACAACTTGTTTGTCCACTCTGATGAGAGGAATTTTAACTGTGATGTCTGTAATAAGTCCTTTAAACGTAAAAATGATCTGAGGAGGCACTACCGCTCTCACTCAAATGACCGCAAGTATGTATGTCATTGCAAGCAGTCTTACAAATTTATGTCCCACCTGCGCCGGCATCAGGAGACAGCACACAAAAGTGTGCCAAACAGTAGAATAGTTCAGCGTCTGGTGAAAGATGCTAGTGGTAACTTGGTGAAAAAACCTAAACCTGTTAAGGAAAAGAAAATTTGTAAGAACAAAAAAGGAACGCAAAGCAAGTCAGACATATCAGAAGCTCAAGAGCAATATGCAGATGATCCAGTAGGTGTAGCGCAACACGAAAACCCCGGTGTGCAGTTGTTGACTGTAAACAATGATGATCAAGTGGTTGCTATGTCTGTGTCAGATTTACCAATTTCTGATCAGCATGTTGATCCCTACAACCTGCAGGTAACTAATTTTGAAATCCATTCTGTTCAAAATCAGTGTAAATTCACCTCAAACCAACTTTTGAGTCCTTTTTATCGCCATTTTCTACAAAAATTTTCAACTTTACAGGTTGCGTATGATGGCTTGAATTATTCAGATGCCAAGACTCAGTTGGTCTACACCTCAACTCCACCAGGTCCCCATCACGTTATGTCTCTTCAGCTTCCACAGTTTGAATTGGTGGAACCAATGCCATATGATGCAGAATCTGTCATGGATATGAGCACCACCTCACATGCTGATATAAACAATCATCATGGACCAATGCTGATGAGTATTGCATCCAGTGAATCATCTCAGCCTGTCATGACACTCATAACAGGCTTGGAGCACAATACGCTTTTTACCACACAAGCAGACATTGGAACAATGACGGACCACAGCAATGTCTATACAGACAGCTTGCTGCATGCACATACATCAGTTGCTCATGTCAAATCTGTTGACAGTTTCACTGAGGCTCATGTTTTGGATTCCAAGACAAGTCAAGCTGACATCAGCACAATGACAGACATGTATAATGTTTATGATTCGCCGGCCAATATGTGTGTTACCCAACAGCAACACCACCCTCATGAGTTAGCACCTCTGAGCTATTCACACCTTGATCCTTGCCACAGTATTCTTTTACCCCCGCATCAATCATGGCACATCCCAGAAGATACCAATCTGGCTCAATACTCAACATGTTAGCAGTATCTCTGTTGAAATTCCTAACTGTGTATTTTTTTCTTTCTTTTCTTTGTACTGACTGATTTTTACAAGCTTATTGTAAATGTTTGCCCCTAAATATTTGCTGTATTTTTATTATTTTATTTATTTATCATTTTGACTCTTCATCAATGTCAAGAGTTTGTTATGTGTGACCTGCAGAAAAGGTTGGTCTATGGATCAGAAATACCATGTTCATTCGAATGTTAAATGCACCTCTTTCTTTGAATTGAGGAAGGTGTGTCTTTAAAACTAATGTACCTCCAAAATCTGAATGTCTGATTTCTGTGTGTATAGCGCCCTATTTTTAAGAACTGTTGCTGTTACTTTATTTTGTTATATTTTTGCCCCGTAAATTTTGCAATTGTTACCTTTGCATTGCTGTATGTCCCATGCAGCTCTTCAATAAACACTGATTTTCTATTTTTAAAAATGCTGGAAGCTAGTGGAATATTTTTACAACCCTAGAGCCCGTGCTGCTGCGTGTGAGAAAACCCCGCACCGCAGATGGATTGTGGTTTCTTGTTTTGCTTTTGCTGTCGATGCCAGCGGCTCGCCTTATCTCTGCTCTGCGCCCCAGGCGGTTCGGCGAGCGTCTTCCGCCTCTGCCGTAGCTGGAGCCGCGGCCCGCGCAGCAGACGCAGTCCCACCCGACCAGGCCGTCCGGCAACAGCGTGGCATGCATCATGTTACGTTTCGACAACTTTACGTCTCCCTGTCATGGACGACCGTGTATTATTTCATTTCGTGGCTCATGGGTGAGTGATCGTTGAGGCGCGCGCGCACGAGCGATGACCGAACCATTCAAAGCGTCCCGCGTCCCCGCGCTGCAGCCATGGTCGCCAACCTGTGGTGCTGAAACACAGAGTAGTGAGCTTTGGCGAGCACTGAATTGGCGTGGCTCGCCAGAAGCTCTGCCAACTTTATTTATTTTCTGGACCGTGATAGAGCACTTCCAATATGCGAAATATGGCGGCACGAAGTATGGCTCACTGAGGGCCAGCAGAAGACGCCTGCCAGATGCTTGAAACTAGCGATATTTTAGTATTGTCAGCGTTTTCCACCCGATTTCTGTTACTTGTTTGTTCCTTAAGATATCCGAAACATTTTATCGCAATATCATTCACAGAATTCACTCCCGCGGGTGAATTTAAGAGTTAAATCATGTAGCTACGGGTACACTTGTTTGAACTGCCGCGGCTTTTCGCTTGCAGACTGAATTTTTAAAACTATTCCTAGGTATCTTTCGTGTCCTCAGTATGAAAGTACAAAATCAGGTGATGACAGAACAGGTTTTGTTTAGTCCTAAAGACTTAGCATTCCCGAGATTTGAGCGATTTCGTAGCGTCGGCTGCTCGGCCCTCAGCGAGCGGAGAACGTGCTTTACCCGGCAGTGACTCCGGCCAAACATAACGGTACGCCATTGGAAGAGCTCTATAAGTTACGTTTGTTTCAAAGCTGAGGTTGCTGAAACGTCAGAGATGAGTGGGTTAAGTGCTAGTGAGGTGGTACTGGGTGTCGATTACTCTTCTGTAGACTATCGATAGCGTCGACCTATCGATACTTGGAAAAGGGGCGGGCGGGCGTGAGGGAGAAGGAGGGGGTGCGTCGGCTGCAGCGCGTCGTCGGTCAAGAAGGGGTTAGTGTGACAACAGACCGAGTGTCAAGTGAAAACGTCAACAAGAATGACTCTTGAGACCAAAAAAGAGGCCAGTTGAAGCAGAAAGCTGTACGTCGGGTAGACTTGCTCCGCTCGTCTAATTCATTTTACTCTTGATTGGAGGTGAGTCAGCAATTAGTTGTTTTTATGTGATGTTGACGCCGCAAGAGCCGTATCTAGATGGTCAGTTTTCCCGAGATTGTCCGGATTTAGAACTTTGAACCTGTACCTTGCCACCTCTTGATATCCTGTATGACAAAGCAACTACTTTCATTCATTGTGCTTCTCAGCTAGGTAAATAGGTTTGCCGCAGGTGTCTTCAAACGTTTTTATAGGCTATTTAAAAAGGCGTTAAAAATCTACTTCTTTAAATTTTCAGAAAACAACCCAGAGGACTCGACCATGGCTCCGCAAAAAGGACTGTTTACATATGAGACACTTGTTCATGCCATAGCTGGTGCCACGGTAAATATTGTTCCAAAATTTCTTTCTCTTGTAAAAAACCCTTAATAAGCATCTTGATAATTCCTTTTATTCCTTTTAATTGTTGTAGGGAAGTGTTGTGGGAATGACGGTATTTTATCCTCTGGACACAGTGCGATCACGCTTGCAATGTGAGTATCTTATCTTGGGCTGGAGTTTTCAAATTAGCAATCTTGTCTTATTCTCTGTTCAAAAATTTGTTGCAGTGGAAGAAGACAGAAAAGCCAAAAATACCTTTGCAGTCATAAAAGAGCTAGTTGAGGAAGAAGGATTGTAAGTGTTTTCTCTTAGTTAAATGTGATTTAAATTGATTGATATTCATTTTGACTTGTAACTTCATTTTTCAGTGAAACTTTGTATCGAGGGGCTGTACCAGTTCTACAGAGCATCTGTGCTTCGAACTTTGTCTACTTCTATTCTTTTCATGGACTCAAATCTCTTAGTAGTTCATCTGTTGGTCAGAGTGCTGCTAAGGACCTCTTCCTAGCATCAGTGGCAGGTAAAAGATTCTAACTGTTAAGGAAAGGGGATCATAAATTGAATGCTCAGTAACTATTTCCTTTCTTAAGGTGTTATAAACGTTCTCACCACAACACCACTGTGGGTTGTTAATACAAGGCTGAAGATGGCAGGCATTGGTCAGGGAAAACAGGAGAAACCTGCTTATCGAGGCCTCATTGGTAAGTTACTTCATATTGTTACCTTAAAATGAGTGTCTTTCCTTTTATTTTCTGTTAATAATAAACAAGTCATTATTCTCATTCAGATGGACTCATCAAAATTGTAAAAACTGAAGGTGCTGCTCGATTGTGGAGTGGAACAGGTCCTTCTTTGGTTTTGGTGTCAAATCCTGCTATACACTTCATGGTGTATGAAACTTTGAAGAGGTACATCCTGGATGGCCGCAAAGCCAGTGAGATTTCCCCACTCACGTTTTTTGCTGTTGGAGCAACTGCCAAAGCCATTGCAACACTCATCACCTATCCACTTCAACTTGTCCAGACACGGATGCGCGTGAGTCTAAATTTAAAAATATGCTGATGTTGGTGTGTAAACTTTACTTCCATTCATGGATTGTATTATTTGATTCAGCATGGACATCAATATGCTGACTTGAAGGCAGATGCCAGCAGTTTAGAGATGACATCATATATTCTGAGGTATGGTTCCGTCACCACAAGTTATGCACCAATATCAACTATGTTACGAGCTTTTGACGAATGTACTGATATGGCCCCTGTTCATTTTGTTTCCAGGAAGTACGGCATAAAGGGATTGTACAAGGGAATGGAGGCCAAAGTCCTGCAAACAATCTTTACTGCTGCTCTCATGTTCATGACATATGAACAGATTGTTGCATTTGTTTTCAAGCTTCTTCTCCGTAACCAACAGCTTGGTGCTCAAAGAAAATAAAGTACCTGTTGTACATTTTGGGAAGCTCAAGCTAGCTTACCCCTAGCTAGCTTACCACTTTTTTAAGTCGTTTTTTTAAAGTTTTTTTTTACCATTGGTGATAGTTTTGTTTTGTGATTTGACAATTAGCATATTTTTGTTTGTTATTTTTTCCATGACTATTCCTGGTGTTTGCTACACCTATGTTTTCTAAACTTGTTGAAGCTCTCAGGGGTGGCTCCAGAAAAAATATTTCAGAGGGGACCACAGTTTGTCTACTTATGGGTGGAATGTTGGGCTTGTTGCTTTCTCGCGCCCTGAGGGTGCTGGATCTCGGGCTATTATCCCCTGGAGCCACCACTGTAAGTAAGCTATGCTAGTCAGCAGATGCCAAATTATTTAAGCGGGTGTCAGCCTGCTTTCAGCTTTAGTTAAATTTGATAAACGGTATTTTAGTGATATATATTGTCCAGGACAAAAGAGTGAAACTGTATATTCCATCAGAGGTGCCCTCTATTCAACCATATTTTGAATTGACTTTTTTTGGTGATTGGTGTTCTTCCTACTTAATCCTTATTAGTGGTCGGATGTCTCGAAAAGATACCATTCCAGGGCATTCATAATCAAATCAAGATCTAGCTTAAGCTTCAGTGAAGTGACGTGTTCAATAAATGAAACAAATAATTTTCGACCGTTTATTTCCATCTATCTTCAAGCGCATGCGCCCCTTGTAAAGTAAAGGGGCTTCCAAAAATTGCGCTCAGGCATTGCTGGGCGCGAATGGTTATGTATTGGTGTCAGCATCTATGCCCTCTCGAGACAATCATTGGACATAATGCTCCCCAAGACAAGGAAGAGTCGGTCGAGCAGCGGCCGGTGTATAGACTCAGGGCGCGACCGGAGGCATCCCCGGGCGGGCAAGGCGCGACCCCGAGCCGTGCGCCACCTGTCGACCAGCGGCTGAAGCTCCACTCACAGCACGCTGAGGTGCGGCTAGTGAGCCGGAGACCGCGGAGTAGCGCCGACCCTGGCCTTCCCTGCCGCTGCAGGGCCCCAGCGACGTGGGGTATCCGCGGCGATCCAGTCGGAGGCAACAATAGCGTCAGGCTGGCAACGGCAGCCGGACCGAGCCTGACGCTGGCTGGCGAAGCTGGTTGGTGATCTTGGTCGCTGGCGCCGTATCGTTGAAAGAGGAGGAGGGCGCGTCGCCTGCCTGGAGCGCAGCCCTACCCCACCCTCCAGGCGAACTCCACCTGGCACCTGCACCCGCCCCCACCGGCCCGTCACGCGTCACTGCACACCCCTGCCTGCCCCCCCACCCCCACCCCTGGGCCTCTCATATCTCTCTGGGAGAAGGGGCGGGAGAGCGTCTACTTCCTCGAGCTTGGTTTCAGCACTTCTCATTTCAGTCCAGCTCTTTCTGAACCAAGTTGAAAAAGAAAATACGACAAATGAGGCCTGACCGAGCAAACAAGGTTGAGAAAAATTTAGCAGTGCAGCAAGAGGTGTTTGAACGTGCATATGCTTCTGTTATAAACGGTCTTAAGCATTTAGACAAGAAAACTATTGAGACTTTGAAGGCTATTAACTCAGAGACAGAAAATAACCGGTAAATATGAAGTGCGCATGGAAAATTTTCCTTATTAAATTTATGACAGATGTCTTGATCATAGATCTTTTTTATTAGGAAAAAAGAGGAACAAAATCTAAAGAAATCTCTCCTGGCAATTGCTATGGTGATACAGAAGTTAAAACATAACATAAGAAATGAAGAGTTTGTTGAAAATAATGGTAATTATAATTTTACTCGAGACTTTTGTAGGATGTAATTTCTCATGCTTTAAGAAATCTGACGACTTAACTTCCTCTCAGACACAGAATACTTCAGAAGGCACATAACAAGCACTGAAGAGAATATTACAGCTTTCAAAACTCTTCTGAGAGAGCAGTGAGTACACAATTCCCAACAATCTGTAGCTTATCTACCCCATTTATGTGTCGTGTTTTTCTTCTAAAAGATTTCAGAGTTTTGAAGAAGAGGAGATTGACCTACAACAGTCTATAGACTCACTTCATCAACGTTTGAATGAAACTTCAACCACACAGAAACAGGTTGGAGATGGCTCATTTACAAGTTCTACAAGAATCACAGCAAAGTCAAAAGTTAACTCAATAAAAGCGAATGAGAATGTGCATCCAGTAAGTATTATGAAAATGCACTTCAAAAGCTTCTCTGATTAAAACGGCAATTGCAATCCTCTCTTTCTCAAATTTTACTCAACAGGATGTCCAAGAATTTCACAATTACTTAAGGAACAATGGAGGGCACACGGGTGGGTGGGATACCAAAGATCATCTACTGTTCACACGCTTTCTTCAGAAGTACCAAGGCTTGGACCGAATGACAACAGCTTTACTGGATTTTATGCCAGGTAACATCAACACTACGTATTCTTTAACCCTAGGCTTGATTGGAAAGACAATGAACTTCAATATGCTTGCAGATAAGTCTCCAGAAGAAATAGCCCAGCATGAGTCTTGGTACCATGACTATTTAATCCTCAAAGATGCCCAGCGTAAAGCCCTAAAGGAATGGCGAGATGAGCAGGTTTCACATCGACAACAAAAATGTGAGACTATGGATGGTGCGTCAACTGGGGTCACAACACCATCAACGACAAAAAAAGTACCTTTTCAAAGAGATCCATCAGTCAAGGAGAAGATTCAAAAGTGGAAGGTAAGTAAAGCAATAATAATAAAAACCTCACCAATTATGCTGAGAATTTCAATGTGACCGAAGTATGTAAATTTTTGTTAAGCATGAACAAGAGAGACAGCGGCTACTGCAGATTCAGGAACTTCAAGAAAAAAAAAGGCAGGAGGAAGAGGCATGGCAAAAAAAGGTTGCTTACTTTGAGCAACAACACCAGATCATTGTTGAGAAGCGTAAAGAGCAGCAACAATTCTTTGAGAGTGCTGCATCTCAGGAGCATGCCAATGACTCCATTATACCCAGAAAAAACATTCCACTGAAGGAATTTTGGTAAAAGCTGGATTTCAGTTCATCTGCCTAGTGAGGTTTTTGTCACCTACTTAGGATCAATTTTTTTTTGCAGGGAGCAGGACAAGCAGTTCATGCAGCGAAGACAATCACGCTTGCAGCGATTTTCAGCCAGTCCTCGAGTGCGATCAAGTTCACAAGTGAAGGCTGAAAGGGATCCTTCACGACTACTGAGACCTACTGCAGTCTGGCAGGCAAGAATGAAACGAAGTTTGTCAGAAGAAGGAAGCGGGCAAACAAAGCCCTACACAGGATTGTACATTGCAGATGTACCACACTTGTGAGTTAAACAATAAGTGAGACATGAGTGTAAAAAATTAGAAGTCTTTCATGGAAAACTAAATTTATTTTTCCTTTCCACCAGGGCAATACCAAAATGGAGACAGGGAGTTTTATAAGCTTTCACTGTTTTAATTTCACCTATGTACAAAAATACATAATATGGTAAACCAAATCACAATCAAATTAGGAAAAAAAATTTCCTTGGGTAAAAAAAAGTGATTAGCACAATGACCATAATTGATTTGACATTCTACAAGGTCAAAAGGAGATTATAAGATTGCCAACAGTTGCAAGCCTATACGCTGCCTTGCACGCTCCACATTTAAAACCTTTACCTGGACTTTCTCACCAAACTGGGGATGCTTCCCACCCATACCACTGTTGTGTATCAGTCCATTTTGGCCTACTCCAATATCCACAAAAGCTCCAAAGTGTGTTGTATTTGTAATCCTCCCTAAAAATTTAAAAAAAAAGAGAGAGAAAAATCAATTATAATAACAAACAGAAAGATAAAAAAATTTACAATGTGTAGTGTAAAAACCAACCAGTGAGTATATCACCACTGTGCAGTGCATTGATTGAAGTTAACCCTTTCCGAAATAATGGCTTTTCAAATTCTGATCTAAGATCGTGATTTGTGGGCATTTGGAGACCATCAGCAACAAGTTTCAAAGTGGCTTCATTTGTATCCAGCAAGGCTGCTAAAGATGCAATACCTATACAAAGCGGAGTTATTAAACACATACCAATGGCATGTTTTATTAAATTATAGGAAAAAGAAAAAAACAAACCTCCAGCACTTTCTACAGCCTTGGCTATGATTCTTATTGCTTCAGGAGACCCAATATCCTCCAACTCAACATGACAATGTGACAAAAAACGGGTGGCAATGCTGTAAGATTCTGGGTGAATCCACGTTCTGTCCAAAGGATTGCATTTAGCAACTGCATTCCTAAATTTTACAAAAAAAAAATTAAGTTTCAATATAAAGACACAAAATAAAGGCACAGCAACAAATTATTTTAAAAAAATTTAAATTTAAGACAAACCTATTTCCAATAGTCTGAGGAAGAATTCTTATGAACCCAGCACATTGTTCAAACGATTTTCCACCAATGCCTTTCACTTTTTTAACATCATCTCTTGTCAGGAAGGGCCCCTGCTTCTGACGATGTTCTAAAATTTTGCTGGCTTTGGATGAATTAAGACCAGCAACACGCCTTAAAAAAAATAAAATTAAATTAAACAAGTTAAATTGTGAAGATGGAAGCCTAGGTACTGCTTACATACTCTTGATAATATTGATACCCATTCAATGGCATTATTAACTTACCTCAGGAGACAGTGAGGTGCAGTGTTCAGATCAACTCCAACAAAGCTGACACACTCCACAACAATTTCATCCAGTGTGTTTGAGAGTTTCTTTTCTGATAAGTCATGTTGATACATACCAATACCCAAATGCTTTGGTTCTACTTTTACCAGTTCAGCCAAAGGATCTTGCAGTCTTCTTGCAAGTGATACTTCAAAAAGAAGAAGAAAAAATTGATTACAAGAGGACAAAGTGAAGAGAGGAATAAGCTCTAAGAATGACAAGTTAATTAACAAGCAAGCATGGGATGTGAGTTTTACCTGCGCTAATGAAATTTGGATCCATATCTGGGAACTCATTTTTTGCTTCTTCCGAGCAGGAATAAATGCTAGCACCTTGTTCACTCACAATAGTGTATGATACGTCTAAAGGTTTAAAAAATCCTTTTTGAATGAGTTCACTTAGAAACTCTTCAGTCTCTCTGCAGGCGGTTCCGTTCCCCAAGGCAACAACTTCACACCTGACAAAAACAAGTTGAGTTGCATTATAACAAATCCACAATTTGTTCATTTCTGGTGCTTTGCTAAAATTACCTATGCTTCAACAGTATTTCCCGGATCCACTGGGCATCCCCATCATCTCTTAAGTCCCAAGTTCGCCGACCACAATTGAGATTGATAATACCAACTTCCAGGACATCTCCAGTCTGGTTTAGAAGTGCCACCTTGCAACCATTGCGGAAACCTGAGAAGGATAACGCTCATATACCAGCAAATAGAATAGCAGTGTCTTTTATTCTGGAAAGGAAACCAACTAACCTGGGTCAATAGCAAGTACCTTACGTCCTCTGAATGGTGGCATTAGAAGCAGTTTCTTTAAGTTGGCGGCAAAGACCTCAATAGAAGCTCTCTCTGCGTTTTGGTTAAGTTCTGATCGAGTTTGTCTCCCAATAAGTGGCTGAATTAGACGAGTATAAGAGTCTTTAACGCTTTCAGTTATCAAGGTGCTTCGTAGATCATATTGCAATCCTTTGGAAAGCCAATTTCTGTGACAAAATGACATCAATTTGTCCAAAACTATGTCTGGAACAACTACTCGGACAGTAAGCTCCTTCTGGTTTTCCCCACGATTTATGGCTAGGACCTGTGACACAAAGGTAAAAATAGCGCTTAAAATTTATCTTTAAATTTAACTGTACCATAATATTTTATACTAAATTACCTGGTGAGGCTTGATAAATTTAACATTCATGTTAAACTCAAAATAGTTACGATATTTACTCTCCTCATCCACTTTGGCCTGAAGTTTCTGCTTCTCAGATGCAGTCATTGATTTTACTTTTGTAGCAGACTTATCCTTGTCGAGGCCTTTAGCCAACTCTTTGGCCACTGTGCCCTTTGCTCTGGTGCTTTCAAGGCGAATATTTGAGGACTTCCTCCTAGAGAGTTAAACTATTGAATTATTACAGAGTTTGGAGGTGATGAATTCAGTCACCCAGACTTGGAGGAAACTTACAAATCAGATACTAGATCCAAAACGTTTCTGTCCTTGCTAATAATGTCAGCTATTATATGCTGAACTCCTGTTTGAACTTCACTGATGTCCCTCAGTCCCTCCTTGTCCCTCACGACAAAGTGGGACAGTGAAACGTGTTCCGACCCATCCATTATAGTTCGAGCAACATGATCTAAGCCCAACTGGCGAGCTCGCTCAGCAAGAGTTCTTTTACTTCCACTTTTAAATGGTGTATTCTAAAAACAAAAAAGGTAGCAGATAACCTTGGCATCTAAAGTCACACTTGAGTTTTGTCACATAAAAATACGTACAATTAAATCAAGCTCACTTAAGCTCCGGGCACAGACAATTGACCTCCTTACGTCTGAGGTTAATTTCCCAAGTTTTTCAATGGCCTTTATCATTGTTGCAGCTTTATGCTGAACATGCCTACAACAAAAAAAAATATTATTTTACAAAGTTTAGGGTTGCTTCATCAATCATTAAATCCACAGCTCTCTTAGACTGACTTGATTTCTTCAAACGTTTCCTTTGCATGTCGCAGCTGCTCTGGCTCCATATTACGCGTCATTTCTTTCCTGTAGCGAGCAATAAATGGAATGGTATTGTCGTCTTCAAAGAGCTTCACTAGGTTTCTTGCTACCCAGTCATCGAGCCCTGCAGTCTGAGCTAATAGATCTGACTCCTTCCACTCCATTCTCACGGTTGATGAAGCCTAAAAAACGAGAGCATAGGCATTAAGTAAGTTCACTATTTAAAGTGCAAAATGTTGACAAAATTTGTTTGTAGACTTACTTCCATCGAGTCTGTGTCTTGCTGGAGACTACTATGAGGTTTTTCATCGGGACGCAAGCCAGCACCATCATCACCATCGCTGCCATTGCCTGACATGTACTTCCCATGCCATGAATCTCCAGAATCATTCTCAGGATCAGATGCCTTTCTCGTAACAATTGGTTTCGAATGTTCTTTGGCAGCTTTGGCAGGTCCCCTTGGTTTGCTAGCTCTAACTGTGGGTTTACGTTCTGTGCGCTCCTTGGGTTGAGCAGGAGCGCGAGTCCTTCTGGAAGGCTCCTCAGCAGGCTGGCAATATTCATCATCAGAGTAATTCCTTCTGGAGCGCTTTTTAGGTTTCAGATCCTCATCCTCTGTTTCTGAGGAGAAGTCTATGACCGACGGTTTGGTTGTGGCTCGCCGTTTCCTAGGTTCGAGGTCCATGGCCCGAGGATGCAGTTATTGGCTGAAATTAACATACGAGTAAGTGATAAAATGTTTTTCGTTTGCCCGTGAAAATACACGATTAACTGGTATCTATTCTATCCGAATGAACCTTGACTTAACACGTGAATTCCACTTTTTTCCTTTTGCGGAGCCCGAGCGGTGAAACTAGTTGACAGTTAATCTGACCGCAGGAGTTCTCATCTCACAACAGTGCATTAGCAGACGACGCCTGGGTGCAGTGCAGTGACGACATGCCGCGGCCGTCTCTTATTTTAATGTTTAAGGGGAATTGGCGTGGACCAAGAGCAAGTCGTGGGAAGGAATCAGCCCAGACAAACCCAGAATAGTTGTGGAAGAAACAAAAATTTATTTTTCCCTTTTCCTCTGGGCCGTAGACATCACAAAGGAACTAGCCAGTGTGGCGCCTGTGTCTGAAGTTCTGCGAATACTGCTCAGGGGCCGGCCGGTCGAATGGGATGCCTACCTCCCCGGCGCTCGCAGTTCTTGTTTCTTCAAAAAAAAAAAGAAAAAAAAAGAAAAAAAAACGCGAAGTCGACAGTGTTTTATCTCATCGGCGCTGGCCGAGCTCTGCCGCTACACACGCGAGGCTCTTCTTGAGCGCGACGGCGAGGGCGCGGCCGTCGAGGTCGCCGACGCCGGCCGCCAGGACGTGCTGGTAGTGGTTGAGGAGGCACGTGGTGACGGCGGCGGCCACCTCCTCGGCGCCGCCCTCGTCCCAGACGACGTCCATCGCCTCCGCGCGACACGTGTCCGCCGGCCGCCTCCGCGTGCCGAACTGCCTCACCTTCGCCACTGCAGGGAAGACCACGAGGGTCACAGTGGGCCAGAACACCGGCGCAGGCGGACAAACTTTAGGCGCGTTTTGAGCTCGAACATGCTTCGCTTCGTCGCTTTGTCTCTCTCGCACCCGACGGGACGTGAGCGCGAGAGAGACAGAGCGGTCGGCGTGCTGGTGACGCACCGGGCAGCCAGGCGACGTCGGGCAGGTCGCTGGCCGGTCCAAGCTCCCCGAGCTCCGGCAGCACGGCCAGGCACCGCTGCAGGCGGCGGTCCAAGCCCTCGGCGAACTTCACGTCCTCGGCGCTGGACTCGCTGAATTCGCTGGACTCTGGCTGTAATAGCGTCGGAGAGGCTGCTGTTACTGAAATATCAAGCTTGGCAGCGTCAGCGCTTACCTCCACGGCGCCGGCCCCGAAGGCCTGCAGCGCCAACAGGCAGAAGAGCACGAGCCGCGACATGTCTATCTACTCGCGCCGCCCGACGCGGCACGCTTCGACACAGGTGTCGCACTCGTGGGCCAGCATAGCCTTCTCCCACTTCCCCATCCCGACCTCCTGCCCCACTCCCACTGCTGAACCATTCAGAGGACGTCACTCCGGCGCACTCATCGGGTGATGTTGAGTAAGACGGGGACTAGACAGCAAGGTAGGTACAGAAAAACACCCACGCTCATAAAGAAATACATATTTATTCTGAGAGTTGTGCATGGACTATTTGCAGTTGATTGACACAACTGAGTTACAATAAAAGACTACGACAGTGACAATCAGCTAAGTGGCAGAAAACACAAACGAGATCATGGCCTCCGTCGCTGTGGCCCCGCGCAGCCGGCGCCAAAATACAATACAGGGTTTCAATCACAAAAATAAATCAGGGTCCAGTATAAAAGTAGAAAATGAAAAATCAACAAAAGAACACAAATAAATAAATTTTTTAAAAAAAACTGTCTACAGGGTCGGAGCTACACCCTGGGCGTGATCTCCACGGCGGCCCTCGGGGAGCCGCGGAGGGTCTTGGCGGCCTCCTCCAGCGAGCTGAGGTTGCGGGTGACGCGGCCCACCACCGTGAAGCTGGCCGACAGGGGCAGCAGGAAGCGGGACTCCATGTCGTCGCACAGGATGAAGTAGAAGCGGCCGTTGGCTCGGCCCAGGCACAGGCAGCCGCGCTCCACGCGGCGGCCCGACGTCCCGGGCGAGTAGGGGCTGAAGGACTGCGTGTGGCAGCTCTCCAGGCACCCCTTGCAGATCGTGTACATCTTCCAGCCCTGCAGCGCGAGAACCAGAGTTAGCACCGCGTCACACAGTGGGCCGGAAGACCGGCGCGGACGGCCGGTACCCTAGACGCGCCCTAGACGCGCTCTGAGCTACAGAGTCGCGAAGTGGGACTCGAACCGAACGTGTGACCCCACCAATGGATTGCTCTCCGAACGAGGAATCTAAAGGTGGAGTCACGCGTTCGGTTTGAATCCCATTCAGCGACTCTCGAGCTCAAGACGCGTCTTTTGGCCGCGTGCGGCGGTCCACTGTGCGGCGCGCGGACCCGCTAGCGGTCCTCACCTTGGCCCACTGCTCGGCCAGGCGGCCCAGCGCGGGCGCCTCGTCGAACTCGATGGTGATGTCCGGCAGGCCACGCGACGCCACGGCGACGCCGGCCGTCACCTCGTGGATGAGGGAGGTGCGCACGCAGGCCGGCTTGAGGCGCGCCAGAAGGTACGTGCCGAACAGCACCAGCTTGTGCATCTCCTGGGCCTCCTGGGACACGTCCAGCGAGAAGGACCGCCAGGTGTCGCCGCACTTGACCTGGAAGAGGCACCCCGTCAGCAGGCGCGTTGTCTCTCTCCCACCGTGGGCCAGAAGGCCGGTGGTGGCGGACAAACTCCTAGACGGGTTTTGAGCTCCAGAGTCGATAAACAGGGCTCAAACCGAACGTGTGACCCCACCAATGGATTGCTCTCCGAACGAGGAAGTCCCTCAGCGACTCTGGAGCTCAGAACCCGCGTCCATCAGTCTGACCACCTCCTCCGGTCCACTGTGCGTCGTGGACACTTGCCTTGATCTCGGCCTCGGTGGCGTCCATGATGTCCAGCTTGTGCTGAGCGGCCTCGGCGCGCGCCTTGGAGGCCTTGATGTTGATGCGCGTGGCCTTGACGCCGCTGCTGCCGCCGCCCAGCACGCCGCCCGCCGAGTAGCGCCGCTGGATGGTGCCGGCGGCGCCGCGGTCGTTGCGCAGCGCCGCCTCGGAGCGCGCCGTGTCCGCGTTCAGCGCGTCGACGGCGTCCTCGAAGCCGAAGCGGATCCGCTCGTGCGCCTTGCGCTCCGCCAGCAGGGCCTTCTCCTCCGCTAGCAGCGCGGCCGTGTGCGCGTCCTCGAGCCGCGCCTGCGCCATGCGCGACGACAGCACGTCGTGGTCCTTGACGCAGTCCGGCTGGGGCGCGTCGTTGCACGTGTCGCACCACAGCCTGCACGCACGAACCGCGTACAGTGGGCCATACACCTCTCGAAAAAGAAAACTTGGAAGCGACAAGGAAAAAATGGTCGAACACTCACGCACGGTGGACGAACTTCATGTCTGCGGTCTCCTCAAGCGCCAGGAAGTTGTCGATCAGGTCGTCCGGAGGGCACGCGAACATCTACACAGACAAACCAAGTCAACCTCCGCCCCTCAAAATGGACACAAAGTAAAAAAAAAATACATAAATTGTTGTGAAATAAAAATTGAGCAAATTTCATACAGCGCACCGATACAAAAAAAAAATATTTAAGATGCACAGCACAGCCCGAGGGAGGCCCGGGAAAATGGGGGTGAAAAAAAGTGCCAAATTCAGCCTTATGGCAAAAGTCGCTCCATAAAAAAAAATAAATAAAAAAATCATCTACACTTTGAGTGAATGTCTCACCGTCCTGCATGTCGGGCACTCCCTTGCGCGCAGACTCTTGAGACACAGCAGGCAGAAGGTGTGGCCGCACGGCACGATCTTGGGCCGGCGCTCCACCTGGCTGTACGCCTCGTAGCAGATGGGGCACTGCATCGCCAGACCTCAGGAGCCACAGCGGGCTGCCCACAGCGGAAACCAAACAAAAGTAGGCGAACACACGGGTGACAACCGGCTGGCATTTGACGCGACCACCTCCAAACGCCACGAGACTTTGTAGGTTAGGCGCAGTGACAACCTCACGTCAACCATCAGCTGGCGAAACACTCACCACGTCCTCGGCCCGGGAAGACGGATTGCAAATTTTGAAACAATCGTTTTAAACGGCGTCCGATGTCGTAACGCAGCGGAGCGAGGGTGGCTGATGGGAGCACAGTGGACGAGTGTCCGTGTCTGTGAGCGCTGTGAACGCGTCAATGAGTGACATGAGCTCAGTGTTGACAACTGGCCGGAAGTCAACCTCCACCTGCAAGCAGCACAACACACAAAAATAAAAATCAAACACACCGGTAAAGGTAGTCAGCACTCTTGTTGACTAAAGATAATGCGATGAAGCTGGATGGTGAATTTTAGTTTCTTTCTTTTCTAGAGTGTCCTTGCCAAACAGCTGGGCGTGCGTAATTTACTTGCGAGCCGCGTGGCTCCACAAACTGTCAGGTTGGCCGACCTGTCGCGCCCCGTCGCGCGAAATTAAATCCGGGAGGCACCTGTCCGCCTCCAATCACCCCTAGCGGCGTGTTTGCTTTTGATTCGTTAGCTTTTTCGACGACGTTCGGCTGGCGCGCTCTCACCTCGCCGACGACCCTGGCGCTAATGTCGGGGATGAGGCCCTCCGTGGCGGTGGTTGGCTGCGGTATGCGCCCCGCCTGCCTGGCCGTGCTGCTGCTCCGAGTGCTGCTCGCCGCGGCCGCCAGGCAGGCCCCGAGGCTGGCCCCCGGCCTCTTGCCGCGGCCGAGGCCCTCGCCAGGGGCCTGCTTCAACGTGAGCCAGGACACCTGGAAGGAGGTCGCCGACTACCTATTCCGGGGCGCCGCCGTGGTGCAAGTAAGTTTTGGCTTCGTCTTTCAATAAAATCTGGAAAAAAAAAGGAAAAAAAACGTTAATTTTCGCGAGGAAACACGCATTCCTTTGAGAATTACGAGGTTCGGAGCCCCTTCGCCCCGCACTCGGAGCGCGAGCGCGCCGCCGCGGCCTCGCTGGAGGCGGTGAGCGCGGCCATGGCCTGGCTGTGCGGCCTGCACAGCATGCCCTGCTTGCTGTGGACCGTCACCGAGGGCCGGCCGCCGCCGCAGTCCTTCGAGTACTCGTACGCGCACCGCGAGGACAGGCAGGGCCGCTTCTTCGTCGTGGTGGCGCCCTACGCCGAGCAGGGCGGCACCGGCCTGCAGAGCACCGCCCACCTCCTCAAGACGGGCCTGTGGAACGCCAAGTGAGTGGGCCAAGAGGCTAGCGCAGGCGGCCAAAACTTGAGACGCGTTTTGAGCTCCAGAGTCGCTACATGGGACTCGAACCGCACGTGTGACCCCACCATTAGATTGCTCTCCGAACGAGGAATCCATTGGTGGGGTCATGCGTCCAGTTCGAGCCCCATCTAGCGACTCTGGAGCTCAAACCCCGTCCGGGACCGCCTCCTCCGGTGTTGTGGCCCACCGTGCGTCGCTGACCACCAGGGCGCGCTATCTGCTGGTCCTGGACACCCACCCCCTCCCCGAGGAGCGGCGCTGCGCCGTGGACGTGGCGGGCTCCGTGGCCAAGGCCCTGTGGCTGGCCAGCAGGGCGGTGGTGGCCGTGCTGCTGGCGGCCTGCCCCTGGCAGCTGGTGCTGCACGCGCCCCTGGACCCCGACAAGCCGACCGTCATCGTCGGGCCGCGCAACGTGTCCGCCATGCAGAGCCTGGTCGCCGCCAACTACCGCAACTTCCACAACCAAAAGTGGACCATCTCCGTCTACCCGAAGTACACCGGCATGCAGTGCACAGTGGGCCACCGGTAGAGGCGGACAAAATTCTAGACGCGTTTTGAGCTCCACCCAGCTCGAACCCAGCGTGTGACACGTTCGGTTCGAATCCCACTTAGCGACTGGAGCTCGAAACGCGTCTAGAGTTTCGGCCGCCTCCGCCGGTCTACTGGCCCGCGGGGGCTTTAACAGTGTTCGGCAGCTACCCCACGCTGGTCGAGGCGCCCCTGCCCGGCGAGGAGGTCGGCCAGGTCGAGGAGCACGTCGGCGTGGCCGTGGAGCACATCGGCGTGGACGCGTGGGTGATGCGGGCCGCGGCCCACTACTTCAACTTCAAGGCCGACATCGTGTACCCCGAGGACAAGGAGTCGCACGGCTACAGCGAGACGGGCGTCACGGGCACGGGCACACTGGGCGCCGTCATGTCCGGCAGGGCCTGGATCAGCTTCAACAGCAGGTTCGTCAAGGACTACAACACCAAGGAGATCGAGTTCACGTACCCCTACGTGTTCGACGAGCTCTGCGTGATGGTGCCGCGCTCGGAGCGAGTGCCCAACTACATCACCCTCTTCAGGTGCGTGGCGACAGCGTGCCCGTCGTCGAGTTCTTTGGCCGCGTGTGATTCCGCCGCTCAGCGTGGGCAACAAGACCGGTGGAGGCGGCAAATAAAACTCTAGACGCGTTTTGAGCTCCAGAGTCGCTAAATGGGGCTCGAACTGAACGTCAGACCCCACCAATGGATTTCCTAGTTCGGAGAGCAATCCATTGGTGGGGGTCACACGATCGGTTCGAGTCCCATTTAGCGACTCTGGAGCTCAAAACGCGTCTAGAGTGTTGTCCGCCTCGGCGGTGGCCCACTGGTTTGCCTGCCGCAGGGTGTTCAGCGGCGGCGTGTGGCTGGTGCTGCTGGCCGCGTTCCTCGGCACGGTGGTGACGGTGCGCGGCCTGGACAGGGCGCACGGCGCGCGCCGGCGCCGCTGGCACAGCGTTAGCGACGCCGTCTTCGCCGTGTACTCGCTCATGTTGGCCGGCAGCGTCAGCCAGCCGCACGCGCGCGCCAGGGAGACGTCCACGCTGCTGCTGCTCGCCATGGGGCTGTTCTTCAGCGTCACCTTCATGGGGGCGTTTCAGGTGCGTCACAGTGGGCCAGAAGACCGGCGCAGGCGGCCAAAACTCTTGACGCGTTTTTGAGCTCCAGCGTCGCTAAATGGGACTCGAACCGAACGTGTGACCGGCGTGCCCCAGGGCCTGCTGTTCAAGACGCTGACCATCCCCCAGTATTACCCGGAGATCGACGATTTGTCGGCGCTGGCCGACGCCGGCATCCTCATCACGACGCGCTCACAGTCCCTCTTGGACACGTTCGCCTTCGACAGCATGCGCCGCCTGCAGGACAACTTCCGGGTGCGTCTCTCTCTCTCTCTCTCTCTCTCTCTCTCTCTCTCTCTCTCTCTCTCTCTCTCTCTCTCTCTCTCTCTCTCTCTCTCTCTCTCTCTCTCTCTCTCTCTCACAGCTCGCTCGCTGCAGGTGGTGCCCAAGAACTGGACCTCGGCCCAGCCCTACTCCTTCCTGATCCGGCGCAACGGCGCCTACCTGCGGGCCGAGAACAAGCACCTGCACCTGGTGGCCGAGTGCCCCCGCAAGTACATGCTGGCCTACATCGTGCACCGCAACTTCCCCTACATCAGGGAGATGAACATGTTCCTTCTGCGCTGCATGGACGCGGGCCTCATGGCCAAGGTACAGTCACTGGCAAAAGACTGGCGAGGCTGATAGTGCGCGCCTTGACCGTCTCTGGCCCACTGTGCAACATCGCCCAAGGTCAGGGGTTCGGCCTTGTCGCAGTGGCTCAGCGTCACGTACGAGGCGAGGCCGCAGCCGCGGGTCGGCGACGACAGGGTGCTGTCCCTGTCCGAGGTGGAGGCCGCCTTCTTCGTGCTCGCCATCGGCATCCTGGGCAGCGTCGCCGTGTTCTGCGCCGAGCTGCTGCACCGGCGTCTCCGGCCTCTGCGCCGTCCACCTGCGCGACCTCTGCGACCCCCGGCTCGCCGGCACGCTGCCCACTCATGATTCTTGTTGAACTTATAAAAATTTGGAATTTTCTTATGAGTTTATTTATTTAATTGTTTGTACACTCGCAAAGGAAAAAAGTGCTTCAGGCCGGCTGGGCCTTCCCCCGCTCCACTGCCATTCCGCACACCTTGCAGACGGCCCTCCGACATACTTGCCATTCAGACATCAAACAAAGCAAAATTTCAACCTCATTTGGCGTCCAGTTTTGGAGAGCGCATTTCGTTGGGCACACAACATATCAGCAATTATTTTTTTGACAGCGTCTCTCACAATGAGCGTCTGCCAATAGCGGGTGGGCGTTGCCCGTGGGAATAAAGCCCCGGCCCTTCTCCCTTTACTGCGAATAGCGGCGTTATGCAGCAGCAGCAGTGTCACAATGAAGCATAAAGTACGAAGCCGCTAGAAATCTGAAGCGATTCAACAACCATGGATGAAGTGGATCGGATCATCATTCGCTCCTTGAAGGAGATAGGATGGTGCGTGTTGGGAGCGGTTTGCCGTCGTGGGAGGGGCCCCGGCACCCGCAGACACCTGGTGTCACAAGTCGGGCTGTCTGCTGTAGGGAGGTTAATGGTTTTGTTTACTTCTCACCCGGCTCGTATACTGGATTCAACCACTCCGTCGTACGATTGCATTGGATTTAAATAGCCTGTATGAAATAAACGCTTTTCCGCTTCACACCTATTGCTCACCTACTTTAACTCCAGTACATAAGGGGAAAAGCATTTTCAGCCCATCTTGCTCTGAATGAGAAAGGTATTTTTGAAATAGTTCAGGCTGTCACCTTAATTATTTGTGTTTTAGTGATATTGAAGAGGAGATAGAGTCTCTGAAACAATTTTCCCCAGAGCTAGTCGTTGAAGCAGCATCAAAATGTATCGAAGCAATCCAGCCAGGATCAAGAATTCCTACATCTCTACCTCCATCCATGTCTTTGCGCTTCAGGATAGGTGCAACTATTGCCCAAACATGTACCGTAAGTGCCCTTCACTATCTTAATATTAACTATCTGAAATCGAGTTTGTTCAGCTGTTTCTATTTTGTTTTGCTTTGTGCTTTGCAGGATATGGGTTACACAGGGGAAGTTGGATACCAAACCTTCTTATATTCCAATGAAGCTGATTTAAGAAGGGTGTTGATGTTTCTCATTGAAAGACTTCCAAAAGATGGACAAGCCGACAAAATTGTTCAGGAGCCTTCAAGTATGTCCACTTCTTTCAATTTGTTTTCTGTGTGATAAAATGAATTCATTTATGTGTATGGGTTTTATTTTACTTTTTAGGTAGAGCTGCAAGATTACGAAATGACATTAGTGCCACTATAACCAAGCAGCTGTCATCTCCATGGGTACCATCCTTTTGTCGTACTGATGGCATTCGGTGGCATGATGATGGATCCTTTACAAAGGAAGGAGGACGATGTAGCCCCTATGTGTCAGAGCCGCTTCAAACTGGACATACTTCTCATGGATGTACTCCTCAAGGTAAAATTGTCTGTTTGTTCTTGGTGCTGAAAATCATTGTCAAGAATATGCCTCTCACATGACTGTACTTTTTCTTATTTTAGAGTGGAGAGAGTATTGCGTCCAGTATCTGCCCCTAGTTTCAGATCAAGTGTCCGCAGCAAACCGTTTGATTCCTTCCCTCATCACTCTAAACTCGAGAGGGATACTTGCTCCAAGACAGCAACTGGCTGCTCCTAAAGCAGAGGAGTTACGGAGGGCTAGATCTGATTTGCTTAAATCAGAATTTGACAAATTGATCTCTTCTACTGCTCAACAGACACTTCACTCACGGTCAAAACTTAGCACACGGTTTGCACTCAGTGAAAGACTTCAGTTTTCACCTGTGAGTGGTTCATATATTCATTTGAGAACACATCTTACTTTAGAATTTTTTTTATTTTATTTTATTCTATTTTTTTCTTTAGGAAAAGAGTCCTGAAAAGAAGAAGCTGCCTGTCACAGAGAGTGTTGTTGAAGAAGCTGCATCAGAAACCCCTGAAGAGCGTCAAAAGAGACAAGAAGAAGAGGAAGAACTGGCCGTGGAAAAGCTCAAAAGCGAGAATGATGACCTGAGAGAGCGCTTGGAGCAACTTCAGCTAGATATTAAGACAATGTCTGCCAAATTGCCAAAGGTGAGAAAATCATAGCTTTTTTTCTCAAATTATTGTCTTTTCAAATAACTTCTTTAAAAAAAAAAAAAATTAAAAAATATTCTTAGGTGCTGGAGGAAAGAGATTTGGCTGAACGCACCCTGAAGGAAGCAGAAGCTCAACAAACTGTTCGCCGCAAAGTTTTGGACCTGCTACCAAATGCAGACACCAATATTGAAAAACTGCATGCAATGATAGAAGCGACTACCAAAAAGTTAGTTAGTTTAGCTTCCCAATGGGAAGAACATCGAGCACCTTTGTTTCTGCAGTACAGAGAAGCGCGGAAACTAAATTCTAGCAAAGCTGTAGGTTCAGAATCTAACTTAACTGATATATTTTGTCTTTCAACTAATACCCTTCTAATATTGCTGTTAATTAATGTTTCAGTCTGAGAGTGCACGTCAAGTAGAGGCTCTCAGGGTAACTCGAGACAAAGTTACAGAATTAACTGAAGAATTAAGAAACAAGGAAGAACTGCATAAACATTTACAAGCTGAGTACGCAAAAGTCAGCAAAGACATAAGCAGGCAAGTAGAAATCCCAATTATATGTTTGGACATGAATAATGTAGACTTAAATCTAATGGTACTTTGAATTTTTTACAGGTCAGCATATACAAGAAGAATTATGGAAATCATAGGTAACATCAGTAAACAGAAGGATGAAATCGAAAAGATTTTGAAGGACACCAAGGAGCTTCATAAAGAAATAAACACTTTAGCAGGACGGCTTGATAGATCATTCACTGTTGCAGACGAAGTCATCTTTAGGGTAAATAAAGACTTTTTAATCATTTCTTTCATTATGTCAAATGTATGAACGATTATTTTCTGATTGACTCATTTGCAGGATGCAAAAAGAGATGAGGTATCCAGGCGAGCCTACAAGTTACTGGCTACACTACATTCCGATTGCAGTGAACTTGTTAAAATGGTAGAAGAAACGGGGGCCAATGTAAGGGAGTCACGAGATCTGGAAGATCAGGTAATATAAATTGTATTTAAATTGCTTGTTTTAATTTATATTGTTTAACTTTCATTTTTACTAACTATGATTTGTAATCTCTTAGATTGAAACTGAAAGGGCTAAAAGTGTTGGTGGGAATCTGGAAAGAATATCAGCAGATCTGCATCAAATGAAGCAGGAAACAGCTAGTCTAGCTGCTCAACTCAAGACTAAATCTGGTGATGTCTAGTGCTCAAATACCTTTGTATGGTTCTTATGTTTTCTACATTTATTAGTTCATACTTTCTACCTTCAATTCTTTATTTCATGCTTGTATTACCATTTTGCTTAAAATTGTTGTTGTATTTGAATGAAGTGGAGAGACAACTGTAGAAGCAAACTATAGAAAGTGCCTTAATTTATAAAATATTGCTCAGACCTGGACAATATTCGTTTCACTGTGCAAAATATCCTGAATAAGGCAATCTGTTGTACCTTGCCATGGTTGTAATCTTACTCCTTCTTTTTGGTGTGATATGTATGTTATTTAGTGTATAAATGCTATGAATTATTCTGGCCAAGAGCCACCTGCGAGTCACAAATAAACTGACTGACCCAAAGCCTGGTGGCTGACTCTTGTGATATCACCCCTAAAGCTGTAATATCAACTGTAATGTGCACATTGCCTCTGATTTTTTGTTGATCAACAAGTGAGATTATTTGTTTACAAGCAGAAGGTTTTGAGAGGTCCAATGAACTTTTTGTATCCATTTTTTTTTATCACCTCTTTAAGTTTTTAGATGTAGCTATGTTATCCAGGGTACATGGGTGTGTTTATTATTTCTTTTTTACCGCATAAACGTAGTCGTACATTTGAAATATGTGTGCATAATTATGTCCATTTGCCTCTTCATTGCATTGAAAGGTGTGAATTGAGGGAGCTACTGTTCCGATGTCACACAAATCCAATAAATATTTCTACCTCTGTAACTGGTTTTATTCTCAATCCTCCTTTGCCCTACATTTCATCACAAATTAAGGCTGAAAAGTGCTATTTACATGATGGTCATGTTATGCTACGTATAAAAGTTCCTATTATTCCCATTTTACAAAAAGTCAATCCAAAATAAAACCTCAAAAAATGTGAGAAAAAATGGACGCATAGCAACCTAACACCACAAACTCGGAAAAGTTTCTTAAAATCAGTCAATAAAATCGATAAAAATTGCAGAGGTATGTTCTGCGTCCTAGACGAAGAGACGCCGAGGAGAGGGTCACGTCACGGAGTCCAGGGACGGGATGGACGGCTGGTGTGGGGACCGCTTGTGAAGGCGCAGCAGGGGCACCTTGGTCTCGTCCAGCGGCTCCAGGGAGTCCGTCGGGGCGGTGCCCGTCCCGGTGGCAGTGGCGGTGCCCGACCCGGTGGCGGTGCCCGACCCGGTGGCCGTGCCCGACCCGGTGGCGGTGCCTGTCCCGGTGGCGGTGGCCGTGTCGGTGGCCGTGGCTGGCCCCGACCCCTCGCCGCGCTGGCTGCGGAGGCTGGTCCGCCGGTGCGCGCTGTGTGACGTCCCCGCCGCCGAGTCCCTGGACCTGTGGCCCGGTGACGCCGCGCCAGCCGCGCCAGCCGCGCCCCGCGCTTCCGCCTCCTGCGCCTTCCGGACGCGCTCCCGGTCCTTCTTCCGGTTGGCCTGGCGCACCTGCAGCCAGGTCGCGGGTTCAAAAACTCACTTTTTTCTTTTTTTTTTGGGGGGGGGGGAGAATTGACATTGACGGCTACCTGGTGGCGGACTTCTCGCATGACGTCCCGGGCCAGGATGTCGGCCGCCCACTGGAACTCGGTGCTCTTGAGGAACACCTTGGGCGGCGTGGTCATCATCATGGTGCACAGCCTGTCCACCAGCTCGAACAGCTCCACCTCTGCAGAGAGAGACGGAGCGGTGAGCCAGCCCGCAGGGCGCACAGTGGGCCACACGACCGGAGGCCGGACAAGATCGTGCCTTTCATGAGCTTCCAGCGGTGCTGCGTCGTCAGCTTAGTCTCCTCGCTGACGCTCTGGCCCGCGATGGCCACCATCTGGCGCTGCAGGCTCTTGGCCATCACCTCGAAGTTGGCGTCCAGGTCCATGGCCGCGTCCCGGGCGTCGTCGTACGTGTCCACGGACATGGTGGAGCTGGCGCTCTGCTCCAGCGCCTGCGAGCAGCGCAGCAGTAGCAGGCAGGCCGGCGGCGCACGCGTGCAGGCGGACTGGACTGCGCCTCGCTCCGTACCTTCCTGAGCTGCACGTTCTTCCTCTCCACGGCGTCGATCTGCTGCAGCATCCTCTGCCTGGCCGAGCGCGCCGACCGCTGCTTGCGGGGGGAGGCTCGGGGGCTGGGGCCGCTGTCCGCCTCCTTCGCGTCCGCCCCGCCCGTCGCCGTGCCGTCCGCCGCGCCGCTGCCCGCCTCAGACGCGTCCTGGGAACAGGACCATGTTACACGCACTGCAGTACGCGGTACACCGCACAGTTTATAGGGGGGAGTTTTTTTTTTATATGTATCATGTCGTCACCTCCTGCCTTCCCTTGCGGCACTCGCGCTGCTCGCGCGCCCTGGCCTTCTCCCGCAGCTCGCTGTGGCGCAGCATGCCGTGGTCGCACACCCAGCCGCGCCGCGCCATCTCGCGGGCCGGCAGGTCCTCCAGCAGCGAGAAGCAGCGCTGCCAGACAGTGACCCCGCGTCAGTGGCGTCAACGCGACACAGTGGCCGGAAGACCGTCGAGGCGCCCAAAATCCCGGACGCGTTTCCAGCTCCAGAGTCGCTAAATGGGACTCGAATCGAACGTGTGACCCCACCAGTGGATTGCTCTTCAAACGAGGAATCCATTGGTGGGGTCACACGTTTGATTCGAGTCCCATTCAGCGACTCCGGGGCTCAAACATCGTCCGGGATTTTGACCGCCTCCGCCCACTGTGCATCGTCACCACACCACGGCACTCACCTCGAGCGCCTTGTGGTACACGCACTTGAGGGTCTGCATCACCATCCGGTGCACGATGCCCTCCATGACCGAGTCCAGGAGCCCGTCGATGGCGGTCGCCACGGCTTCGGGCTGCGGCAGGGAAGTCCCAGTCACTCGAATCGCCCACCCACTACCCATGCGATGCAAAGAAACGACTATCGCAAAATGCGGCCTTTTCACTGTCATTTTCCATCAACTTACAACGCCATCTCGCGTTGCGCTGGGATCGAAACCGGTTTCCCGGAACTTGGCCCACAAATTATCCCCAACAAGACCTGCAAAAAAAAAAAAAAAAAAAAAAATACAAGGGGTGAAAATCAAATTGGAAGCAGAAAGAAAAGGAGGGAAGCCTGGCACGCACACTGCTCGCCGCGCTCCTTGGCCGCCTGCACCATGCGCATCGTCATGTTGTACACCTGGTCGCCGGGGGTCGTGGCGTCCTCGTCCACGATGAGCCCCGCGCCGGTGACCCTCCGCTTGCGCCGCGCGTCGCTCTGCGCCGACGCCCTGGCGCCAGGCCGCTTGCGCTTGGCGGGCCGGAACCGGAAGCGCTTGGCGCGCACCTTCTCCTGGTCGCTCTTGATCTTCTTCAGCAGCCCTGCCACCCAGAGGCGCCGTCACGGTGGGCCAGCAGACCGGTGGGGGCGGTCCAAGTCCCGCGGGGGCTCTTCGAGCTCCAGAGTCGCTAAACGGGACTCGAACCGAACGTGTGACCCCACCAATAGATTGGTCTCGGAACGAGGAAGCCATTGGTGGGGTCACACGTTCGGTTCGAGTCACTTTTATCGACTCTGGAGGTCCGCACCTTGCATGCGCAGGTCCTCGCGCTCGACCTTCTTGTTGCGCAGCTCGACGGCCAGTCGCAGCGCCTCCTCCTGGCGCGCCAGCAGCCGCGCGTCCCGCTCCACACGCTCACGCTGCGCCTCCAGCTTGGCCTGCCACTGCTTGTCCACCTCCTTCTCCTTGTACTCCTGCAGCTGCAGCTGCTGCTTGTCCAGGCGCTCGCGCCGTTCCTTCTCCTCGCGGTTCCAGGCCTGGATCGTGGCGATGGCCTTGGCGCGCCGGATCTCCGTCGCCACGGCCTGCCGGTGCTTCACCTGCTCGCCCGGGATAGGTTAGGTGAGGTTAGGTGGGGTTAGGTTGGGTTAGGTGGGGTTAGGTGAGGTTAGCATCTCCAGCTTCCGGCCCACTGTGCGCCTCCACCTTCTCGTCCAGCTCGCGCGCCCGCTCCAGCGCCTCGCGCCGCTGCTGCTCCTTGGCCGCCTGCATGCGCTCCGCCAGCTCCAGGTAGTGCAGCTGCCGCGCCACGATCCTGCAACGTCACGTGTCTCCCACTGTCTGTGACTCTCGATAACGACTCCATTGTAGACTTTGGTGTTGTCTCGTGGACCGTCTGCACTAAGACCCTAGGCCAACCCACAAAAAAAAAAAAAAAAAAAAAAGCAAGGCTGTGGTATTTGAACCCGGAACTGACTGCTGCAGCTTCTTCCGGCGCTCCGCCTCCAGGCGGTCCCGCAGCTCCCCCTGCTTGTTCTCGCGCTCGATGCGCCGCTGGTCCAGGGCCAGCTGCCTCTCCTCGCACTGCCGCGCCCGCTTGATGGCCTGCTCGTCCGACAGGTCCACGGCCTGCAGCAACAACAACAAGGCAAACATAAGTGAAATGCTACAACAACAACAAGTGTCGGGCGGTGGACGCACCCTCCGGCGGTACTCCTCCCTGACGAGCTCGCGGTACACGGTCTGCAGGTAGCGCCGGTACGTGTTGAACTGCCGCAGCGAGCAGACGGCCTCGTCCGTCGGCAGGATGAAGCCCCTGGACAGAGTCACGTTCCAAATGAACGGCGCCGGTGGCGGGATTCGAACCCGCGACCGCGGCCGCGCGGCGGCGCCGAGCCTCGCCTGGAGATGAGGATCTTGCGGTGCTCCCCGGACTGGAACAGCCTGCGCAGCGCGGGGTCGTGCACCGGCTCGTACGTGTAGTCCACCTCGTGCATGTAGGGGTCGTCCAGGCGGAACTCGGGCAGTGGGGACCCGCGCCACAACTGCGGGCACACAGTCAGTCACCCTTGTGTCTCGTTCCGAAGGCGTTCAAAAAGGACGGAGCGTATGATTAAAAAAAAAAAAAAAAACACGCACCCCTCTGCCGAGCTTGTCGCGGTAGAAGACGAAGGCGTCCTTGGGGTGGTCGATGACGGGCAGCTTGGAGCCGAGCGGGACGCTGTCCCAGCACGGCAGGCCGTCGCGCGGCACGGCGCCCCTGGGCAGGGGCACGGCCTGGCGCAGCGCGTCCACCACAGTGGGCCGGCGCAGCATCAGCGTCGTGTCCCGCACCTCCCGCGCCGTCATGGACCCCATGCCGCCGCCTGCGCAGCGCGACAGCGCCAAGTCAGTCCGGCTGGAAATGCTCTCCGAACGAGGGATCCATCGGTGGGGTCGCACGGTCGGATCGAGTCCCATTTAGTGACTCTGGAGCTCAAACCGCGGCTAGAGTTTTGGCCGCCTGCCTTGGTCTTCTGGCCCACTGTGCGACGGTCGTCGGCACTAACCTCTCACGTTGGCCCCGCTGGGGCTTTCGTCAGCCTCAGGCATCTTGGTTACCGAACTGTCCCCTCCTTTTTATGAGCTTTGTTTAAAATGTTATTCTCCTTCAGTTCCAATTTTGCTGCATTTTCCAGACGGTGCACTGCGAATTTTGTGTTGGCGTGGCCGAAATGCTGGCGGCCCCGAGGGGGCGGGAGGTTTCCTCGCGGCCGTGGGCGGAGCCCGCCACGGCCACCGCCTTCCCGAACACGGCAGCACCGCCCCGCGCCGCCCGGCATTGTTGTTGTTGTTGCTCTTCAGTAGAAAAAGAGAGAAGGCTGGGAGAAAGTTGTTGTTGATGGTGATGGAGAGCAACGCGGTGACCAGCGACATGGAGCACTGCGAAGGAGGTGCGTAGCGATGCGTGAGGGGGCGGCTTCTTTAAGTCCACCGTCTTGGAGAGGTTTTGGAGTTGGGACTTTACCCGTTCTAAATCCTAACCAGCCACAACCAACGCATGCTTTCGTCGGGTCGGCATTGGGCGACGATGAGAAGAGTCACTCGTCGAGTCCAAACCCTCAGATCCGGCGTTCAAGTCCCCGCTATTACTTCTACGTCTCCATGTGCGCTGCGCTCCCGTCCTCACATGAGTCGTGGTGGCGGAGAGCGTAAAGGCGTCCGATCCTGACCATAAGGTCCGGGTATCGAATCCCAGTAATTCCTTTAATTTTTCGACTGGCTTCCTCCCACTGCGACTCAAACCCGTCGTCCAACATTCGGCAGACGTGCAAGTCAGGGTGGTGTAGTGGTCTAGGTCGTCTATGCCAGGCCATTACACCCGGGTGTCTAAAAAGCAGTCCGCTTCGGCGGATTGGCCTCGGCACTGGTTCGATCCCCGATCGAGCCAGCCACTCGAAATTGGTCGCGAGTGGGTCCATTCCGATTCGTCGGGTGGAGTTGATAAGTCCTTTGAAGCTGGCCCACTGACTGCATGTTCGGGTCTGGGAGCGCCGGACAGCGGGGGTACCATTTGGGTACCGACCACCCTGCGCAAACAAAAGCTCCCAAAACTACTCTCTCTCTTTCTTTCTCTGTCTCTCTATCGTCTCTGCCTTACTCTACTCTGCCCATGTTGGGCCGTGTCGGCGGCTCGGGTCCTACTGGGTCCCCCGGCGTACGATATCGAAGTCGCTGGATCGGATTAACCCCAGTTACCTGATAGCACCGGTTCCCATCCCGAACACCGAAGTAAAGCAGGAGGCCTCCCCATTAAGACTGGGGAGGGGGTGTAGAGTTCCATTTTCTTTTTCGTTTTGCGTTGTTGTTTCAGCCAGCCCCAGCGACTACCTGAGAATGCACGTGGGCCAGGTCCTGGCCGAGGGTCTGGCCAGGGTGGCCGCCACGCGGCCGTGCGACCCCGTCGGCTACCTCGCCCGCTGGCTGCAGGCCTCCGCTCCGCCACCCCCGCCGCCGCCGCCGCCGCCGCCGCCACCCGCCTCGCCGAACCTGACGTCGGGTCAGGTCCTCGAAGCCGAGGATAGCAGACGGGAGTCTCTCTCGCTCCAGCATTAGCTGACATTCCAACACTGTCACTCGCTCATGGCTTGATCTTTGCACGCGGCGGTTACACTCTGAGGGTGACATCTTCTTCAACCCCCACCCTTATAACTTTACTGTTAAAAAAAATAAAAAATAAAAATGTTGAAAAATAAAAGGAATGTTAAATTGAGGAGGTAATCGCTGAAGTGGTGCATGCATGCGCGGCATGGCCCCGCATGGAATTAATCCGGGAAGCCGAATGGAGCACCCTTTCGATTTTCTGTCATGCAATCTGGGCAAGGTCGGCTGCCCACGCCGGAGGGGGGGGGGGCGTGTGTCTCGGGCGGCGCCGTCAGGGGGTAGTCCGTCATAAAGAAGGCTGTCGCGGAGCGGAGCTACCCTCCGCCGGGCGATGACGTCACCGTGGCCACCGCCTCGAGGCCAAAGACGGCGGCAGTGTGAGAGCGCCGGCCCCGGGTAGCCGTCACGGCGCCCAGTCACGCGAGCGGTCACGTCGCAGTGTGACGTCACCGGTACGTCACGGAATTCGTGGCGCAGAGAAAGCAGCGAACGAGGATTCCATTGGTGGGGGCAAACGTTCGGTTCGAGTCGTGTGTAGCGACTCTGGAGCTCGAAACGCGTCTCGAGTTTTGGCCGCCTGCGCCGGTCTTCTGGTCCACTGTGTGTACTACTGTAGCTCGTAGAATCACCCGCTGGAATGACTGTCACTGCGAGCCATTGGGGGACTTCCGAGCCGATAGCGCTGGAGAATCACCGATGAGAACAAACAGACGGCACTGCAATCGGCGCGGAACCACTCCACTCAGCGCCGACAGCCGGACAGTGGAACGGTCACTGCCATTGCCACTGCCGCGGCAGGGGGGCGTTGGGGGCCCCCACGGCCCCCACGGGGCCGGCCGTGTCAATATCGGGTAGATCAGGTCGCCAGGTGGGGGGCCTTCGCGTGGCAGCCACTCGCAATCAAATCAGAGGCAACGCCGGAGGCGGGACACACGGAATAATGAACTTCCCCTTCCCCCGGCCGAGGGCCCGGCGGCCTGGTGACACGGCCAGGGTGTGTCCGCTGGCGCCCTTCGTCGGCGACCACGCCCTGGTCTTGACCCGCCACGCCGCGACATCCGAGAGCGCCGTCCTGCCGGAGCCCGCCGCACAGTGGGCCGGAAGACCGGCGCAGGCGGCCCAAACTATGGACGCGTTTTGAGCTCCTGAGTCGCGAAGCAGGACTCGAACCGAACGTGTGACCCCACCAACGGATTCCTCGTTCGCAGAGCAATCCCTTTGTGGGGTCACACGTTCGGTTCGAGTCCCGTTTAGCGACCGGTATTTCAACCACCTCCACCGGTCTTCTGGCCCACTGTGCGCCCTCCTCCGCCCGAAAAAAAATAAAAAATAAAAATACAGCGAGCGGAGAAGACCAGTGAGAAAACAGCGCTGAGTTTTGAACGTTGGACGGCCGAACGCGAGGACTGCTTTCTTTCGTTATTTCTTCACGGGAAGTTGGCATGGCTTGCCGGCCGGGCAAAAGGGGGCGGGGCGGCGCGGGGGAGTGCATTGGATAGCTGTCAGCCGCCCCGATGCAAACAGCTCGCCGATTTCCTCCCGCCCCCTTACCTAACCCCGCCCCCTTCCCTCTTCGAGACCCCTTCCTGCCCCATCGGTGCCCTGGCCCACCTGCTTGCCGAAGGGCTACGCGACGACACACACACACACACTCTCTCTCTCTCTCTCTCTCTCTCTCTCTCTCTCTCTCTCTCTCTCTCTCTCTCTCTCTCTCTCTCTCTCTCTCTCTCTCTCTCTCTCTCTCTCCGTGGCGTGCGTGCTCCCGAACGTGCGCTGCCAAGTCGCTGCTGAATAATGAAGGGATAGTTTCATCACGAAGGCTGATTTCCGTGCCAAGGGCCGGCAGGATGGTGCCGGGCGCTCTCTCTCTCTCTCTCTCTCTCTCTCTCTCTCTCTCTCTCTCTCTCTCTCTCTCTCTCTCTCTCTCTCTCTGGGCCGCTCAGACGGGCACTGACCCTCCCACGCCGTTTTGGCGTCAATGCGGAAGGAGGGCCGGACGGTGGGGGCTGCCTTCAGACCATCCTAACACAGGGAGGCTTGAGATTAAACTTGCGATTTTCTCATGACTGTTACGGCGAGAGAAAGATTCGCCGTTTTATCAAGTCGACACTCAGCTTGGCAGTCAGTACACAGGTCGTGTGCTTCGCCGTCTGCTCCGAGCACGCTGTGCAAATACGGGAGGCCTGCCACGCTTCACCGCGGCGGCCTGCAGGTGATCGTTTCGTCTCTTTTCGACGAGTCTGGTCGATAGGGCAGTCAGTCGTGGTTGAAGCTGTCCCTTCTTCGGAATGCAACAACAACCACGGTGATTCCCCGCTCTCAGCTGAGCAAGCTTTCGGCAAGATTGTTCAAACACGGCTCCTCGTCGCCATCTACTAGATGACTCTATTCACTTGCCGTCCGCGCTGTACAGGATGACCCCGGCCCGTGTTCGAGTTCGAGGTTCGAGGGGGTTGAAGAAAATCGAATCGGCGGACCGGGCTGGGCTGGGCAGTGGCGAAGCGTGGCGCCGTGGCTTTGAGGGCTTTGCGGCCACACGACGCGACGCACGTGCGAGTCAACGCGTCTCGCACACACTGACACACAGCCAGCCAGCCAGAAAGACAGAAAGACAGACAGACACACACACACGCGCGGTCACGCGCGCAGACACACAGTCACAGTCGAACACAGCCAAGGTTACGACGAGCTCTCCCCGGCCGCCCGGTACGGACCTACCTTACTATCACGTGCTACCCCTCGTGCCTCCCTCCCCTCCCCGCCGCTCCCTGCAGGCCCACCTCCTCCCCGTTTCCAGCCCAACACCTGCGCGGTCAAAACTATCCCCCCCCCCCGGGCGCCCTGCCGCAGTAACCCGTTCTACCCCCGCCCTCGGCAAACACCCCAGCCAACCGGAACCCCCCCCCCCCTCCTCCCCCTGCGTTTGTAGTCTGGCGGTAGTTGCGCCCCGCGGCCCCGCAGTAGTTGGATGCCCGTTCGAGTCCAAGTAGGCCGCCGCCGTCGCCCCGCCAAGGTGTGCCCGCTCACGCGCCGTCGGCATCCTCGCTGACGTCAACGTCATCCTGGCCGGCTCGGAACGCCGAACCCGACCGCGTGGTGCCTACAGGTCGCTCACTGGTTGCAGGCTTCACCGCCAGAGGACGGCGACGGACGATCTTCCGGAGTCGTCCAGCGAGAACCGCAAACGCGGCGCGGCTGCCCGTCGGCGTGGTCCTACCACGAGGTCCCCGTCGAGGCGGAGGGCGTCTCGTCACCAGTGATAGCCGCAGTGCCCCGCCCCGCCCCGCCCCGGCCCGGCATGGCGGCTGGCGGCGCGGCCCGCGTTTGTCTGACGGCGTCCTCGCCGTCTCGGGCCGCGCGGGTCTCTGACGCTGGCGAGATAGGCCTGCATCTTGGAGTGAGCTGCCGCCCAGTGTCGGAGTGACAGTCCGAGCGTCACTCTCGTAAGTGTAGCTGTCGTTGTTATGTACGTCGTCACGCCTGTCAACAGCAAAAACTTTAGCAGAAGACGGGTCTTGGCGTCACGAACTTCCCTCTGACGGTTCGGCCGCCTCGTGTGTTGTGTTGGGGGGGCCCGGTGAGCGGCGGCAGTGACACACAGCTCTTGCCACGCCGCACAGTGGGCTAGAATACCGGCGCTGGCGGCCGAAACTCAAGACGCGTTTTGAGCTACCGAGTCGCTAAACAGGGCTCGAACCGAACGCGTAATCCAACCAATGGATTCCTCGTTCGGAGAGCAATCAATTGGTGGGGTCACGCGTTCGGTCCGAGTCCCATTCAGCGACTCTGGAGCTCAAAACGCGACCGCCTGCACTGGTCTTCTGGCCCACTGCGCGGCGTGTGGCGTGCCGCGCGTCCGGTGCGGGCCGGTTTGCAGCGTGTGCACCTTGGCCTTGGCCAGCGGGAAGGCAAGGGTGGAGGGAAGGCGACTGGCCTTCAGCGACCCCGCGGGGGCTGCGCGCCCCTAGCGCGCCCCGCCCCAAAGCGCGCGCTTTTTGAATTTCATCGTCATTAGTCTAACATTTATTCCGAACTAGAAAGCGCGGGGCTCCGCAGTAAATGCCAAGCGCCCCCCCCCCCCCGCGCGGCGGTAGGCGGGTTATCGCCCCCCCCCCCTTAAACTCGGAAGCGTAGAGTCCCAGACGACTGCTGACGGCGTGCTCGCAGCGATGTAACGAAGTGACGAGTGACTCTGCGATTGGTGTGCTAATGCGTGGCGTGGGGCAGCGGGGTCCTATCCGCCAGAATCAACCCACGGAAACCTCACGGCCGGACGCACGCTGTATCGTTGCAGAGGGCGTTGCTCCGACCGCCAACAACAACAACAAGGGCGTGACGGAGGCCGGCGTCAGCACCAGGGCGCCGATAGCGCGGCACATGGGGCATGACCCCCGCGGCGCGGACTGCGGCCGTGGACGCATCGTCGGCGTGCTCCAACCCGAACCCGCGCCGCGCCGCGCACTTCGGCCACTTCGTGCAGCCGGTGGAGGCCGTGCGGGCCCTGGACGCCGCCTCCACGCCGTCTTCATCGCCGGAGCCGGACCCCGCCCTGCAGCCCGCCCCACAGCGGCCTCGGCCCAGCGGAGGCCATGGCCTCGCCGCCGAGGACCCGGACGACCCGGAGGCGACGGTGAGGGCAAAGGCCAAGGACCAGGCCCTGTGCGAGAGAGACGGCGCGACGCGACGCCTTGCAGGGCAGTGGCCGACGGCTTTAAAATAGACCGCCAGCGCCGCCCCGCCCCCTGGCGCCTGGAGTCGCATTTGATGCGCGGTGCGCTCCGCAGGCAAAAGTCAAAGGTCGGCGTGCCTGTTCCTCCGCCTGGAGAATCGGCGCTCGAGTCCCCGCGCTTTCTGAAAATATTCTGTGAGTAAAGTTGAATCCGGCGACACTTTGACGAATGTGTGTTGGCAGCAGGCCACCCCGTGTGGGCGTAGCCGGCGCAGCCAGGCCGTCGCCATGGGGGTGGGGGAGGGGGTGGGCGACGCCGGCCGGACGCTGCAGCCGCTGCAGCTCCACCACTCGGACAGGCGGCCGCACCACGTGGACTCGACGTACAAAGTCAACGTGCGTTGTTTCTGTGATTCAAGTTGCATCGCCCGCGCTGAAGCCTGTCAGCGTTGCTAATACTTGTGGTGCCCTCTCCAGGTAGTGCAGGACAAGATGTCCCGGTCTGCGCCTCTGAGGGGCCGCTCCATCACTGTGACTGCGTGCAGCCAGACGGCCCCTAGGTCTGTTCCTTTTGCCATTCTCATAGCAAGTCATTTGGCGCTTGACTTGAACAAGTTACGCACAGTGGAGGCGGCCAAACTTCTAGACGCGTTTTGAGCTCCAGAGTCGTTAAATGGGACTCGACGTACAAAGTCAAAGTGCGTCTTGAATTTTGGCCGCCTCAACGGTCTTCTGACCCACTGTGTTGCGTTTCCCTGGGCTTGCAGGCCGCAACGCTGGTCGCTGGGCGGTCCACCGGAGCTGTTCGCCACTAGCACCACGTCGACGTGGGACATCGTGCTGGGCAGGCCGGCATCGCCGAGCTCCGCGGCCACCAGGACGGCGGCCAACGGGGTGTCGCGCGTCGCCGCCAACGGCGTGCCCACCGTGTCCCTCGCGACGGAGCAGGCCGACAGGCAGGAACAGGCCCACAGGCAGGAACAGGCCCACAGGCAGGGCCACCTCCGCAGCGGCAGCTACCCGGAGGGCACCACAGCCTCCAACCACCGCCTGAGCGGGGACCCTGTCTTCCCGGACCACCTCGTTCGCTTCGGTGAGTCCGATCAACGGCAAGCGCAGCCCATGGGTCAAGACCGTTAAGGTGGCCGAACTAAGCGGAGCGCTCGGTTGGCAGTTTACCCGGGGCGGGGGTGCGACCACCGCGAGGGCCTGGACGTGGGCGTGCAGGTGGCGGGCCCGCCGCCGCTGCAGCTGTACGTGCTGCCCCCGCACCGCTGCGGGTGCAGCCGGGGGCGGCGCGGCGGCGTGGTGGCGAGGGGCGGCGTGTGCCTGTGGCTGGTGCAGGCCGTGTTCTGCATCGCCGGCCTCGCCGTCATCATCCTGGTGCTGGCCCTGGTGGGCGCCGCCGCCTTCCACACCACCGAGGGCCCGCACGAGGACCTGCAGGTGCAGGAGCTCAACAGGCTGCAGGTGGGTCTCGGTGTCTTACAGTGCGGGAATGTCCTTCGTTGTGGGAATGCTAGACTGCGTCCACACTGCACACAGTGGGTCATAAGACCGTTCAGGCGGCCAAACGTCTGGACGCGTTTTGAGCTTCAGAGTCGCTAAATGGGACTCGAATCGAACGCGTGACCACACCAATGGATTGCTCTTCAAACGAGGAATCCATTGGTGGGGTCACACGTTCGATTCGAGTCCCATTTAGCGACTCTGGAGCCCAAAACGCGTGTAGAATTTTTGAACTGGTGCCATTGTGACGCCTCGGTGTGCTGGGCAGGCGGACATGGTGATCCAGCTGGCCACGGACCTCCGCGTCGGCGCTCCGGAGGACGTCCGGTGGCGGGGGCTGATCGAGCGGTCCGTCGAGCAGCACGAGCAGATGCTGCTACGCGCCACGGCGGCGGGGTACGGCGAGGGCGGCGCCGGTGAGGGTGGCGCCCGCATCTGGACCTACCCGGGCGGCTTGCTGTTCGCCGCCTCGCTGCTCACCACGCTGGGTACGTTTCGCTGCCTCGCCTTAGTGACGCCCTCCGCGTTGTCGGCGGGGCGGCGCGCCCTCGGCGTGATCTTTCGGGGCGTGAAGTGCCCTTTAAGGACGAACCTCTGGCCCTTGTAAATGCCCGCGCCTTAATGGCAACGGGGTTTGCCTTGGACGGCGCGGCGGCGCGGGGCGGGGCGCGGGGCGAAGCGCGGTGGCTCGCCTGACCTTACCCTTTAGCAGCGCCTAGTCGGCCCGACGAGGTGGTCCCGGCCGGCCGTCCTGCCTGGCCGGGCACAACAATGAAGAGGGACAAAACTGGCCTTGAGTTCCTCGCGGCCACTTGCGCTGCCTGGCTGGCCCTGGCAGCGTCACGGCTGGAATTATAGAATGCTTAATATGCCGGGTGGCTTCCGGCTCGACAGAAATAGCGGCGCCGTCCGCGTGTGTTCTGCCGACGCAGCGCCACGCAGTCTGGCTCGCCGGTGCACAGTGGGCCAGAAGACAGGCGCAGGATGTCAAAACTCTAGACGCGATTTGTGCTCCAGAGTCGGTAAATGGGACTCGAACCGAACGTGTGACCCCACCAATGGATTGCTCTCCCAACGAGGAATCCATTGGTAGGGTCACACGGACGGTTCGAGTCCGATTTACCGACTCTGGAGCTCAAAACGCGTCTAGAGTTTAGACATCCTGCGCCGGTCCTCTGGCCCATTGTGTGACGCAGGCCGCCTGCGAGGACGGCAACCTGCCCCGGCCGGCGCACGGCTGCGCGGCGTGCTGCCTACCCCGGACCGCGCGGGCGCTTCAAGAGAGAGAGAGAGAGAGAGAGAGAGAGAGAGAGAGAGAGAGAGAGAGAGAGAGAGAGAGAGAGAGAGAGAGAGAGAGAGAGAGAGAGAGAGAGAGAGAGAGAGAGAGAGAGAGAGAGAGAGAGAGAGAGAGAGAGAGAGAGAGAGAGAGAGAGAGAGAGAGAGAGAGAGAGAGAGAGAGAGAAAGAGAGAGACAGAGAGAGAGAGAGAGCCGAGTGTGCGGCGGTGCGGCGCGCCAGTAAGGAATCGATTAATGTCGGCCAGCGCCTAGACGGCCTAGACAAGTCGGTCCCGGTTCGAATCCCCGTCGCGGCGATTTTTTTTTCCTTCTCTTGAACGTGCTGCGGCCTCGCGGCCGTGCTTTGCGCAGGCTTCGGCGCCCCAGTGCCGCGGACGCCGCTGGGCCGCCTGGCCGCCGTGGTGCTGGCCGTGGTCGGCATCCCGCTCAACGTCATCATGGCCCTGCAGCTGGGCCGCCTGCTGTGCACCCGCCTGCCGCGTCTGCTGCCCGTGCTCGCGCCCGCCGCCACCAGGAGGGTTAGCGACGCTGACCCGAAGCGGCGCCCGGCCTGCTCGGCCTGCTGGCCGGCCTCAGGTGGGTGCAGTGGGCCTTCCCTCCAGTACGCGGGCTGAGGTTGGCAACCGACTTTCTGCCTGCTTGCGTGGCAACACTGCGTGCACAGAGGTCAGAGGGGCGGGGGGCACGCTGAGCGCACGCGAGCTGGCGGTGCAGTCGGGGCACGGCACAGTGGAACAGTCAGAAGACCGTTGAGGCGGACAAAATTCTAGACGCGTTTTTAGCTCCGGAGTCGCTAAATGGCACTCGAATCGAACGTGTGACCCCACCAATGGATTCCTCGTTCGGAGAGCATGCCATTGGTGGGGTCACGCGTTTGATTCGAGTCCCATTTAGCGACTCTGAAGCTCAAAGCGTGTCTGGGATTTTGGCCGCCTAAACGGTCTTCGGTGGGGGCAGGGGGCCGTCCGTAATCCGTGGCGTGGCGTTGCAGGCTGCGAGGCAGCCGGTCGCTGGGCGGGCTGGGCGCCGATGGTGCTGCCCATCGGCTCCCTGCTGGTGTACTACGTGCTGGGCATGGTGGTGTTCGGCGCGGTGCTAGCGCTCCCCGCCTCCGAGTGGCTCGTGTTCCCGCTGTCGCTGACGGCGGCCGGCGGCGTGGCGCGCGTCCCCGGCTGGGTGCGGGTGTCGTACGCCGCCTACCTGGAGGGCGGCGTGCTGCTGGCCGCCGTGGCCGTGGCGCTGCTGCAGGCCCCCGCCACCACGGCCACCACGGACCTCGCCATGAGCCTCGGCATCCTGGACCTCGACGACTTCTACAACGCGTAGCCCCGCCTCCTTGTCAGAGTGGGCATTTTTAACTGCCTCGAGTCAATGACTTTGTCTAACTTATCTACCTGTTAAGTCGATGTTATCTTTGGACTTTGTCCAACGTGTCCTTCTTTGTGTTCATCTACAGCGTTTTTTTTATCAATACAGTCTGTGTTAGTTGTATTCTACATAAGATAAATAAATGTAAATTAATAAAATTTCATTAAAATAAGATTTTTTTGGGGCATAAATGCAAACATAACATTTATTAAATATTTCTGGAACAGTCATAGTAATGGGTTTTGATTGCCTACATTTGATAAGCTATTGGACTAATACATGGCAGATCAGCAAGCGCTTCTAAAAATAGTACAATTGAAGTGAATGTCCGATCTTGACATTATTACAGAAACCTTTTGATTAACCATCAATGTTGGTGTAGCAACAAATTGGTTAATGTGTGCACTACACATTAAAAAAAAAAAACTACTACCTTCCTCTTATTGCCTAACCTTTTCTTCTGCCTCTTTCTTAGTGTCCTCCTCTATCACAGATTTACTTTTGTTTGCCACTGGTTTACTATCAGTACTTTCAGAAGAGTTTCCCTCTTTGACAGGCTCGTCACTACTATTCTCTTGTCCATCTGCCTTGGAAGCACTTTTATCACTAACACCATTCTCAACAGAGTCAGAGTCACTAATTTTTTTGGGGTCATCTTTGGGGAACAGTCGGACCTTGCGACCTGCAAATCAGACAGATATATTTCTATTTGGCAGTACATTGGCAGTAAACAGCATTGGAACAGGAATGATTTCACGGGAATCAATTTTTTTTTTTCCCCACAGATTTCACACATTAGATAAATTGAGGGGCATTGGTAGTTTCAAAACAGGAATGCCAAGAGAGAGGAAAAGAGCAGTCTGCAAGGGGGTGTTGTTGTGAGACCACATCATGCACCACAATCACAATAGCAAAATAGGATTAAAACATCTAAAAACCAAGAGGGGTTTAAAACAGCAAATATTTTTATATCAAAGACCATTTACTATCGCTTACCGATGTAAACCCACAGAAGTGATGACCACACCCAAAGCAAAACAAATTCAGTGAAAAGTACCATTTCAGATAGCATTTTTAGTTTTTCCCTGCAAAAGGTTGCAGATAATGATATCATACAACCAGTCAATACTGGAGACAAACTCGATAGTGACCTTCAACAACTTAATGTCTAAAACTGATTTATTTACAGCATAAAAACGTCTACTATAACTAATATCAATATTATCATCCAAAAATAGCCTTTTTAATTTTCGAGAGGATTCCCTTTAACAACGGCTCATTCTTCTCTTCTTGTTCTTCTATTACTTGTTCTTCTGAACCGGCCATCTTAGGAGTTGACTTTGGATTCCCTGCACCAACATAACCAAGAACAACAAAAATTGAGGTACTCCTACTTGATCCCATAACCATCGAGAGAGAAAACATGAATAAATATGGCCAGCATAAGAAGAACAAGTAACAGATGAATCAGATAAATGAAACAGAACACAAAAAAAAAGGGCAAGAAAATATGGAAGTTCCAGTGTGAATAAAGGATGAAAAGTTCCAGCAACCTAAGCTACTCAGTTAGGTCATAGTTAATTAACTCTACTGCAGATAATTAATGGAAAGTACTTCCTAATTGTGTCACTTACCATCTTTCTTGATTGTGAGCCCAAATATTGTCCCAGGTGTGTCTTCTTCCAGCTCGGCATACAATGTTAAGAGCTCTTTCTGTTCTGGTGTCAGAGACTTTGGCATCTTTATCTTTATTGTGACATAATGGTCACCATAACCATAACCCGAAACTAGTTTCATTCCTTTGGACTTGAGGCAAATTTTGGTATGTGAGGATGTTAGAGGAGATATCTGTGGGCAAATCAAAATATGAGCTAGAAAAATATTACTATATTACTTACAGTATGGAATGAAAGGCAATAGAGTTCACACCTGTATTGTCTGATCTTCATAGACTCCCTGCACACGGATTGTTCCGCCTAAAACAGCTTGTGACAAGGAAATATCTGCATCAGTGTGGACATCTGCACCTTGTTGTTTGAAATAAGGTGACTTCTGGACTCGAACAGTTATAAAGAGTTCCTTTCTTCCAACAGTCATACGCAGTGTTTGACCATCTTGGACGCCTATGGAAAAAGCAACAATAAACATCAAACCCAAGTTCAATCAATACCACCAAAAAAAAAAAAAAAAAAAAAAAAAAAAAAGGAGAGAATATTGAAATTTACCAGCAGGAACCGGTACAGTAACTCTTTTGCGCTGTAATGTTTTGCCGTTTCCTCCACACTCTTGACAAGGGTGTCTTATGACCATCGTGGTTCCATTACAAACGCGGCATGGAGCACGCATCACAAATGGACCTGGGGACACAAACAAGTATAAAATATGGAAATGCAAACCAATGGATCAAAACTAGAAATTCACGCGGTATAAAAAAAAAATAGACCTGTTTTAATAGTCTCCATCCCAGAACCATTACAACTTTGACATTTAGTGGCCTTGGTTCCTGGCTCTGCTCTAGTTCCTTTGCATTTTTGACAAGTGTCAACAATATTGATATCAATATCTTTATTGATTCCACGAGCAGCTTGAGCAAATGTAAGGTCTATTGAGACCTGAAAATATCAATAAAAATTAACAGACTCTCATCTTTGATAAAAACATATGAAAATCCATGAGAAATTACAATTTTTTTTACCTCTTGGCCTGCTCCAAATCCAAATGCTGACTCTGCAAAATCATCAAATCCTCGGAATCCATGCTCACCAAATATTTTTCTGAACAGCTCTTCCGGATCAACAGAGGCTCGGTATTCCCATCTCTGCTGAGTCCCTCCCCCTGCACCTGATCCTCTTCTTGCTCCAAAACCACCACCACCGCCACCTTCACGTCCCATTTGCTCAGACGTGGTGCCCCAGGCATCATATTCTCTGCGCTTATTTTCATCACTCAGAACCTGGTTCAAGAACAAACAGCCATTTCATTGAAGATGACAATATGGTGATTTTCAGACTTTGTGTATAGTATTCTCATGTCCAAAAGACTTTGCATACCTCATAGGCCTCAGAAACTTCCTGGAACTTTCTGGAAGCATTTGGATCATCTTTATTTGTATCTGGATGATACTTCTTTGCTAATTGATAGTAGGCTTTCTTAATTTCTTTCGGGTCGGACTTTTTGCTAACTCCAAGAACTTCATAGTAGTCTTTCCCAAATAGACTCGACGAGGTATGAAAACCTCTTGCAGAGCCTGGGGTAAAATATGAAAGGACAGTGTTACATCAGAAACTAAGATTTAAAAAAAAAAAAGCAAGTTGACATCATAGGAATTTTCTAGAAGAACATATAAAAAAAATTAATGAAAAAAAGCTACAAACAACATGCTTCGATGCAAATTTAGTCATAAAAATTGACAAAGAAATTATAACCTAAACGCAGGATGGTTGAGAACACATAAAATCCTGGCGCAGGGCCATGACAATCTACAAGAAACATGGGCCGGTATACGATGCTATTAACAGAACTAAATCAACGACTCAACAACTGCCATGTCTGAGACATAAATCAAATAAACACGAAAAGAAAGTCTACCTGTGTGTTGATGACAAGTGCCAAGGACATCATTGTACAGTCTAGCAGTGCCACAGACAGTCGCCAAACCACAAATCCTTGAGCAGGATAAACATTTGTCCGATGGTCGTGTTGAAAGTATTGAAAAGTTATTAAAAGAAGGACTTTTAAAGTTAAATATTCGGACTAAACCCCGCGTGGCCATGTTCGCGACCGCGCTGCAGAAGACCTTTGGTCGGTGAGAAATTCACTAACCCATGTCTTTATTGGCAGTAAAATGCTGCCAATAAGCACGGGGGGGATGGAAAATTTCTCGTAGTGGGTAGGGTGGTCGAGGAATCGTCTGCTGTCCTAACCAAAATATCCCCGTTGCGTTGAGGACGGTTAATTACTTTGTTGTATATAGATTCATTTCTTGATCTTTCAAGATTTTTATTTGCAGGTATTGGAACATGTTTCTTTCATTTGCACAGACTGGAAAGCCAACCAAATAATCAGGTAGGCATGTTTTGAACTTAAACAACATGGAGTATACTTATCGAAACCAATTCTCTCTGAAGCTGGTTTTGGTCCTTTTGGTTTCAGTGCAATTGTCACTTCTCCCCTCATCAATTTCTTCGCTTTTTCTTTCATAAATGTTTTCTTACTGATGATTTTGCTATTTGCCTCACAAGTAGCTTTTTTGCATTCTTCCATTTCAGATTACGGTCCTCTTCGGTGCTACACAAATGGTTCTTGTCAGGGTTGCAGTTGGTCTCGCAGCAGCAACAGGAGTAATCGCTGCTGCTGTATATGGAAAAAATCAACATGAATTAAAGGATGCAAAATGGTTCAGAGAAGCTGCGGCTAAAGTTGCCGCACACGAAGGTGTTAATCAAATCATCGGTCATCCACCCTTAGAAATGGGTGATGTGTCTCGATATATGGGTGATAGATATGAACCGTTAGCAGTGGTTGAACCAGAACCACTGTATATTTTAGAAGTTCCTCTGAAAGGAGAGAATGGGAAAGGAAACATGAGACTATATTTGAATTATCTTGAACCAATAGAAGTTGTTCGAAAGGATATCAATGCTTGGAATGTTGGTCTTATTGAAATGCAAGTAGGAGACGACAAAGAACACAGATTTATTGTGAAGTGAATTACACTTTATAGAATACTCAATCAAAAGTTGCTATTGTTTTCTTATTGCCAGAACCTTCCTTATTCAAATTGACACACCTCTGCGACGAGTACAGAACACGATGGATGGTCTTCCCTTGCGCCACACTCGAGTGATGGAAGTGCACGCCTCGAGGTGCTCTAAAGCTGTCTTCCGCTCACTGACACTACTGGAGTATGTCTCTTTTTGTCCGGCCCGATATTTGCCCGATTTGAAGTTCCCGCGAATGAATGGAAATTTCTCATACCGCGACAATTATAGCCTCACGGTGGGTCTCAGAGAAAGGCCACATCAGCTCTCGATTTCGGATGACACATTCGAGGGCCAAACAACGAAATTTGCGATTCAGCGACCCTTGATGTCAACGGAGGAATGACTCATTTTTGAGATCTTGTGTTTTTTCCGAGTTGATTCGTGTTGCCCGTGCTGTGATCGGACGCAGGTCCTTTTATTTTGTGTCTGAAGTCTTCAACACACCGTCAAGATGAGTTTTCTGAGCAAAGTTTTCGGGGGCAAGAAGGAAAACAAAGCCCCCACAACGGGTGAAGCAATTCAACAATTGAGGGAAACGGAGGAAATGCTTATCAAAAAGCAGGAATTCCTCGAAAAGAAAATCGAGCAAGAAATTGCGACAGCGAAGAAAAATGGACAGAAAAACAAGAGAGGTTAGTTGTCAAACACCTGCGTTCTAGATCCTAACCATGACCTTGTCATCCTTCTTTTCAATAAATTTTAATTTTGCTGTTTGAGGTCTTGCCAATTGCTATGTTTATCTAACCTCCATGAGTTATATTCCCCGTTGTAAATGTCATGTGTGTTTCATTATGCTCAGTAGCACCGCGTCTCTTAGATACTGAATTTGGAGATTTTTTAACGATATGGATTGTCTGATTACAGCTGCTCTGCAAGCCCTCAAGAGGAAGAAGCGATACGAAAAGCAGCTGCAGCAGATTGATGGCACATTATCAACAATTGAGATGCAGAGAGAAGCTCTGGAGGGTGCTAATACCAATACAGCTGTACTGACCACAATGAAGGGCGCTGCTGATGCTCTCAAGGCTGCGCATAAACACATGTATGTATTTGATTACAATTCAAATTTCACACAATTTTTGCTTGGATTGTTCATTTGTCTCTTTTCAGCAAGTTATTCTGAGATACTTACTAGAAATACCGACACTATTTTGTAATCCCATTAATATCTGCAACTTATGTTTTTTAGGGATGTGGATGATGTTCATGACATGATGGATGACATTGCTGAACAGCAAGATGTTGCGAGAGAAATATCTGATGCCATTTCTAATCCTGTTGCCTTTGGTCATGACATTGATGAGGTAAGTTGCGTCTACTTTCACAGTGGTTTTCCATCTGTAGGATATTTTGGCTCAACATTCACCTGAGATTTTTTTTAAATTTACAGGATGAACTAGAGAGGGAGTTAGAAGAACTAGAACAGGAAGAGTTAGATAAGGAATTACTGGACATTGGACCAACTGCAGATGAACTTCCTGAAGCACCTAAGACCGAACTACCTAAGGTTCCCGCTTCAACCTCCAAAGCTAAGTCGAGTAAGTTTTAAATGCATTATGCAGCATTACTTTTTTTTTTTTTTTTGGTATAAGCTCTCATCCTGTGTTTTTCTGTTATAGAAAAAGAGGAAGAGGATGAAGACATTCTTCGTGAAATGCAATCATGGGCTTCATAAACTGCTGCAAATTTTATCTGTTTTGCCATTTTAAGTGTTTAAAATACTACATTGGAATTTAAACGGGGTTTAGTTTTTGAAAACACACGTATGCTTCAAATATTTTTGCAAAATGAAGGTTCAAGAAAGGTTTTACACAATAAAGTAGAATTAACATGTTAAGGAAAGTTGCCTTTTCTTTTCAAGACTTTGAGACCGCTAAGTTATTTTTTTGAAATATCATTGAAATGTCAAAGTGGTGTGAATTGTACATACTAGTTGTGACTACACCCTCTCATGCTGAGTAGCAGCTAGTCTCCTGGTTGTACTGCCTATGCAAACTACAGTGGGAGTGGTGAAGTGAGTATTTTATATAAGTGAACTAATTCAGTTCTAGAACCGGGCACCAAAATGTCAATGTGTCTTTGTTGTGAAGTACTGCTCCAAGTAGACCATGATAGCATTTTATTTGTCGATAGCTTGCAATTTGATGTGTCCTTGAAAAAGCTGTTGTTGAGAACTGGCCCACTGGCGTGTGCATCTTGATTCAGGCCATTGCTCCTTAAATCTGTTCTACCTGGACAGTGGGCAGCTCATGTGAATCCAACAGCCTCATGGCTCTTACAAGCTGTTTATGGTGCTCCTGAACTGGTGACACTCTTCTTGCAATTTTATTGTATACATTCAAAATATTATTTCTGCACTCATATGTTGCCTTCTTGCGAAAGTTACCACTTGAATAAATTTTCCTTGATTGCCGTGCAATATAGTTCACTTTGCATCGATCAATGCAAAATAGCAATATAGCGCCTATAAAATAATTTATGAAGCTTAAATAGACTTGTGTGAGTGAGGGTAAGATACTTTAATGTATTTCACCATACTATGCTTATAAAATAATTGATGCCTCCTTTGTAACTAAAATCTGTGCATTGCAAGTGTTTCATTACGTTGTTTGAGAAGGATCTATTGTTGACTCTTGCCTTTCTGGATGAAGTTTGCTTCGAAGGTTCTTGCTGTCCACTACTTGTTGTTGAGAAAGATTAATCAAGTCGCATGTTCTACTGAGCACTTCTAAACATTATCCTTTTCAAGGTAAAAACATGCTTTAACAAGCATCATTGATAGCAGGTACAGCAGAAATAGAATCAATAAATGGGCTGTTATGTATCTTATTGTTTAATTTTTGATTTTGCTTTTCTTGATGTTTTTCTGACCTTCTGTTGTCTGTGATTACTTCCTTATTTGATAATAATAAGTTTAGTGGTAATATCCATCCTAATCTAGCTAAGTTGAAGCTTTTTGACATGAAACTTTTTGCACATACTGTAAATTATGACACATTCTTGTAAATGTGTTGTTTATTCTAACAATTGTGAAAATACATAACTAAATCCACAATTGTTTCCTTTTTTTTTTTTACAAAACACCAAGCTCGAACTCATCAAAGAATTTAAAAATGAAAATTATGCGCACTAATTGCTTGAACGCGCTCGGTCTTTCCCGCGGATCGAAAATGACGTCACCAATCGTGTTGGGCCCCGGGCGAGACGTTGGGTGCGTAGGGGGGAGGGGGGCGGGGGCGGGCGGGCCGTATAAAGGCGCGAGTGCAGGTGGCCCGCGCACAGTCTCTGTACTCGCCCTGCACCACCATGACCCGCGCCGCCTGCATCGCCCTGGTCGTGGCCGTGGCCGTGCTCGTGTCAGTGGAGGCCGCCCCGGCCGCCCCGGCCGCCCCGCAGCGAGGCAGCGTGGCCAGTATCGGCAGCGGCGACATCAGCGGCTACCTGGGCGACCGCAACCTCGTCATGCAGCAGATCAACTGCGTCAAGGGCACAGGGCCCTGCAACCGGCTGGGCAACCAGCTCAAGCGTGAGTCTGCTGATTGGTTCATTGGGGCTGGCGTTCGGCGCGTTGATTCGCTGGAGGACTTGAGGGTGTTCGGTCACGGCGCCCGGGCCAGGCGCGGGGTGCAAGGGGGTGGGTTTCAGCAGGTGGGCCGGAGCAGTAAAGCACCAAGGCCACGCGGCCCCGGTCGGCCCGAAGAACCGTTCCGTCGCTCTGCCTCTCTCGCGCCTCCGCGGAACGCCGCGAGTGGGACAGAGACAGAGCGCCCAAAACGACTCTTCGGAATCTGCCTGCAGCACCACTCGTATAAATGCCCGTAAAAGCCTCGACGTTGGGTTGCCCCCCTCGCGTTGGGGTATTGTCTGCGGAATATTGGCGCGCGCGGCCGCGTTCCACAACATGATGGATTTCAGTTTGCTCTTTCGATCCTCCCTCGTGACCTTCTGACCTGATCTGACCGGCACGGTGACGCGTGCTGGACGGGCCCGGGCAGAGCCTCCCTCCTTGCTTCGGCTTCGCACTGCCGAGGACAGATCGCCGTTGTTGCCGCAAAAAAATATCCCACGAGTATCGAAAGGGTTGCCAACTTCAGCCTGCCGACGAGGCAGTTCTGCGCCTTCGTCTTGAGAAGCTGCCCACTGCCCAGTGGGCAGGCTGAGGTTGGCAGGCAACACGAGTGAAATCGCGGGGATTTTTTTCCTACTTGTGTGGTAACACTTAACACCGTTAACTTGCCAGACTTGTCCACGCCGCGTGGGATTCAAGCATGGTACGCGATGTGCGTCAGCAAAAATCCGCTGCAGATGCTTACCGGTCGGGGGACTCGGACTCTGAGCGAGTGCAGGTGTTGGCAGCACACTGTGTAGGCCGCGCGGTCGGCTAACCTCTTCTCACCCTCAAGGGGCCCTAGGCCGAGCAGAGCGGCTGCTTTCACCGCCGTCTCTGCGACAGAGACAGGGCGAAGCCGCGAAGCGGGTCGCGGCCCATCGGAGCGTTGCCCTTCTCGAGATGACCTTCCGACGGCCAGCAAGAAGCACCTTCGCTTCGGCCCGCTCCGGGTCCGCTCGGGGCGGCGGCCGACAGCGCGGCCGTAACTGCTCCAAGCGAGGCGGCCGGTTCGGTCGGTTACACGGTTGTGGCTGGCGCTGTCATTCGCTGTGCCGCGCTGCGGGCCGGGCGGGGCCCCGGGGTGTGTAACGGCCCGGGATTGACCCAGGGCAGCGCCAAGCCAATACAACGGCATTTTGGTCGCCAGCGGGCGGCGGCGGCGGCCTGGCGGGCCGGCCGGGCGCGCCCTGTGCCCTCTGCTGAAAAATAGTACGCGCCGTTTACGAGATACCCCTAGACTAAAATCGGTGATTTCGTCAACTTACTGCGGTCTCCGCGTTTATGGGGATCGATTGCGGGGGTTTCTTATGTTTTCTGTTGCTGTGCCAGAGGGGAGGTTTAAGTTATGTCGGGGGATTTTCAGCGGGCTTTATGAACCCGACCGAGGTGACTGCCCTCTTGTCGTTGTTGCTGTCATTGTTGTTGTTGTTCCAGAGGCCATCCCGGAGGTCCTGAACAACAAGTGCGCCCGCTGCACGCAGGCCCAGTCCCAGAACGCCCGCAAGCTGATCACCTACATCGAGCGGAACTACCCCCAGGACTACAAGCAGATCACCGCGCGCTACCTCCGCTCCGGCTGAAGCAGGCTCTCTGAACACACCATCAACTTGGCTTCCGAATTAATCTGGCAAAAAAAAAATTCAAGTTTTGGTACACTGTTTTAGTTTTTTCGAGTTTTCTACCGTACTAACAGCCAGTGTCGGCGATTCGGAAGTCCTGCGCTTGCCCGGCGCAGTCTTCACTGAAAAACATGAAAGTACCTGAAGCTTTGCTCAATGTTTAATTGTAAATGGAACTAGTACGGGTGCCATTGTCGGCAGCGTCTGTGGAGATGTTGATCCAGCGCCATGTGATCTTTGTATTTATTCGGAGTGAGAAGCAGGTTTTGTAAATAAATATAGTGTAGATTATCCGTTAGTCGTGTGGTCCCTCTGAACATTCCCCTGCACCCCTTCCGGCATGGAGGCCACGCTCGCAGACGCCTAGGCTCGGTGCTTATGGGCCGCGGTGGCGTACCCGAAATTAGGAGGATAAACAGAAAACTTAGACCACACGGAAGCGTGGGAGTGGCTCTGCCTGCGGTGCGTCGAGTGTTAGGAACGGGTCGAGGGGTTATTCGCGTAGAACTGTAAGATCCACATCCGTTGGTTCACAGTCGAGGGTTCGACGCCCTGCAAAGCCTCGCTGTCTTTATTGAATTCTTTTCCACTGTTCTGCCGGGGTTGGCAATGCTGCTGGCTCGCTCGGCCTTGACCCGCCCCGATCGGCCAGTCAGGCTGGGGTTCAAATACCGCCCAAATCCGAGTCCTTTCCCCCCCCTCTCTTCATCCCAGCCGATGAGGTTTGCGCAGGCTGTTTGTCTACGGGGTGGCCGTTGTGGGGCTGGCCATGGGGGCCGCGCTGGCCGCCGTGGTGGACTTGCCTCTGGCCCCCGTGGAGGCCGTGGGCTTGGGCGCGCTGCGGGGCGTCTTGGTGTGGCCGGGGGTTGTCGTCGGGGAGGTGGCCTTCGGCGTGGAGGTTGCCGTCGTCCGCGGGGAGGTGGCCGTCGGCGTGGAGGTTGCCGTCGTCCGCGGGGAGGTGGAGAAGCGGCGCTCGTACTCGCCGGTGGGGTCGTACTTGGCCGTGAGGCGGGCCCAGTCGCGGGGCCGCTTGGCGCGCAGGTGTCGGATGACCCTCTCCGTCAACACTTTCTGGTTCGCCGAACACGAGGCGCACCCCGTCGACAGCGCCTGGGGTATCGACTCTGCAAGAGGGGGAAAATTGTTTCAATTCGTTGTGGAAATGGGAGGTGTCGGGTGGCAGCCTAGTGCGAGTCAGCCACGCCACTTCCTGGAACAAACAAGGAAAATAAAACTGAAAAAAAAAAACCACGCCAAAAATAACGTGAATCAGGAAATTTTATTAAAATTCCACTGAGATTTAAAAAAATAAATAAAAAAATTAATGACACATTGCGCGAGAAATCAAAACAAGTCAAGCGCAAAGCCACCCAAAAAAAACAAACAAAAAACAAAAAAAACGAAAATGAAGATGTCTGCCACGCTGCAACAGCTTGACGTTCGGCCTCGCGGTGGGGCGAGCGGACGGGCTGTCCCGGAGTTGCGTCAAAATCGCACGACTCCAGCAGCGGCGCGTGCCGCGAATTCTGGAGAAAGAGGCGGCCGTGGGAATGTTCCAGCGCTTAGAGAGAGAGAGAGAGAGAGAGAGAGAGAGAGAGAGAGAGAGAGAGAGAGAGAGAGAGAGAGAGAGAGAGAGAGAGAGAGAGAGAGAGAGAGAGAGAGAGAGCGAGAGAGAGAGCGTGCCACGAATTCTAGAGAAAGAAACGGCCATGGAAATGTTCCAGCGCTTAGAGAGCGGCGTGCAGCAGGTGGCGTTTGGATTGCTGCTGACGGGAACACCGTTTGACCCTTACTCCCTTAAACCTCTCCGCCTCATAAACGGTATTTTCTCCATGAAGTGGCCAGTTTAGTTTTGGCAGGGCGGCCCGCGGTTGTGGCACGAGACTCGCTCAGTCCAGACACTCGATGCAGTAATGAAAAACGCAGGCGCGCGGAACGTGCATCGAGTGCACGTGGTGACCACTTTGCCGACGAACCGGTTCTCTACACTCGGTGCCCGAGTCAGTGAGACAAAGCCCCAGTTACACTCAAACTATTAAGGGCAGCTTCGCGTTGCTTGGGCCTGGTCTTACGGCCTGGGGGAATCACCCGCGGTGGGTACCGAACCCGCGACCCGCGGGTCACCGTGCGAACCGGTGCACGTTCCAGAAAGACATGCCCCAGAGGCGCCTGGCAGCGTGATTTCGCTAATTTCTCGTTCGGAGAGCAATCCATTGGTGGGGTCACACGTTCGGTTCGAGGTCCATTTAGCGACTCTGGAGCTCCAAACGCGTCCGGGATTCGGGCCGCTGGCCCACTGCGCTGCAGCGGCTGCAGCCGTACTCACTGCGCAGCTCGCGGCCGTCCTGGCTGCAGGGCGTCTTGTCCAGCGCGCAGTTGACAAAGCTGGACAGCAGGCGCTCGTTGGACAGGATCCTGTCGAGGTCCTGGGGGCGGATGGTCCTGGTCGACTGCTGCTGCTGGGTCGTCGGCAGCACGGCCAGCGCGGCCAGCGCGGCCAGCGAGCACTGCAGCGTCCACATGGTGCTGCAGCGCCAGTCTGAGCGGCAGCGGCCAGCCCCGGCCAGCCCCGGCCAGCCCTGGCCAGCCACGCCGGGGAGCCGCTCCAGTGAGTGGGGGCGCGCACGTACACAGAGACGGATGACGAACCCCGCATTTATGTTGTAAGTTGAAAATTACAGGTGTAAATTGAAAAAAAAAAAGTGTGTGGGAAAAATAAAAAAGTGTGTGGGAAAAATGAAAAAAAGTGTGTTTGAAAAATAAAAAAGTGTGTGGAAAAAATAAAAAAGTGTGTGGGAAAAATAAAAAAGTGTGTGGGAAAAATAAAAAAGTGGGTGGGAAAAATAAAAAAAGGTGTGGGAAAAATTAAAAGAAAAGCGTGGGAAAAATAAAAAGTGTGTGACCAATCGCCGATGGCCGATGAAGTAGCCAGTCCGCGGATTAATTATTTGCGGTTTGACTCGCGTTCGGCGTGGATACGGGGCGAGGCGGTCGCTATGGCAAACAGGCGAGGGAGAGCCGCGGCGACGATGATGATATCACGGTGCGGTCGGGGAGAGTATCAACCGGACCGCGGCGGGGCGGAGCGGGGCGGGGCGGGGCACTGGTGGAGGGCCGCGGTCGTGTCAGCTGCAGTCTAGAGACCGCCTGCCGGCCCTGCCCTGGCGATGCCGGACGAGGCGGAGACTGTGTAGACAAACTCCCGTTTCGGTTATTCATGCAAAAACTTTGCCCGCGCCCTTCATCTTTTTTTTTTTTTTTTTTCTTCTTCCGGTGCCGGCAGCGCGGCCACGTGTTGCCCTGTGAGGCACCGCGCGCCGTCGGGGCTGCCGAGGCTCATCGCGAGGCTAGCTAGATAGCCGCCAAGTTTAATCCGCCGGACAGGGTGGGCCAGGCGTCAACAGGCCTCCCGCCACGCTGCTGCCTGCAGGCGCGCACACACACACACACACACACACACACACACACACACACACACACACACACACACACACACACACACACACACACGGCAAACGCTAGTCCACTGCTTTTAGCACAGCGGTAACCGCTTTCCTCTCCCGCTCACGTGTGGTGGGTAGCATAGGCAGCGAGCAGGCTGTGCGGCACAAGGGTGGCGTTGGCGGCGCGTAGGCCCGGCCATTTTGATATTCCTCGCCCCCTCATGGTGCTGACCTCTGCAACAATCTGACACTGCCCGGCCGGCCCGCCAGGCTGCGCCACAGCGCCCCGGCAGGTCCCTTGCTGTCCTGCCCCGCCCTGCCCCGGCCCTGCCCACGGCAGCATTATCCAATGATTCTCTCGTGATACAATATACAGCTCGCTATGAATCACGGCCTTCTGTTGCCGTCTAGATTTTGTATTCGCAGTCGCCGCAGTCCTGTAGTGCTGTCCCAGGGGCGGATCCGGGGCCGCCCCCAGAGAGGGGCAAAGGGTACCGTCTTCGCCCAGGGGCTAAGTGCGTGTGGATTCTTGCCTGGGCGGCTCGGGGTTAAGGAAGGGAAAGGGCCAAGGGAGGCCATTGTCCTTTTGCCAGACAAACTATCGAACAAAGTCGATCGCCTCAACAAAGTATTTTTTCCGTGCACGTGCAGGAAACAGAGCTTGAGAGGAGGGCAGTTGGGAAACGAGGATGGGGAGGGGGATGGGGAGGGGGAGGGGGAGGGGGAGGGGGCTGCTCCGAGGCAGGGAGGCAAGGCGATTACTTATATTTCTCCTCCATATTTGATGAGGCCCGTAAGCGCGAGTTGGCGGTAAAGCGCGGGGTTTACTTGACGTTCCAAATAACCTCTTCGCTGTGTGTGTGTGTGTGTGTGTGTGTGTGCGCCGGTAATGTGGCGTGTGGGTATAACAAGCTCCGACTGCGTTGAAAGTAATTAGATCAGCGTTCGTCGTGCGGTCCGTTCTGGTCCTCGCTGATGGAGGTGAAGGTTGACGAAGTGTAGGGAACCGGCTCCACGCTCTCTGCTGACTGAGAGTCGCTCTGTCTCTCTCGCACGCTGACGGGACACCCCGTGAGTGCGAGAGAGACAGGCCACTTAGTGACGTTGTGCTGCTGGGGTTTAAGTTCAAGGTCGGGCCGAGCGGGCGAGCGGTGCGCCAAACGAGCAAACTGATCTTTTCGTTGGGGAAGGAGGCCTTGCCTGTCACAGAGCAGCTCAAGCTTCTGTTTTTTTTTTTGGCACAAAGTAGCCTTATTTTTCTTTTTTCAAATTTTTTTAAAGTTTTTTCCCTTGTTATCTTTTATTTTTAGTCCTTCTTTATGAATGCTTGTGGCGGCCCGGCGGCGCGTAGCCGCGCAGCGCACGCCGCGAGAGATGGTGACTAGGGTGTGGCTTTGCGCATTAGTCCACGTCTCCCAGTTTCCATCGGTCTCCCTCAGCCGTTGCGCGCTCAGACGCACAGTGGGCCAGAAGAGCGTTTTTGGGGTCACAAGTTCGGTTCGAGTCCCATTTAGCGATCCTGGCGCTCAAAACGCGTCTCGAATTTTGGCCGCCTCAACGGTCTTCTGACCCACTGTGCGGGACGCCCCTGCAGCAGCCTGGGCTTCGATAGTGTCGCACAGCTTCGATAGTATCGAACACTCGTTTCCGCCAACTTTGGCACAAGGCAGTCGCAGAGCTTCACACGTGGCCGGGGAAGTCTCTGCGTGTGTGCGTGCGCTTGGGGACGCTCGGATCCCGAATCACCGCCCAGTATGCTGTGCCCCCTCCCCCCTTAGCCCTTCGGTTCGGGCTGACAGATATCCCCACATTAGCTCGCCGTGTGATGCTGGGTCACGGAAATGGACCTCGCCGTCGGGGGGCTTCGGCAGGCTGCCCGCACTCTTCGCTCCGTCTCTCTCGCACTCGCGGGGCCTGGCGTCGAGGTAAGGGGGTGGGGGATGGGGGCCAAAGGCTGCCCGGCAAAGCTTTCAAGGGCGGCCTGCGCCGACGCACAGTAGGCCAGAAGACCGTTGAGGCGGCCAAAATTCTGGACGCTTTTTTGAGCTCTAGAGTTGAAGAATGGGACTCGAATCGAACGTTTGACCCCACATATGGATACCTCGCTTGGAGAGCAATCCATCGGGTAGGGGTCACACGTTCGATTCCGAGTCCCATTTAGCGACTCTGGAGCTCAAAACGCGTGTCGAATTTTTGACCGCTTCAACGGTCTTGGGACCCACCGTGCGCCGCGCCCCGATTGCCAGAGCGGAGCACCGACATGAATTAAGCGTCGTTATGTTTGCCCGCTTGGGCCGGGCTGGTGACACGCGGGCCGCGGGTTCGAGACCACACGGGGGATTTTTGCGAAGTGCATGGTTTGTCCGACCAAGCCCGCTACCCATCCGAATTTTTTTTTGTCCGACCCCAGTTTGTCCGACCCCAGTTTGTCCGACCCCAGTTTGTCCGACCACCCGACCGGCTGCGTTGGCCGCCCCTCACGCAGCCCTGACGGAGCCTTGGGAAGGCTCGGTGAGGGCTGCGTTGGCCGCCCCTCACGCAGCCCTGACGGAGCCTTGGGAAGGCTCGGTGAGGGCTGCGTTGGCCGCCCCTCACGCAGCCCTGACGGAGCCTTGGGAAGGCTCGGTGAGGGCTGCGTTGGCCGCCCCTCACGCAGCCCTGACGGAGCCTTGGGAAGGCTCGGTGAGGGCTGCGTTGGCCGCCCCTCACGCAGCCCTGACGGAGGACAAACTGGGGTTGGACCAAAAAAAAAAAAAAACAAAAAAAAAAAAAAACACGGCTGGGCGGCGGGTCTGGTCGGACAAAATTTGGTTTGACAAACCATATACACCCGATTTTTGTTTTCGTTGCGGCACCACTCAGCCACTCTGCGGCGATATGCAATTTCGGCCAAGCCTTTCGCGCGCACATAACTTTGCGACCAAAGTTATTGCGGTGCTAGTATAGACGGCGCCGCGCTCATTACCAGGGTCAATGATGAGCGATGGGCCCGGGGGGGGCAGGGGGGGGGGGGCAGAAAGAAGGGGCGGGGGAGGAGGCATGTCTACGGCATGAGAATTTAGAGGGCATTTCACCGCGTGGCTCGGCGGGCTCGGCGGGGCCCACGCACCATGGGGCGTCTCACGCACCACGGGGTGTCTCCCTGTCCCATCCTCTCCGGGGGGGGGAGGGGGGAGGCACACAACGAGAGAGCACTCGCGGAATGACGCGCGAACGCCCGGCAAAGGAATTCTACTTGTTACCTAACGGTCCATATATTCAGCACGCTGTTGTTTGGGGCGTCGTGCCATGCCCCATCCCCGCCGTTGGCATCGCAGCAGAACGCCCCTGCCGGTATGCACGGCGTCGAGCACTCGCGCGTTTCCCAACCCGTTTTCCTCTGCCGGCACTGCGGAGTTTTCCGCGGGAAACCCTTCTCACCGCTGAGCTGCTTGTCTCGCTCGCGAGTCGCCCACTGTGCACTGTCCGCGGCCTCCGTGTCGCCAGAGGGATGTGCGCGCCAACGCAGCCATTTGCATAAGAGTTGACGGCGCGGCCGGCGATGCAGCGCTGATGAGCTGCCGGGGTGCACACTGGGCCCCCTGGGCCCCCTGGGCCCCGCTAGGTGGGCCCCACCCGGAGGTGGGGTTTTTCCAAACCGCGACATTCGCTTTCATCACCAGCCGTTGCCCTGTCGCCCCCTGTACACTGTCGGAAAGAGAAAACGTAGTTTGTTGTTTCAGTCGAGTCCATTGCGCCAAAGAGGCCAAGGCCTGTTCGAAATTTTCTGTCGTCGAATATCGAACTGACATCACCGGAATTTCTTGCACCTCTCCCTCTCCCATCCCATCAGGGTCTTTATGGGTGGCATGCCCTTGACGGCCCACAGCGATTTCGAAGCCTCAACCCCCTCCACCCGGCCTCAGAGACGCGAGATATTCCCCGCTCTCTCTCTCTCTCTCTCTCTCTCTCTCTCTCTCTCTCTCTCTCTCTCTCTCTCTCTCTCTCTCTCTCTCTCTCTCTCTCTCTCTCTCTCTCTCTCTCTCTCTCTCTCTCTCTCTCTCTCTCTCTCTCCCCTCGTGAAATGCTTCCGGGGAGATAGCCCGGACTTGCTATGTATTTGGGGGCAACCTCCTTATTCCATCATTTTCCCGCCAAAAAAGTGAAACTGAGAAAGTGACGTTTAATTCCACGCGTGGCGCGCATCACTAGGTGGGCGGGGGAATGCCAGAGGAAGGGCAGGTCTGTGTGTGTGTGTGTGTGTGTGTCTGTGTGTGTCTGTGTGTGTGGGAGAGGGCTCGAGAGACTGGGGGCTGCCCCAGTACCCGGTTCACCACGGCCGCACGATCGGATCAGTTGACCTCTGTCACACTAATACCTCAGCGAAGCCGGGCCGGTCCGTCCACCACACGCACCACTGTGTCCACGGCTGTTCCCTTTTCCACGGCGGCGGTCGTTCTGTGTGGCTGGCCATTCCTCACTGCCCTGCAGCCCTGCAGAGTGCACTCACTCACGTTCAGGGTGTTCCGTGAGGCGTTCCGCGGCGTTCCAGGTTGTTCCGCGAGGCGTTCCAGTGTGTGCCGCAAGGCGTTCCAGGGCGTTCCGGGGCGCTTGATGGGTCCGGGGCCACCGCCAGCTCGAGGACTGGCCAGGCGCGCATTACCAAGCATTAGGACCCAACGACGCTTTACAAGGAGCTTACACGTATGGCTTGTTTCAGTTGGTCCCCCTGTGTTCCCCTGCGGAATGGAAGGGGTTGGCACCGCCGGAGTCTGCGCCGTCTGAGTCGCCGTGACGAGCGGAGTCCAAAGCCACGCCGGCATTATTTTGTTTTCGCTTTTCATCTCCTTTCACACACTCAGTGACGGGCTCTGCAGCGTGGGGAGCTGGTGGTTGCTTTGCTCGCTTGTTGGCAGCACTGCCTCGCCCGCACCGGCCTGAAGGCGCAGGGTCAGCTTGTCACTTTCCGCCCGCCCAGCCTGCCTCGCCGGGGTGAATTACCTTCGGAAAAGAAAATTCTGACGCTCCGGGCAATAAAAGGTCGCCGCGGGTGGGGGGGGGGCATTGTGTGGGGGCACAGCTTCTCATAGGGATTAGCAGGGGTGGTGGAGGTGAGGCGGGGTGGGGGGCGAGCGAGGGGTCAGAGTAGCAGACGGGGGGTGGAATTGTCCATTCCGGTCAGACACTAGGGCTAACACGTGTCCCTTTCTTTTATTACGTAACCCGCCTGCCAGTCTCCTGGGTGCGCCCCCCCCAACAACAACAACAACAACGAGGGAGCACCAACTGCTGCCACAAAATTTCATATCCGCAGCAGATGAACTCGATACCCGTGGCTGGGGCGGCCATGAAACGCGCGCCATCGTCAAAGTGGCAGCGACTAGTCGTCAACTCACAAGCGGCAGTGCCGATTGTGGCCGCCGGTGTGAAAACTTCACCCACGCAGATAACCTACCCTCGAATCGGACTCTCTTTGAAAATGACGTTTTCACATATTCTCTAAATAACTGACACTTTGATGACATACAATCAGTGTTGGATCCCCATTATTTCTCAGTCTTCGCTTTATTTATAGAGTTGAGCGCGGCCAGCGAAGAGGCGCGGAAGGAGGTGGAGGGCGCCACAGGGCCCTGCCATGACTAGGCTCAGTAGCGGCCAGGCCTGCGGTGTGCCCCCCGGGGGGCCCAGTCACGCGAGCAGGGTGCCAAGGACCGGAAAGTGACTCCAAAAATGGGAACTGTTAAAGTTAACATGATCCGCTAATCTTCATTGCGCACTTGGTATTTCTTCTCGGTGACGTGGTTATTTATTGACGTGGTCAACATTATTGTTGACGGTAGCTTTGCGGTCGGTCGGTCCAGTTTCAGCAGTCATTACCTTGTTGGGACATTTACCAGCCTGATATTCAGTTTCCCTGTCTGGCTTTTTACCTCCCCTCCCACTATTTCTTTATTTCTTTCCTTAACGGCTGCTGCAGTCATCAAATGCGCGTTTGCCCGTCTCAGTTCTTAGCCCCGCCCCTGTCCGCGTTCTAAAACGACCCCCACCCCAGCCTTCGGTCCCCCCCCCCCAGGCAGCCCCACGCCGCTTTTACTCCACGATTTTTATCTTTTTTTTCCGAATTGCTCAATTCCTGATCGGAGGGATGAGGGAGTCGTCCGGTCCAGCTTGCACTGGCTCGGCTCGGTCCTGTTTCATTCGCTGCCTCGCCGTTCCGTCACGATTCGCAGAGCACTGATTGTTTCATGGTTTCTCGTCCTCCAAGGAGGCGGAGGGGGTCTCCGTTAACGCCGCAGTGAAATCGGGGTGACAGGGCTGCCAACACACCGGCACGTGTTTGGCGTTTCATGGTCGCATCAAGAAACACTGCGCCACGCAAGAAGTCGGAAATTCCCACCACACCGAAAGGGTTGCCAACCTCGGTCCGTCGCTACGATGTAGGCAATATATTGACTTCCCAGTGGACAGGTAGCCTGGCAGGCAGGCTGAGGTTGGCTTCCCTTTCGACACAGGTGCATCGTGGGAATTTTTGCCTGATTAAGTTGGCAATACCACCGGGCGTGGGACAGACCGTGCCGCCACACGTCGCTCTAATTCCATTGCGGGCCTTCTAATCAAGCGAGTCTCTCTGACTGTCTCCGCCCCGCCGCGTACCCGCGACCCACTCCGAACCGCCAGTGGTGCAGAGACAACAGAGTGGCCATGGCAATACTCCGCGCGCGGCGTGGCTCGGCGGTCCCTCGCGGCTGGAGTAGCGCCGCCCTGTCGTCGGATGGGTTGCCTACTGCCTGGTCGACGGGCGCGGGCCATTGCCTGCCACTGTGCGGCCGCCCGGCGGTAGGCAACACGTGCACACGGCCGATCGGCGGGCTTGCCTACCCCGCAGGCGCTCCCGCCGCGGCAGGGTCGAAGCGTCGTGTCGCTGGCGTCGAGAGCGACAAGGACAGTGATGAGACTTTTCTTCGCAAGAGCGAGTAAATCTTTGGCGCGTTCCCCCGGATGACTCAGACACCCCATTTCACTTTTTAACCCCGCCCCCTCCCCTCCGCCGCCCGTCTGCCTGGGTCCCACGGTATGCTTTACACGATTAATGCGTTTTTGATGAGCAGCCTTTTCATCCGCAGCACTCGCTCGCTCGCTCGCTCTTTTCGGGACTCCTTTGCTTTCTTGACTCGTACAACTTTCTGTGTTATTATCCGATCGTCAGCAGTTCGATAACCTCATGTCCTCCTTCCCACCTCGCTGCCTCCTTGGTCCTTGCAGCCAGGGCCTGGTCCCAGGCTCATGCCCAGCAGCGCTCTCTGTCGCTCTCACAGGGCGTCTCCTGCAGGGGTGCGAGAGAGACAGAGCTACGGACCTTCATCCCCACCACTCAGATTAACATACACCGAAGTACTCTCTCTCTCTCTCTCTCTCTCTCTCTCTCTCTCTCTCTCTCTCTCTCTCTCTCTCTCTCTCTCTCTCTGGCTATCGGCGCGGTAGCCCAGGCCCCCCCGTGGCTGCCTCATCTTGAAGTATGTGCCTGAGGTCGCGCTGCGCTCCACCCTGCAACAATATGCACTCCAACTTACTGCAATACTTTCCTCAAAAAAAAAAGGCACAAAAATGCAAAGGGAAATAAGTAGAAAAGAGCGAAGTTGGGTATTTAATGGCGCCATTCTTCTTGTGGTGCAGCTCGCTTCTCTGCAGGGAGTTGCTGGAGGCACGGCAGGTTTGATGGCCGCAAGCAGGGAGTATTGCAGCGGGCTCTGATCTCTTATTTGCGGAGGCAGCAGCTGCTCTGACTGGCCCCTTGGGTGCTGCTCCCCCGCCCCGCCCCGCCCCGCCCCGCCCCGCCCCGCCTCGACCCGCCTCGCCCCGCCCCGCCCCAAAGGGTCGAGGTCCTCTCAAGGAAATTGCTGTCGGGGTTTTCACCGCGTGTCATCACTTAACGTCCGGGGGCGTTCGGAAAGGCGTTCCGAAAGGCGTTCCAAAAGGCGTTCCGAAAGGCCTCGCCGCCGCCGGCCAGGGTCCTGGGCAAGACTATCAGCTAGTTTCCTTGCGCTGCAGAGGATTAATTTCGCCTTCCATTGCCATTAAGGCGGCTTTTATTTCTGGATTTCCCGAGCACAGATACACCGCATCAGATCCAGTTCTGTCTCTGCCATCCCCCCACCACCGCTACTTAATGCCCCGTGAATTAGCAGCACAGCTGGTCCTATGCGGTTCTTCCAGGTGCACAGTGGCCACGCGCAAGTCGTCTTCCCATGGGCCTCCAACTACTACTCTTCACACGTTCAGGCGGGTTTCAGCGGGTTTCAGCGGGTTTCGGGTACATCCACACTCTCTCTGCCACACGTGCGATTCGAGTCCTATTTAGCGACTCTGGAGCTCAAAACGCGTCTACAATTTTGGCCGCCTCAACGGTCTTCTGATCCACTGTGCGAGGGTAGGGGAAAAGGGGGGAGGGGGCGGTCACGTTGAGAATTAAGGCGTTTATTGCCTCGCGCGTGACTGTTGCCGCTCGACGTTCCGTCTCCAAGCGCTGGACACAGCCCCCGCCCCCATTCCCCCCTGTTTATCGGCCCCGAGGGGGCGGCGGTGCACTCCTACGGGGAAAATCACTCGAACCAAACTATTAAGCAGCAGTGGTCCTGGAAGGTTCCGCGGCGTAACAAGGACGCGACGAGGTCACGGCTGTCTGTCTGTCTGTCTGTCTGTCCCCCCCCATCACCTGCACCACATCATCCACGCCCAGCAGCAGCAAGGCAGCGCGTCTATCATGACGGGCATCTTCACTGCCGCCGCGCTTCGCTCGTACATCGTCTTGTAGTGGCTCGGCAGAGCGCGGCGTGGCGCGGCGTGGCGCGGCGTGGCGTGGCGTGGCGCGGCGGGGCGTGGCGTGGCGCGGCGGGGCGTGGCGCGGCGTGGCGCGGCTCTCTTTATTACTGGCACGGCCGGATATGGAGCAAGAATGCCATTGAGGAATTTTCGTATCAAGCGCCCGGGTAGCCATCGGAGGGGAGGGGGAGGGGGGGGGGCGGCCATCGGGCGACGCACAGTGGGCCAGAAGACCGGCGAGAGAGAGAGAGAGGAGAGAGAGAGAGAGAGAGAGAGAGAGAGAGAGAGAGAGAGAGAGAGAGAGAGAGAGAGAGAGAGAGAGAGAGAGAGAGAGGAGAGAGAGAGAGAATTTGCATCGTCTCTACCTTTCCATTCATCCAGTCAAGGCCAAGCCCCCCACCCCCTGCTGGCCCCGGGGAGAGCAGGGCAGTAGGAATGAATCTATTTAAGCCACTCCTGAGGTTTAAACTGAGTTAGTTAATATCAATTATCCTTGCGTGGAGCCAAGCCTAGCCAAGCTGAGCCCAGCCCCGGGCAGGGCCGGGCCGACGCGACTTCTGGGGGGGAGGCCCCCCCCAGGCGATCGTCTAAATGGTTTTCATGAATATTTTTGCATATTTCGTTTGTCTCGGGGACTCAACTCGCGATGCCCGCTCCCACCTTGCGGTGCCCGCGGAAGGTTGACACATTTCCCCTCTAATTGTACTTTTATACAGTCAGTGCTCCGAGCGTGGCGCAGCCGTCCAAAACCTGTTGCCATTTCCAAAGCGACCTTTTTGCAGAAGCTCCTTGGGAAAATACATTGTGCGTGATAAGCTGGATTTTACTCCTGGCCGAACAACTCGATTAATTAATTCAATTAAGGTAAAACGAGCTGTACGTGAACAATGTCTTCCGGAGGGTCTTCCGGCGAGGAGGGCGGGCCCGACCGAGAAACCCTTCGCCCAACCTAACCTTTTCCTGGGTTTAAGGTTCCCCGCACCCACAGTACAGACAGCCCTTTACCGTGGAAGGGGCGGTGGGGGGGGGCGAAGGGTTGTTTAGGGGATGGAAAGGGGGGGGGACAGGGCATGCGGTTGTCGGGAGGAGATTGAGGGCATTGTGCTTAAAATCGGTCACGTCCTTTAGGCGCGGTCCCTTGAGTGATTACCCCCAGATGCATACGGGACACGGCGGGGGTGCCAGCACGGCTGCTCCACCTCACTTAGCCGCATTACCATGTGCTGGCATGCTGGCGCCGCCAATCAGGGGGGGGGGCTGGCTAAGAGGGGAAGATGGCTGTAATAGGGCAGGCAGGGTGCGGCGCCTAACCTTTTTTTTTTCGGCCAGCCCGGCTGGGGCGAGGCGGCAAATGCTTTGACAGTCTCCTTTTACATCCCCGCTGCACGGATAGGGTCTATAGAGCAGCAATCAGCAATTAAGGGCGGCCCTTCGAATAATAACTACAAGGTGCTCGCCGCCGGTTTCTTTCTTGCAAGTTCCGATTGTCTGTCCGTCCGTCCGCGTGCCGCGGCCCGTGCGTCTCGCTGACTGACACGCCGAGCGAAGCACTAGACATGAGTATGCAGATGATGGGCAATTTCCCTCGCTAATCCCGGCCAAGTCCCGGACGGTGGAGCCGGCGACGAGGACCCTGCTGTTCAACCCGCAGCGAGGCAGCCCGAGGGTCGAGGGCCGAGGGCTGCTTCGGGTAGGGCCCGAAGGGCGGCCTGCGTGTCATTCACCTTGTCGCTTCGGTCAGTTTTCACTCGACCGATTTCCTCTCATCGCATCGCTCCGGCCAGTTCCATTGTCCTGAGCATGCAAATGAGTGTTCGATGGGCACTGCGGCCGGCCGGGTCGGGCCCTCTGGCCTCTGAAGGTCGTCAGCACGTTGTCGTGTATGAAAGCCCTGAAAGCCCTGAAAGCCCGCCCCGAAAGCCCTGCTTGTTGCTCGCTATTCAAGTGGTGGTCGCCAGCTTTCAGGATTTCCTTCGGAAATCAGCACGGATTATGCCGCATCTCTCTCTCTCTCTCTCTCTCTCTCTCTCTCTCTCTCTCTCTCTCTCTCTCTCTCTCTCTCTCTCTCTCTCTCTCTCTCCACCCGCTTCAACCCCTCGGCACACAGCCACTCCTAGTCTGCGCATTAGTTCGACGTGAACCCGGTCAAACCCTCCCCCACCACTCCACCCCGTCAGCCCCCCCCCCTCCTACCCCCTACTGCAGCGGCTTGCATTTTCGCCACCCTCCACGCACACATTTTGCCACTCTGTGCACTCGAGTCACCCCCTCACACTCGACCGCACCTTCACCACCGTCCTCCTCCAACACCTAGGAGGAAAAAAATGGGAATTTTGGTGCGCAAAATGTTGAATGACGTTGAAAATTCAGGAATTGCAGTTATTTTCAGCCTCCTGCACCAGAAATGATACAAAATTCTGCACTTTTTTTCGAGTGTACCGGGCAAGGCTTCGCTCTCCGGCCGTGTTCGTGATTCCCCGGCTATCCTTTCGGGGTTCTGTCCCACTCGCTCCGCGTCACGGTGCGCTGTCTTTTTATTTGGCGCTAATCTGAGGGTCGTAGCGCCGAGCAGGCCGCGTCCGCACTTATTTGTGGAGACAAACTAGTGGCGGGGCGGGGCGGGGCGGGGCGGGGCGGGGTGGGGTGGGGTGGGGTGGGGCTGTGGTTACGAGCACTTGCCACCTCGGGCGGCGACGCGGGCATCTGGGCGTTTTAATGCCCCCGCTTTGTCGGGGTGGACACTGTGGACACTGTGGGGGAAGAGAGAGAGAGAGAGAGAGAGAGAGAGAGAGAGAGAGAGAGAGAGAGAGAGAGAGAGAGAGAGAGAGAGAGAGAGAGAGAGAGAGAGAGAGAGAGAGAGAGAGAGAGAGAGAGAGAGAGAGGGTGTTGGGTGTGGGGTGGAAAGGTGTGCGACTGGCCCCAGAAAACTGCAGTTTTTGTCGGCGCGACATCCGGCTCGCTGCGGCAACGACCGGCGGACGCAGCACACTGTGTGGCACACTGTGCACTACACCGTGGCCACTGCGAAATAACGAAGCAACGCGGAACGACCTGTCGATGCGATTCATGGCAATGCAATGCCGCTGCTGGCTGGCGTCGCGGCGATGCTTGACCCGCACGGTGGGCCAGAAGACCGTGGAGGGGGCCAAAATTACGGACACGTTTTAAACTCCAGAGTCGCTAAATGGGACTCGAACCGAACGTGTGACCGCCCACCAATAGATTCCTCGTTCGGAGAGCGACCCCATTGGTGGGGTCACACGTTCGATTCGAGTCTCATTCAGCGACTCTGGGGCTCATAACGCGTGTAGACGCTTGGCCGCCTCAACAGTCTTCCGGCCCACTGTGGTATGCGTGTTCCGAACGCCGCGCGGCCTCTCCGAACACGCCACGCCGTGATCTCTTTAAACGGACCGCTATTTCGCCAATAAATAAGGCCTCCGTGTCGGCGTGTATATTTATTAGGTTTGTTTGCGGACAGCGCGGTAAATCATCGACTCGTCGCTCCGTCTCTCTCGCACTCGCGGCGCGTCCGGCGCGGGAGCGAGAGAGACGGAGCGCGCTTCGCTGCAGTGTCGCGGCCATTCACAAATTGCGCGGCTTTTCGGCACGAATCTCGGTCAGGGACGAGGCAAGGTAAACGTTAGACTCTCTTCCTCGTTGTGCTGGACGGTACCTGCTCTCAAAACACGAAGCAGAAACAAGAAACGAGGACGAACACGCGAGCAGTGTAGCGTCGCCGGCGCAAATGACATCGGCGGAGCGACCGGCAGGGCGAGAGAGAGAGAGAGAGAGAGAGAGAGAGAGAGAGAGAGAGAGAGAGAGAGAGAGAGAGAGAGAGAGAGAGGGGAGCAGCAATATTTTCCCTCAGTCAACTTGGTGACCGCAATCATAATTCAGCCCACACACACAACATTAATTACTGATTGCTTTGGACGAGAACCACGAGAACGGCGCGGCGTGCGGTGGAACATCCGTCGCAACTAACTTTTCCCTACTATCCCAGCCTCCCCTGTGCTGGGGTGTGGCTCACACACACACACGCACACACACGCACAGGGTCGCGTCATTTCTTCGGTCTGTCCAAAGCCAGAAACCATCAGCTGCCGACATCCCTCCCCAGCCAATTTCTCCCCCATGCAGTTCCTGGACGCAGCGCGCGTGCTGCCTGGACACACATACGTCATCAACGCACCTTGCTCTCTCTCTCTCTCTCTCTCTCTCTCTCTCTCTCTCTCTCTCTCTCTCTCTCTCTCTCTCTCTCTCTCTCTCTCTCTGCGCAAACCCTTCCGCGGCCGAAAAGTGAATTAGCCCTCCGCTCGCGTCGCAGCCTCGCCAGCAAGGAAGGGGATGCACCGGAAGCGAATAAATGATGATGGCGTTGTGGTGGTCCCCTCGGCGGCGGCGCACAGTGGGCCAGAGGACCGGTGGAGGCGGCGCCAAAACCGGGATTTTGAACGCCTCCACCGGTCCTCTGGCCCACTGTGCGGCGGCGCTGGCTTGGCGCTGGGACCAGAAAAAGGACACAGAACTAGGGACGCGGCCCGCAGACAGCTTGGGGAAAGTCTGTCTGACGGGGCGCCCTGCCTTCCTCGCGACGTAGACCTCCAGCAACTTGTACACCGCCAAAGCTACACTCGAAAAGTCCTAACGCGAAGATTCTGTATATCACGGTAAAAGTTCTCCGGGTGATGAAGAAATTAGCAAAGAGAAACACAAATTATTTGTATTTGGTTTTCGTTGGCGTGTCCCGTGCGTGGTAGAGTACTATAGTGGGACCTGGCGAGGCACCTGGCCGCGCCTCTAAGTGGCCCGTGGGCGGGCCTTGGCGGGGCGTTGTCCCACTACTCGCGGGTTTTAAGGTTCCAGGGTTTTAGGGGTTGTCCCGCAGCGTGGCACTCCTCCGTGCAATTTTACGCGGGTACTAAACCGGCCCCGGCGTCACCAATGCTCGCGCGTGCAAAAATTTCAACAAGTTTAATTAGAAACTGTCGCCGAAACACCATCCTTAGCCCCTCGGTTTGCCCGCTTCGGGGCGGGGGAGGGGCGACTATTATCAAAGTTTTATTGCCGCGGGTTTCTTGGGAAACCCTTACGGTGCCACACCCTGAGCCCTCCAGGGGGCTGGTCCCGGGCTGCGCGGTGGCCCCGTCTCCCTCGCGCCCCCGCGGGCCGCCCCGTGTGCGAGTGAGACAGAGAGTTCGGGACGAGACGACGACCGAAGTGCAGCCGAGGACTGCGAATTTAAGGCAATTAGGATGGAGTCGCCGTGGGAGGCGCGCTGCCGCATCCTGAGGGGGCCTCGGCCGCTCCGTGCGCCCCGCGGAATGAATGGATGCGCCGCGGAACTTGTAACGCCACCCCGGACGAGTGAGTGGGCGAGCACCCTCAGCAGGGAGAGAGTGCATCTAGCATTGGCACGAAGGAATACGACGCAGTCCAATGCTGCCCATCTCTGAATTTCGTTTACCCCGCGCGGCCTGTGTGAATGTGAATAAAAAGCGCCAGGCAACGAAAAAGAAAATTCCACAACAAAGAACGGATCGGTATTCATATTCGTTTTCGAATCTGCCGCATTTTCTGACCGTCACTTTCATCCGATTCATCGACGGGCTTTTCTCTGAGCTCTTTCGGTCACTCGGACAACGCCTTCTCTCTCTCTTTCTCTCTCTCTCTCTCTCTCTCTCTCTCTCTCTCTCTCTCTCTCTCTCTCTCTCTCTCTCTCTCTCTCTCTCTCTCTCTCTCTCTCTCTCTCTCTCTCTCTGTTGGGCACCCGGACAACGCACACTGTGAAACTCTCTTTTAAATGCAGAGCTGGGAGGGAGACCTCTGCTTTCGGAAAGAAGGGTGCGGACGTACAACTGTGGGCGGACCTAACCCCCTGCCGTCCCTTCAGCCCTTCAGGCACCGGCTTGTTAATGTCCCATTTTATGGGCAGTCATTTATTTTTACTGTAGTAGTTTGCCTGACGTTCTCCCTGAGTGAGCGGGCGAGGGCAGCGCCGCGACTCAACAGCGAAACCTTTTCATTTCGGCCACCTCCTCCCGTGTAACAACTGGAAATAGGAGCGCGTGTGTGTGTGTGTGAGAGAGAGAGGGAGAGAGAGAGAGAGAGACGACGAACCACCCCGACTACTCCCGGGTGAAACGAGCTGATGCCCTGGCCCCTGTGTCTCGTTGTGTTTGTGTGGGTGTGTGATTGTGTCCGCTTGGCCATCTTAATGTGGGCGTCTAGTGTGGGTGTTACCGTTCAGGAAGTCCCGCCAACGCCCATTCCACTCTCTCTCTCTCTCTCTCTCTCTCTCTCTCTCTCTCTCTCTCTCTCTCTCTCTCTCTCTCTCTCTCTCTCTCTCTCGTTGCCCTAACGGGTACGTAACGCGGGCCTGGATATCCGCGGCGAGACCCCCCCTCTCCTTCTCTATGTCCGCGTCCTTCTCCTGGATTACGAGCGTACAGTGTATAGTACATAAAAGAAGCAATAACATCAAGTGAAATATGATAAAAAGAAATGGATGGCAAAGTTTGCGGGGGAGCTACAGGGAGGGTAGGAGGTGGGGGGGAGAGGGGCAAGGATGGTGGTGCAGCGCTCGCGTCGCCGCAACAGCGAGACCTGATGCCTGGGCCCGGTGTGTGTGTGGATTTTTTTTTTTTTGGCAACACCTACCTTCCCTGCTGGCGTCCAGATTTTGACGGGTCCTAAAAAAATAATGTTAGGCCGGAAGTGGTGGGGAGCATGCCTGCAGCCCTGCAACCCCGCAGGCCCGTACGTGTCACAGCGCTGGGCCCTGGCCGCCCTAGGGCCGCCCGCGTCCTGAGGGACACGGCGCGAAAGGGTCTGGCGCACCCTAGCGGCCGAAGGGTGAAGGGCTTCCCTCGCGGCCCCGGGATTCGTGGCATATCGGGAAGGGGGGGGGGCACCCCCGTCCGCCGCTTTATTTATAGAAAGGCAGTGCTTTAGCCCCGAAGGCGGAAGATACACTGGTTCCGGTTCCACCACAGCAACAAGCCGCGGCGCCGAGATGCGTGTCTCCAGCAGTTGGATGACGCGAGCGGTCTCTCTCTCTCTCTCTGAAGTCTTCCAGGACGTCAGAAGACTCGCTGAACAGACCACAGTCGACACCGCAAATCACGTTAGGGCTGTAAGGCGTGTGAACGGGAGCGGAGAAAAATTATGAATTTATTGAAGGAAGCTGCAAGTTGGGGTTGCAAGTTGGGTTGCAAGCATACGCAAGTGGCCGTAGGCAGGGAGCGGTGCCATTGCCTCCTGTTTCACTATTAATTAACAGCTGTTGGACGCATGCCCGAATGAACACTCCCCCCCTCTTCTCTCTCTCTCTCTCTCTCTCTCTCTCTCTCTCTCTCTCTCTCTCTCTCTCTCTCTCTCTCTCTCTCTCTCTCTCTCTCTCTCTCTCTCCCATGCTGCGTTTTACGTCACCCTATGCACTTTGATCAATCAATAGGTGGCCACCTAATTGCTTTTACATCACCCGATTCAATCATGCACTAAATTATAAAACGTTGTATTTCTAGCGCGGTGGGCATTTCGCTGTGCGGAGCCCTCTGCTGAAGGTGTAGGCGGCCGCTCGCCTGAAAACAATGATTGCTAACGATGGGTGACGGTCTGTTTTGTGCAGGCCTGCGTGGCCGTGTGTGTGAGTGTGCCGCGTGAACGTGAGTGCGTATGCAAAATGTACGAAGCCTCCCACCCATTCAAACACCGGGCACGAATCTCCGACAAAAAAAAATTATTTTTCCTTTCTGCACGAGTCATTTCCGAAACCATTTCTTTTCGACCGCCTATCAACCCTGCCCCTAAAGTAAAATTTCAGAAACAACAACGAAAAAGTGCATAATAATGTTGAGCGCATTGCCCGCGACACACAGTGTAGCACGCCACCCTGATGCGGCAGGGCCGTCAGGGCTGCCAACCCCAGCCTCTCCACCGGGACGATGGCCTCGAGTTGTTGCCGTGTAGGCAGGGTTGGCAACCGTTTAAACTCTGGCGCGCGCGGAGGGAATTCTCGCCCTCAGGTGTGGCAACACTGGCGACACGGAATCACTTCCGCGCCACGCCTTTTCCAATGGCCATGCGTCGTGCACGCGCCGTCCCGACGCCGTGCCGGCTGCTCGGCCGCTAACGTACCCCCTCCCCCTCCCCCTCCCCGTTCCGAGGGATGCTCCTCACCACCGCGCGAGCCGACGCATAAAACACGAGAGGAAACGGGGCCATTTCGTTGCTTTGGCGGTGCGTCGGCGTTACCTGGGGGAGCGCAACCGCAGACAACCCCCCCTCTCTTTCTCTCTCTCTCTCTCTCTCTCTCTCTCTCTCTCTCTCTCTCTCTCTCTCTCTCTCTCTCTCTCTCTCTCTCTCTCTCTCTCTCTCTCTCCGATTGTTCTATCTGAACGATTGGTGGGGCCACACGTTTGGTTTTTGTCCGGCTGCGCTGGTCCTCCGGCCCACTGTGCGCGAGGAGCGCGTTGAGCGTGACTCGCGGAGCCTGGCGGGACAAAGGCAAGGGCAGAGAGGGAAAGTGTTGTTGCTCCGCGCTGCTGGCAGTCACAGTGCGCCTAATGATGGCATTGTCTCCAGGCTCCAGGCAGGCTCCAGGCAGGCTCCAGGCAGGCTCCAGGCAGGCCTCGAGGAACAGCAATCCAGCTGCACCTGTCGCAGGAGCAACGTCCAGCGCGCGGGCTGCGGGGGCGGAAGGGAGGAGGGGGGGGAGGCAACCCGGCGTGGCCGAGGGACGTGTCTGTGTTCCGCAACCAGCGTGCCGCCCGGGGTGCCGCGGGGTGCCACTGAGCCCCCCCCCCCTCCCTTCCGCCGGTCGCATGCAGGTGAAACTTTAAAGACAAGGCCGCTTTTTTATTCACGACGGTCTGCTCGCTGCATGACCGGCTTGTCTGGTTCCGTCAGTGCATCGCAGGCGTTCAACCCCCCTCTCCCCCCCCCAAGCGGGCAGCCCCCAGCACCTCATCCCAGCACGGTTTTATGATCGCCCGGAGACTTGAGATGCGCTCCCTCAATGTTACTGCGCGCCGCGCCGTGCGGTGGAACATCGCAACGCAAATAAAAGCACCGCGCAAGCATGAAAAAAAATATGACCCAATGCACGAATGAATCGGTGGGCGCGACGAGCATAGCCCATTTAATTGGGAGCTTCGTTCGGAGAGCCTCGATCTATCAAGTTGAGCGACGCAGGGCTGCACCACGGAAACATGCAGCAGACAGCCGGCAGGTTGAAGGAGACCACTGGCCCGGCGGGCGGCCTGGCGTCCCAGTGGCTCAGTGGTTAAGAGGTTGAGATAGGAATGGGGAGATCCCGGGTTCGAGACCGCGAAATTCACTAATTTTTCGGCAACCTATTTGAGGCAGATTTTTTAGGTGGGTCAAATGATCTGCTCCGAACGCAGCGTTGTGCTGCCGGTTCGAGGCGGTGCATGTCGCACACCTTCATCGCCCGCGGGCCGCGGGAGCAGAGGGGGCCTCAGCCGACCTCAGCGCCGCACTGAAATATCCCGCCCGGCCATCCCGTGCGATCAGATCCCCCCCCCACCCCCCGGGCTTCATCCCTGCCACCGAGGTAGCCCCTTAAACCGGATGCGTTCCGAGGGCTCGACCTCCTTCAAAAAATATATTGGCCCCTTAAAGTGGCCATGATTTTTATGCGATGCGACGGTGGTGCGCGTAGCGTAACAACAACATCAACAACAACAACGCCACCAACAACAACAAGAGAAGCCGGCCCCGAGTACGCAGGCAGCTACCCAGCTGCTCTCCCTGCATGCTGTCGCCCTGAGCTACTCGAGCTCACGTCGTGCACTCACTCTTCGGTGACATGCCATGCTGTTGCAGACTCGGGGCCCGGCCGATGTTTTCTTCTTCCATCCATTGTTTCCCCGGCTGTCTGTGCATCGGCCTGTTCGATCGACTGCCCGTGACTGCTCCTCCGCCTGCCTGCCGGCTGCCTGCCTGCCGGCTCGCCTGCCTGCCGGCCCGCCAACCTGCCTGCCTGCCTGCCTGCCTGCCGGCCCGCCTGCCTGCCGGCCCGCGTTGTCTCGTGCTGCACTCGTAGTTGTTGCCGAAACAGTGTGCTTTTCTCTGGAGCCTCCGAAGCCGACAGCAGCGCATGCAGGCCTTCCACTCTAGACAGTGGGCCGGTTGTTGCGCGGGTCGGATGCATCCAGGCGGCCCGGCGGAGCTGGCAGGCAGCCGCCCCATGGACGTGCACTCGACCAGCGCGCCGGCCGCGAGTTGGGAATGAGTTCCCGCGTCCTCATGCGAAAGGACGAAAACGGCTCGCCAAAGGAATGCGAGTCCGCAGTAACGGCGTCGCGAGTCCTGCTGGCTGTGAGTTCACAGAGGCCCGGACCACCAAAAAAAAAAACAAAAAAAAAAAAAACTTTTCAATTGAACTTATTCACTCCATTAGAGCGTGCACCACCGCCCTTGCTGCCGGCCCACTGTGCGCCCCACTGTGAGCCCCACTGTGCGGCCCGCGAGGTCACGGCCACGGCTTAGATGATGAAAGTTGTATCGCGGCCCGCGGCGAACCGCACATTTTGAGGCTCCTCTCTCCGTAAAAGAAGCAAAGTTGCAAAAGAGCGCACTTTGTCTTGTTTGCCAGGCAGCCTGCCTCGCTCCGCGCTTCGCGCCGTCCGGCTAATGCCGCACTCCGTCCGACTGGCGCGGGTTCGATCCCCGGTCCCGGCAGCGTCTCTTTCGGGGCGTGAGCCGTTTCCGCGCTGATGGGGATAGTTGGTCATCTTTTGTCTTCCTCCTCACCCTTCCTCCCCCCTCCCCCCAAAAACCTTGCGCAAACACCCCCAAAAAAAGGCGTTTCTTGAAACATTTTCTGCCGGTTTCTGGTCTTGTTGTTGCCGGCCTCGGTACTAATCCGGCGCCGGTAATCCGGCTCGCGCGTGCCAGGCCGACGCCACGCACTGGAGGAGTCGATGTTGATGAGGGGCCGTGACAAAGGCGCCACCTACGCGGCGCGCCTGCCAGCCGAGGCAATAAGACTCGAGGTCGGCTCGGAGGACGTTCCGAAACGGCTCTAATGATATACACACGTGCAGGCCCTGCGTATGGAGAGCAAAACACTCTTCCGCGGCTGTGGTCCAAGGACGACGGTATCGTCAATACTCTCTCTCTCTCTCTCTCTCTCTCTCTCTCTCTCTCTCTCTCTCTCTCTCTCTCTCTCTCTCTCTCTCTCTCTCTCTCTCTCTCTCTCTCTCTCTCTCTCTCTCTCTCTCTCTCTCTCTCTCTCTCTCTCTCTCTCTCTGTGGCTGGCACCTTTCGCTCGCTGGGGGGGCTACCACCCCCGCCAAATGGACGTAGTTTCTAGGTGTGCGTGTGTAAACGTGTTCGGCCACCAGGCGTGCGCTACCCGGCCCGCAGGCCTTCTGCCCACAGGACGCGCGCACACAGACACACACTTACGAGCGTGCAAATAAGGGCCCCGGAGGATTTCCTCGCAGCGACACCCGCGGGAAGTCATTTGCATCACTAATTGATATGTGATGACAGTGCGCCCCCGCTGCCCCCTCCCCGGGCCCCCCTCCGCTACAGTGTGGTCCCTTTGCGAAACGGAAGCACAGGTGGCGTGAATGCGCCATTCGCCTCCGAGGCCTTTCATTGGCTGATCGAGGGATGGCGGGGACCATGGAGGCCATGGTGGTGGAGGCCGTGGTGCTCGAGGCCGTCGCGGTGCTTGAGGCCGCCGTACTGGAGTGCAGTCCAACTGATGGACCCTTGAAAGCTTGATCCCGCTGTACCCCGTGCAATCCGCAGGCACTCAATGCAGGCCTTCAATGCCATTACACGCCCAACTCGTATTGTGTGCTCCTGTTTTCCCGCGCGAATCTCCTGTTGGCGGATATATATTTTTTTCCTCTCTTCCGGATCGACTGCGAGTGCTCTGGACCGGGCGAGAGATAATAATGACTTTGGCAGGAGTTCGGTGATACTGAAGCGGTTTTAATTGTGTGGAATGGGATGCCCGTGCGCTCCTGATGCTCCTTTCATAGACCCTCTTGCTGGCCGCCGTTACACCGGGCCACCAGAGCCACCACCGGGACGCCCGCCACCCGCCGCCCCACCCGCCCCGCCCACCCCGCCCACCCCGCCCACAGCGCCCACCCCGCCCACTGGCCGGTCTGCAGGCAGCGTGCCGCAGCTGCACAGTGTGACGGCGCCACGGGGTCCCCGCAGCACGACCTCACACACTTTGAGGTTTGATTTGGGACCGGACGGACCTCTATCGGGTCTCTCTCTCTCTCTCTCTCTCTCTCTCTCTCTCTCTCTCTCTCTCTCTCTCTCTCTCTCTCTCTCTCTCTCTCTCTCTCTCTCTCTCTCTCTCTCTCTCTCTCTCTCTCTCTCTCTCTCTCTCTCTCTCTCTCTCTCTCTCTCTCTCTCTCCGGCGTGCCGTGTGTTTTTGTCTATGCCCAGGGTGCAGTGCGCCCCGCTGCGTACACCTCCACAATGCTCACCCCCCTCTCTCCTTTTCACGAGTAATTACATCTCCACACGTGGTCCGAGATGGAAACGCCGCCGCCGCCGGTATTCGAACCTGGGACCCGCGCGCTGACGCTGAGCCAGGCGCGGGGCGCGGCGATGTGGGGCTGCTTAATGCCTGCTCCACGGCCCCGCCTCGCCCCGCCTCGCCCCGCCTCGCCCCGCCTCGCCCCGCCTCGGCCCCGCCCTGCTCAAGTGGAGCTGACACCGCCGTGTACACGCCAGTCATTTAATCACTAGAGAAAGGGGGTGGGGTGCTCGCTTTGGTTCATTATGCACTCCTTCTATTCCGCTGACAGTAGCACGCCCGGCCTGTGCGCCCTCTTGTCCTGCGCTTTCTGTCGCCACGCCCCGCCCCGCCCCGCCCCACCCCGCCCCACCCCGCCCCCGGCTTCTTTCCCAGTCCACCACTCAGCACAACGTGGTTTCAGGTTCGGCTGGTCCGCAACGACTGCCACCGGTTCGAGAGCGGGAGAGTTTGTAACAGGAGTGATTTGATTTTTCTTTCGTGCAAAGTGTACTGTAAGCACTTGACTTAAGTCAATTACTTTGCTCCCAGGAGGTCACCACAAATTGTTTTATTTTTAATTTCCCTTTTTTTTCCCGCCATTACCTCGAGTGCCCCACCCCGACATTAACATCAGCCATGCCCTGCTTCAAGCGCGCTTGACTTGAGGCCGTCGGGAGCCACCTTCCGATGGACAGACAGACAGACAGGCAGACATACAGACAGACAGACGGACGGACGGCAGTCCCGTTGGGCACCATACGTTAAACGCCCCCTGCCAAAAGTGTGCTGATTTATTCTGATACTCCGCGCCGCAGCGGCCGATACGGCCCAGGGGAACCGAATCGGATGCTTCGGCCTTCGGGCGCCGCCGACCCGCCGCCGGACCCACCGGCCAAGGATTGCGGAACGAACCGCTGGGCCGTCGGGGGCGTGTGGGAAGCTGCGGTCTTAGCAGCGCAGCGATGGAGTCCTGGGATCCAACGACCCGTAGACGCACGATCACTGTGTCTACCAGTCGCTATGGGCGTCATGAGACTAACTCAGCGGTATTCAACGTTTGGGTACTCGGTGGCCGAGAGCGTAGAGGCGTCGCATTCTAAGTCTGAAGGTCCAGAGTTCGACACCCGATGTTTTTTTTTTTGTTTTTTTTTTTCTTTCTCTCTTTCTTTCTTTCCCCTCCACCAAAGCTACCAGGTCGGCTCGGATCGCCATTTCAACAGTGGCCCAGCCCGGGAACTTTTGGCCTCATATGTGACCTGCCCCCCACCCCTACTACACCACCCAGCCTCAAACAAGATCGTTTGGTCGAACTCATTTATTTGCTGGTCCTGCCGGATCCGCCGCCGAGCCTGGTAGCATGTCCTGGAGAGGTCCTGAAAGGAAGGACCAGAAAAGCCGGAAGCGGACCGCGGCCGGACAGACCGCGCAGCCAGCCAGTGCGGCCAGTGCGGCAGGTTGGGTGACAGGTTGGCCGGAAGTGACGCGGCGTTGCACCCGGACCGGAAGTGGACTGCGGAAGTCGCCGGGTCGGGGGTGGCGGCGGTGGCTGACGAGGTGGCGCGCCGTCGAGAGGCTAGGTGTCTCCGCGAGAACAGCAGAAAAGCCGCCGGAATTGAAAAGAAAACTGGAACACCGCGTGGGGCGGTGAACTTGGCGGAGTGGAATGGGGCCCACAGCCCTGCAGTCCGGCTTCCGGTCCTGCTGAGGGCCGAACCAGTTCCCGAATCAACGTCTGCTCACTGCGACTGGACGCAACGAATCAGTGAACCCTTCGCTCACTACCATTACACCTGCTCTCTTTTCCTATTCCTCTCTCTTTAGAAGGCCCCACTGAGCCACCGTAGGGCCCCCGAATAAGCGCCCGCGAGCAGTGGGCCACACGGACAACAACAACCACGGCGCTGGGAGGTGCCTGCCTCAAGGTGAGCTGAATGCAGTGAGTAATAGGACACTCTCACGCGTGGGCGAGTGTGTGTGTGTGTGTGTGTATTGCAGTGCGAAGCGTGGGTCGCTACTTGGTCGTTGCACGCGCCGTGTAGCTTTTTCTACTGCCGCCTCTTTGTCTCTCTCTCTCTCTCTCTCTCTCTCTCTCTCTCTCTCTCTCTCTCTCTCTTTCGCTCTCTCTTCCCCCTCCCTCCCCTATCTCTGTCTCTCTCTCACCTCCCTGCGCCGCCGTCCGTCCAGAAAAAATTAATGAGCTGGACGAGGTGGACAAATTGCGTGTTCAGCTTCTGGTCTCGGCTCGGCCGTTCGCGGACTGTCCTCTCAAGTGTAACGAGAAAGAGAGAGAGAGAGAGAGAGAGAGAGAGAGAGAGAGAGAGAGAGAGAGAGAGAGAGAGAGAGAGAGAGAGAGAGAGAGAGAGAGAGAGAGAGAGAGAGAGAGGGTTACGAAACGGCTGCGGTTGGCGGGTCTGGGTGCGGGTCCGAGGTCACTTCCAGCCCCGGTCACGCGTGAAGCCGTCTTCATTTTGGGGGTCGTGTCGTCACTCAATCAAACAATGCTCTTCGTAATCCACGGCCCTCTTCCAAAAGCAGAAAACGAAACAAAAAAAATGAATATGAATAATAACGTACAATGTCAACAAGAAACAAAGTGGAGGGCTCGGTACGCGACGCGCTGTATCGGGAAAGATTGGTCATGTTGCCAGCAGGGCAATTTTTTGGCGCTTCTGTCACCCTTCTTTCACCTCTCTCTCTCTCTCTCTCTCTCTCTCTCTCTCTCTCTCTCTCTCTCTCTCTCTCTCTCTCTCTCTCTCTCTCTCTCTCTCCCTCTCTCTCTTCGCTCGAAAGCCTCCCATCGGCGAGGACTTTGTTTGTGTTTATACAAACTACTACCCCCACCCCACACACACTCCAGCGTCTGCGGCACACACATGCCTCAAATTCACGAATGGGGCATGTGATGTATTCGCAGGAAAACAACTTCTTATTTGTATGATGAAACTTGTTTTGCGTTCAAAAAATAACGTAGAAAAAAATAAATGAATTGGTTTTTCATTCCTGCGAGGTAGGGTTTGTGAACTCCTTGGTGAACTCTTTTCTCGAGAATAGGAGAAACATTTGTTAAACGCATGAAAAATAGTGACTGCGGCTAAATAAGCAACCCGGCTGCGAGGCTACAGTGTGGGCGTAGCGTAACTCCTTATTTATCCTGCACAGCCCAGATCTGTCACCTTGCCCGTAAAGTATGCATCTTTATGACCGCTGTGTTACCCCGCCGAGGAGTACTCCGACCTGCGTCCGTGCGTCTGTCTGTCTGTCTGTCTGTCTGTCCGTCCCGGAGTCCGGGCTGACTGAGCCTCGCCGAGTGAAGGGCACCGGAGTCGCCAGAAATTAAAGGGCGATTCCCAGTCGGCGAGCGCGCCGCGAGTCGGCATGTAAACGAAGTGATAAGACAAGGCACTGCGCGAACCCCACCGAGCCAGCCGAGCCGAGCCGAGCCGAGCCCAGCCCAGCCGAGCCGAGCCGAGCCCAGCCGCAGCCGAGCCGAGCCCAGCCCAGCCCAGCCGAGCCCAGCCGAGCCCAGCCGAGCCCAGCCCAGCCCAGCCGAGCCGAGCCGAGCCCAGCCGAGCCGAGCTGAGCCCAGCCCAGCCCAGCCAGCCGAGCCGAGCCGAGCTGAGCCCAGCCCAGCCCAGCCGAGCCCAGCCGAGCCGAGCCCAGCCGAGCCCAGCCCAGCCGAGCCGAGCCGAGCCCAGCCGAGCCGAGCTGAGCCCAGCCCAGCCCAGCCGAGCCCAGCCGAGCCGAGCCCAGCCGAGCCCAGCCCAGCCGAGCCGAGCCGAGCCCAGCCGAGCCGAGCCCGAGCGCAGCCCGAGCGGAGGGCAGTGCAAATCTTGCCGAGGCGCTTCGAGGCAGTCGCGTCGCGCGACGTGTTGTGTCCGACCGACCTGACCCCAGTGTCGCCACACAAATAGCAAAAAACTCCCACGATGTACGAGTGTCCAAACGTTTGCCAACCTCAGCCCGCTATTTCTCGGCAACTCCTCGAGAGCAAAGCCTAGATTTCAGCCGGATTTCACCTGGTACGCGCAGGCTGAGGTTGGCAACCCTTTCAACAATGGATCAATCGCGCGGGAATGTTTGCTTACCTATGTGGCAACACTGCGCGTCGCGGGCGCTGAGGCGATACCCCAAGCGCGCGGGCCAGAAACCACGGCGGCGCTACCCCGCCCCTCGGGGCCGTGCCAGTCCCTGACGGCTCCCAACAATGCTTGCGGACGAGCCGTGCATGGCCTGGCCGGCATTTGGCGGGAAAAATGATTTGTCGTCTTGTTTGTTGCTTGTTGCTCGCGGCGGGGCGGGGCGGGGCCGAGTATGATTGGACGTGACACTTTCACTTTCCCGGCCAGCCAGAGGTCCCCTTAATCTGTTTTTGCTTTGCTTTCATGTTTTTGTCTCTGCCTCCCCCAGCCAGCCTCCTCCCACGCTGCAAGAGATGTATAGCTGTACGTTTCAATGGGGGCGTGGAACGACAATGGGAGTGGGGGGGGGGGGGGCACAGCAAGGCGAACCATCCCGGGGGCTGTATGCAGGTGCCCCTCAGGGGATGGAATTGTTTGGACTCGTTCCTGTTTCTGATATTGCTGGCTGCATCTCTGCAGTCGCGAGGCGAAGAGGTAATCCTCGCCAATGGAAGCACGCTTGATGCTCATAAAATACCTGTTTAGGCGGAAAGTCCTTATGACTTCATTTTTCATATGATGGCTGCGACGGGATGCTGCCCTGTGTTTGGTTCGAGTCCCCCTTGACGAAACAGCTCCACAAAAGATGAGACAAAATTAAACTTTCCGCCACCACCGAGCGCTATGCTTCCCTTTAGAGCAAATATTGAAGCTTTTCTAAAAGTTGTGCCACACGCGAGAGGGATGACCTCCGGATGCGCGAGTGGCCGGGGCTGCGGTTTTGCAGCAGCCAGCTATATAATCTTTGCCAGCGGGATTGTTCCCTCGGGGGGCTATTCGCAAGTTTATGAAACCCGAGTAACGAATGACCCCCAGGGACGGAGAGGGGAAAGGGCGAACCGGCCCTGCAGGGAAACCGGGAGTTGAACGGTGCTAGATCTGTCTGTCTGTCTGTCTGTCTGTCTCTCTGTCTGTCTCTATCTCTCTCTCTCCACCCTCCCTCTTTCTGGTGCAATAAGCCGACCGAATCCCGGATCCCGCGGACCAAGAGAGCAGTGAGAGGGATACGTTTGGGATGAACTGAACAATTTAGAAAAAATAAGATAAAAAGACTTAAAAAGGAAGAAAAAAAAAACGAAGTTAAACAAACCGGATGTCAGTAATGAGGTTGGCGCAGCGACCGACTCTGATGGCGGTCGGACAGATGGCTGGCGGTGCACAGTGGACTGGTTGAAAGGACTGCCAAAGGCTTCACTCTTCGCGCCAATAATCGAACCCGAAGAACAACATCAAGTACAGCAGCAACACGGGGCGCTGCGCTTCCTGGCCGGTGGCGCCATCGGGCGTCGGCTGCGCAAATTACTCGGCACGAAATTGAGCGTCGCGCCCGTAATAGCTGCGTCGCCTCACCTCGCGCAGTGGGCTAGAAGACCGTTGAGGCGACCAAAACTCGAGACGCGTTTTGAGCTCCATAGGCGCTAAATGGGACGCGAACCAAACGTGGGACCCCACCAATGGATTGCTCTCCAAATGAGGAGTCCATTGGTGAGGTCACACGTTATATTCGAGTCTTATCTTAGCGACTCTGGAGCTCAAAACGCGTGTAGAATTTTGGCCGCCTCAACGGTCTTCTGACCCACCGTGCTCACCTCGCAAGCCCGCCAACGCAAGGTCTCCCCCCCCCTCCCCCTCCGTCTCCGCAGCACTTAGCGCTGGCTCTCCACGGAAGAAAGAGGGAGCCTGATACAGTTTGTTTCACTCGTTGTACATCTCAGCAGGAGATAACACTTGGCTCTAGATTACAAGATGCGGCTCTCCACCCTGCAGTCCCGGCACGAAGTACAGTCACCGCGGCAACCTGCGCTCTCCCCCCAAAAAAAACAAAAAAAAAAAACAGGAAAGGGACGGGAAATGTCCGGAGCGTCGTACTTCACCAAGGAAGGTTCCGCACACGTCATCAGTGCCTGTTTCCATGGTGTCCTTATGTAGACCATGAAGAACTTTTGCGGAAAGTTCCCTGCCTTTCCAGGACCCTATTTTTGGAGAAACTTCCGTACCAAAATACGCCATGTTTTACAGTTTGCCGCGTCGCGATGGGTGTTGTTATTTTCGAGTCGAGACTATGCGGCCTGTACGGATGGTTGGATCCGGGCGCTACAAGGAAAGCTGTTTATTGAAATAAATGAAAGGGTGCTGGGGAACGCACAGTCCGGGAGAAGAATGCAGCACCGAAGCGGACGGACACGAAGGGGATGATTGGTCGGTGTAACGGGCGCACAGTGGGACGGTGAACCTCACACCGGCTGCAGGGCGACTGGGCAGCGTGGGTGGCGTGGGTGGCGTGGTGCATGCATCTATGCGTCCAGAGACAAAGGCGGACCGAACTGGAACTCCGACCGGCTCCAACAGCTCCATCGGTGCGATCCGTACAACGGCTGCGGATCGCCTGCGCACTGCGGGCTCGCATTGTGCGAGGACCATCAACGGGTTAATCGCAAATGTTTCCTTTTCTCTCCTTTCTTCCTCTTCTTATTTCCCTTTCCTTCCCTGTTATTCTTTCTCTCTCTCTTTTCTCTCTTTTTACTTCTTTTCTAGCTCCCCTTTCCTGCAGCCCCGCTCCGCACAGTGGGCCAGAAGACCGACGCTGGCGGCCGAAACTCTAGACGCGGTTTTAGCTCCAGAGTCGCTTAATGGGACTTGAACCAAACGTGTGACCCCACCAATGGATTCCTCGTTCGAAGAGCAATCCATTGGTGGGGTCACACGTCTGGATAGAGTCCTTTTTAGCGACTCTGGAGCTCAAAACGCGCCTAGAATTTTGTCCGCCTGCACCGGGCCTCTGGCTCACTGTGCTCCGTGCCCGTCCGTGGCTGATGCCAGGGCTAATGCATGACCCCGGCCGGCGGCCGGCAGACTGCCGAGGTATTTTGGAATTTCACGGTTGCTGCCGCATGGCTTGTTCGTGCTGAGTAATGCTTTTCTCGCAGAGACCCGCCGGGGGGAAAGGGGGTGGGGGCATGGAGCGTAGCCCTGCCTATTTGGCGAATTCGCGGATTCTGCAGCAATGTAATTAACAAATGCGAGCACACTGTTATTCAACGCATGTGACGTCATATTCGTTCGAATGTGAATTTTGTCACGTTCGCTTGAATATGACGTCACATGCGTTTGAATGTTGACGCACGTTCAAACGAATGTGACACCCTCATTTAACGGGAGTGTCACGTTCAAACGAATGTGACATCGTCTTCAAACGAACGTGACAAAATTCACATTCTAACGACTATGACGCCACAGTCGTTAAATGACAGTGAATGAAATACAGTACTCACACGCGTGAACTCTCGCCAACCTGAGCGTAGACAGGTGTGGTTGTGTGGCAGCACGTCGTACGCGAGGCAATTGCTGCTGAATGGATTCGGGTAATTGATGCTGGAGCTGCTATGACAGGTGGGGCGGCCTTTTGGCTGGAGAATTCCAGGAGCTAGCGCGGGGCGCTGCGTCGCTCTATCACGAAGCGCACAGTGGGCCAGAGGATCGGCGCAGGCGGCCAAAATTCTAGACGCGTTTCGAGCTCCAGAGTCGCTAATTAGGACTCGAACCTTTCCACCGAGGGATTCCTCATTCGGAAGGTAATCCATCGGTGTGGTCACGCGTTTGCTTCGAGTCTTATTTAGCGACTCTGGAGCTCAAAACGCGTCGAGAGTTTTGTCCGCCTGCGCCGGTCTTCTGGCCCACTGTGAAGCGCTTCTCCAGCCGACCCGGCCAGGCACTGGAAGCAGCTGGAAGCAGCTGGAAGCTTCCTGAGGATGAATGGCGGAGTGCTTCCGATACGGAAAATGGGCAACTTTCCCCCTCAGACTGACGTCAGCGGGTTCAAACACCTGCCAGATCCTGTGTCTGTTGTTGTTGTTGTTGTTATCATTATTATTGTTGTTTTCCTTTCAGAACGCCCCATCGTTTGACCCGGCCGAGCTCATCGGGCACGCCATTCCATTAGTTTCTTTTTCGCAAAGGCGCGTTTGGAAATGGATAGCAACGGAATTAGGCGGCCTTTTACATTGATGAGCCTTGGCAAAGGCCTCGGGAGGGTCCGGCCCACTAGCCCTGGGTCAGCGGCGGTGGCGCCCAGGGAGGCGAGCGAGTCACTGGGCCGTTCATTCCGACGCCGCGCGCCGCGCCCGCCCGGCCGGGCCGTGCCTCCTGCCGGCCCGGGCAGGCCGGCCAAACTTTGACCGCGTACATAAATTACGAATGGCCTTTGCCACATTCGCCGCTCGTTTATTTGCAAGACGCACTGCCTGCCAGCCAATATTTTGGTTATGCACACGTGTGTGTGTGTGTGTGAGAGAGAGAGAGAGAGAGAGAGAGAGAGAGAGAGAGAGAGAGAGAGAGAGAGAGAGAGAGAGAGAGAGAGAGAGAGAGAGAGAGAGAGAGAGAGAGAGAGAGAGAGAGAGAGAGAGAGAGAGAGAGTGCTTTCTGGTGGTTGTGGTTGGCCTAGCGAGGCTCTAGAGTGGCACCGACTGGCTGGCCGGACACTTGGGACCGCGTGGACGGCCCCACCCGGAATGGAGACAGATCTGTTTGCCGTGACGTCATCGCACTGCCCTCTCTCTCTGTCTCTCTTTCTCTCTGTCTCTCTCTCTCTCTCTGTCTCTCTCTCTGTCTCTCTCTCTCTCTCTCTCTCTCTCTCTCTGGGTGTGAGTAAGACGGCGGGCGGTGGTTTCCAAGTCGTTCCGAAGCCGCCCTGGGCGGCCCCCGAATGCGGCCCGGAGCCTGAGGATAGTCCCGAACGTATGAGAATTGATGAGTGCAGGTGGCGAGTGGAGCGGAGGGACTGGGCCAAGGACAAGGGAGAAACGCAAACAGTACACAGGCGGTGGAAAAGACATTTCAAAATGGACGGACTCGTTGCTGTCCCTGTTGAATAGACTCGAATGAAAGGAGACTTTTAATGATGCTGGCTGGAGAGTAGCAGATCCAACCCTTTTCAACGTTTCATCATCACGTCAGCTTAAGGTTCAAAGTCACTCCTAACTGGATTTACCAAGTCGGCTAGAGCATTGGCACATGTAACACAGCACGAGTCTCCGAGCACAAACCGTCCGCGAAACGAAATCTGTTGACTCGGAAACAATTAGTGCAGTGCACAGGCTTTCTCTTTGTAAAAATTAAGGCTCGCCAGGCGGGCCAGGCGGGCCGCGACCGCCCAGTGTTATCTTAATCCTGCCCCGCCGTATTCTAATTGTTTGTATTATTGCCCCATAGCAGGTAGGGCGTACGGCGACCGCAGTCAGGCCGAGGTAACCAGGGGAGGGGGAGATCGTGGTTCCAGATTTTAGGCAAGTGTATGCATAGCCCCTACAGTAGTACCCTGGCCCGAGGGGGTCCCGAACGGGAGGAGTGGAGGCTTAGAATGTGTGCGAATCCCACTTGCTGGACGCCCCGCTATGCTGCGCTCCGCCCAACCCCACCCCGCCCACCCCACCCCGCCACCCGGCCACAATTCGCACAATTCGTCAATGCCGGCCTGGCCGCCCAGGCCGCAGAGGTCGCTTGTTTGTGTTTTATTTATTTCACCTGTTGCGACCTGCGCTCCACTCTGCCAAGTCGCGCACGCACGCACGGCCCGGGCGCACTGTGAAGTGTCAACAAATCTGGAGTCTCGAGTCTGGAGTCTCCGTTGACTGTCCTAAGAGGAACAGGCAGTAGTCGGTGAAAAGTGGCATTTCCCCCACTTTTCCTTAAGCGCAAAATGCCATCCACTGCAAAATGTCCGTTGAAATTAAGCAACCGGCCTATCGGTTGATGTAGGCTTGAGCGCCTTGCCATCCTGGTGCGTGGCGGTGTACCACTGTCCGGCCGCGGCCACCCTCCCCCCCCCCCCCACTGCAGTCTAGCAGGGTGTCCGCCGAACACACCCCTAGCGTCCCGCCTTGAGAAAACAATAACTGTCATCGCCCGCTGAAAAATAATCCTGGACGACCGCCAATGGGTGTCCGGGGCCTGGACGGCCTGCCGCGCCACGTCCACGCCGGCCGGCCCACCGCACAGTGGGCCAGAAGACCGCTGAGGCGGACAAAATTCTACACGCGTTTTGAGCTCCAGAGTCGCTAAATAGGACTCGAATCGAACGTGTGACCCCACGAATGGATTCCTCGTTTGAAGAGCAACCCATCGGTGGGGTCACACGTTCGATTCAAGTCCCATTTAGCGACACCAGAGCTCAAAACGTGGATTTTGGCCGCCTCAGCGGTCTTCTGTCCGACTGTGCACCGGCTTTGTTTACAGGGTGCTGCAGGGGGCCGTGCGGCGTCCCTGCGGGCTTGGACGTCCTGGGCCGGCGTGCGGCCGCAAACACCCCCCCACCCCCACCCCCCTCCACACAACCCACCCTCTTCCGAACCGGCACGCAGAAATCGGGCCGGACCCGGAAACCGGAAACAGTAAATTTGAGCATGTGCAGTCGGCGCGATCCGGCTGGCCGAGCCGAGCCGCCCCATATAGATTAGCTCCCCGGGCTGATGTATGTGGTTCTTCGGTTAGCATGCCGCGCGAACACCGGCCAACGCGTCATCGCTACGCCTGCCGTATCGCCTCGTGGACCTGAAGGGGGAGGGGGGCGGCACTGCCGGAGGGAACAGTACCAACCGGTACCAACGACGTTGGAATTTTTGTGTGGGCAAGAGTAATTCTGATAAAACTTTGAAAAAAAATAAAAAAAATATGTTGGAGCTTTAGAGTTGCTTAATGCGACTCGAATGGAACGTGTGACCCCACCAAGAGATTGCACACCAAACGAGGAATCCATTGGTGGGGTCAGACGTTCGGTTCTAGTCCCCGTTTAGCGACTCCGGAGCTTGGAAAGCGTCTAGAGTTTTGGCCGCATCCAACGATCTTGTGGCCCACTGTGCGCCTCGCCACCGACATAAAGATGGCACGGCCTTCTTCCGAAACAAAGACGGCGAACACTACCCGCCGCGACGCCTTGCTAGCAGCCGGTGGCCTGAATAATGAAGGACTCCGCGGATCCGAACGCCACGGAAACACCACCGCGCGTCAGTGGTAACACTTATTTTTTTTTTTAAACTCTGTCTGGGGCGCAGTGAGCGCACCATGCACGCGGAACTGACAGAGACGGATAAATAAATTCGCTCCCCTACCTCGGGGAAGATATGGAGAGGCGGATGAATCAGGAGGAACCTGGCGGTGCCAACCGAGCGACGCGAAAATAAAATAACAACCGGGCCTGCCAACGTGACTGCGCGATGCATTGAATCTCTTTCGCGGGGAAGCGGATTTTTGGCGCGTTGCAACATAAGCCCTCCTGGAGCGGCGCCACTGTCACTGCTAGTTCGCAAGATTGCGCTTCAGTTCGATGCGCTTCACGTATCTCGTTTCAAGCTCAGTGTTACCAAACATTTCAAAACAAAATAAAAAAAAATAAAAACAATTCATTTTACCAGTGTGGAACGGGTCGCCTACTTTGTTGCTCGGCGGCCAGGCTGCAGTTGGCAACCCTGTCGACACTGGAGTGGGGGTTTCTGCCTACTCGTGTGGCAACACTGCTTCCCTTCAGTCCCGGCCACGCCACCGGGATAGGCTTTGGCCACGCTTTTGGCTATACAGTCCGCAAATTGGACTCGAACCAAGCTCAATAGAGGGTGCCAGCAGACTCGAACGGCAGCCATTGGTGCGCTCATTGTGTGTGCTGTAGAGCTCAAAGCGCGGCCACCCAAGGCGTTCCGCCTACCCTAGTCACGTGACACGCCCACAGCCAGGCCGGAAGCCGGAAGCCGGAAACGGGGTCGACGTCACTCAAACGCTAATCACCTAGTGGGCCCGTCACTGGTTTGCCTGATGATTCCATTATGACTGCGCGGCGTAATGTCTTCTTTCGCTGTAGCGCGCCCATTCCGCGCAGGCCTGCAGGGGCCGGGGCTTATTTACCTCGGCGGCCTTCCCACGGTGGGCCAGAAGACCGTTGACGCGGCCAAAATTCTAGACGCGTTTTGAGCTCCAGAGTCGCTAAATGGGACTCGAATCGAACAAGCGACCCCACCAATAAGTTCCTCGTTCGAAGAGCAATCCATTGGTGCGGTCACACGTTCAATGCGAGTCCCATTTTGCGACTCTGGAGCTCAAAAACGCGTCTAGAATTTTGTCCGCTTCAACGGTCTTCTGACCCACTGTGCGCCCCGCCCCGCCCCAGTACGTGACTGTGTAAGTGGAAGGGGAGGGGGGAGGGGGAGTAATCTGCACGGGGTAAGACGACGGACACAGCGCCTGCTAAGAAGTTGCCGGGACGTGTCCGCTGGTATGAGAAGTTCCGGTTAGTGGGGGAGGGGGCTTGTCTGCTTGCGAGCCCAGGTTAGAGTGCAAGTGGGGCGCACAGTGGGCCGGGCGACGGAAGTGACGCGTAAGACCGATTTATCGCCTAAGCGGAGCATCAGGGGCGTTTAGACGCGTTTCAGTGTGGCCAGAAAAGTAGGCAAAAAGTAGCCCAAACACACAGGTGTGCGGTGGGCTGCATCTCCTCCTGCCTGCTAGGCAGCTACTGAACAGCTGTGGCGAGAAGTCGCCTAGTAGGCAGGAGGAGATGCAGCCTGCCGCACCCCTGTGTGTTTGGGATACTTTTTGCCTACTTATCTGGCAACACTGACGCGTTTCAAGGGTAGACCACACCAGTCTCCGCACAGTGGGCCAGAAGACCAGCGCAGGCGCGGCCAGAACTCTAGACGCTTTTTGAGCTGCAGAGTCGCCGAGGCCCCGCAAACCCAGCGAGAAGCGGCCTGTTTGATATTTCGTGGGAGAAACACTTTCACTTTTGCGTGACCGCTTTGGGAGAACGTGCGAAAATAGCGCAACGAGTGGGTGAGGGGCCTTGCGGTAGAACTTGGCCACTGGGGAGGCGGGGGCGGCGGGGGCGGCGGGGGCGGCGGGGACGTGTGTGAGGGCGCCCCTTACGGTAAACCAAAACTACCACCACCATGGGCGTATGTTTGGGGTTAGGGTGGCCACCGCAGCGGACAGGCACACAGACAGACAGACAGACGGATGGAGAGGCACACAGACGGACAAACCGACAGGGGAAGCGAGGGCGCCAAACAGCCGGCCAGAAGACCGCGCAGGCGGCCAAAACTCTAGACGCGTTTTGAGCTCCAAAGTTGCTGAAAGGGGCTCGTGTGACCCCACCAATGAATTAATCTTCGAACGAGTTGCCCATGAGTGTGAGAATGAATCCCTGCGAGTCCCCCGTCACCGCGCTGATACCCGCCTCGCTCGGTCACCCTGATCGGGTTGAGCCGCCCCGTCGAAGCGAAGGTCACCTTCTCATACTGACAACTATGACGGCGGGTAAATTTCGTTTCGGAGGGTGGAGGGCGGTTGGAGGGGGGGTGTAGGGAGGGTGGAGGGAGGGCAGGGGCCCGGCCGTGGGGGTAACCTCACCCCCCGCACCCACATCACACAAGATTGTCACGTTCTCAATAGTACGGGGAGGCTGGTCCGGGGTCAGGCTGCCGACAGGTGGGGTGAACCGCCACTCGGCCCCTCCTCCTTAGACTCCCCTCTACTTCCGTTTTCTTCCCGCAAGCTTCCCTTATCCCTCAGCCTTGCTAATGATGGAGGAAGAGAACTTTTGAATTATTTTTCTTTCTGTCCATCTCACCTTTTTTATAGTTTTTCTAGGATTTTTTTTAAATGCCCCAAGCACTGTTTATTTTTTATTTTTTTTTCCCAACTGAAATGTGTTCCTGGTGTAATGGAACGCGGCGCCCCTCGTTGTACATTCACACATCCTCCAGGCGGCTGACCCGAGCCCCGCGTAGAACGGATATTGCTACATGATCGGATCGGCTGCTGGGGTCGTCCCGGCATCATATCTCTCCTTGGCATCCTGACCGGGCCTGCGCCGTCTGTCTGTCTGTCTGTCTGTCCGTCTGAGGGAATGCAGCACCGCGAGGTCAGTTCGAGGTGACGCCAACACTGTATGGGTCCTCACCTCGCACCGCCCCCACTTTGCGAAGGCGCCGTTCGGTACGGAGACGGGAAGTAGAGCACGGAAGCATTCGGCCCTTGAGAGGCTGGGCAAACCCGCTCACCGCGCACCGCAGCTGGAGTGGAGCATCTGGAAGGTGCAACGCTGTGCGTAATGTCTGTGTTTGTGTGTGTGTGAGAGAGAGAGAGAGAGAGAGACAGAGAGAGAGAGAGAGAGAGAGAGAGAGAGAGAGAGAGAGAGAGGAAGAGAGGGAGAGAGAGAGGGAGAGAGAGAGAGGGAGAGAGAGAGGGAGAGAAAGAGAAAGAGAGAGAGAAAGAGAGAGAGAGAGAGAGAGACAGAGAGAGAGAGAGAGAAAGAGAAAGAGAGAGAGAAAGAGAAAGAGAGAGAGAGAGAGAGAGAGAGAGAGAGAGAGAGAGTAACGTGTGTTCCGCGTGCTCCAAGTGAATGCGGTGGGGTGACTCGCGAAGTGCCGTCGCCTGGGACGCGACCAAGGGTTATGAAAGACACCACCCGTCCCTCATGGCGACCACTCCCCTCCCCCTTTTTTTCCAGGGGGGTGAAGAAGTAGCCGAAGTGGAGAGCCAGCCCGGGGGCGTCCAGCGGCCCATGTTGATGTCGCCCCGTGGAGTGGCTCGCGCTCCGGCCATGGCTCCGGCGCAGCGGTTCGGAAAGTGGTGTAGTGTGGGTGGCCGACCCCGCGCCAGCCCCACCACGCTCAAAAGAAAAGACAAATGCCGGGGGGAGACCGTCGGAAAAAAAATCAGCGTAGTGACTTTTGTTGATTTTAGGCGGCAACTGTGTCCAATATGGCTGCGGTAGAAAGACTTCCCGAACGTCATAATGCACAGACCCGACTTTACCACCACTAGGAGGGTGGATTAAACCAGTGCACACAAAAATGGTTGACCAAACGATGAACACCAAGCAGAGGGTTGAACAACCCGAGTGTATGACGAGAACAAATTAACACGGCGACCTCCGACCTCGCGTGGCAGAGGCCTGATTGCTGCAGGATTAAAGGCGGCACCCCCGCCCCTCGCGCAATAACGGAGCCAGGTGAGCAGCAGACAGCTGCTCTCCCCGCATGTCAGCATTCCGCACCGGAATTCCGCTTACGCGCAGTTAGTTCCCTTCCCCCCGCTTTTCCGCTTTTCCGCTTTCCAGCTTCCCAGCTTCCCAGCCCAGCTCCTCAGCCCAGCTCCTTGGCTCCAGAGAGTCTCCGACCACTCTGCTCAGATGCTACCGCGTGTGTCTTTCCTTCCATTCTACTTCCGTCTAGGCGACGCGCAGTGGGCCAGAAGATCGTTGTTGCGGCGCCCAAAATCCCAGACGCGTTTTGAGCTTCAGAGTCGGTGTTCGGATATGAGCAACAACGGGCGCTGGCGGTCGTGTTTAACTAAAAATAAATTAAAAAAAATGGAACTCTACACCCCCTCCCCAGTCTTAATGGGGAGGCCTCCTGCTTTACTTCGTTGTTCGGGATGGGAACCGGTGCTATCAGGTAACTGGGGTTAATCCGATCCAGCGACTTCGATATCGTACGCCGGGGGACCCAGTAGGACCCGAGCCGCCGACACGGCCCAACATGGGCAGAGTAGAGTAAGGCAGAGACGATAGAGAGACAGAGAAAGAAAGAAAGAGAGAGAGTAGTTTTGGGAGCTTTTGTTTGCGCAGGGTGGTCGGTACCAAGTGTACCCCCGCTGTCCGGCGCTCCCAGACCCGAACATGCAGTCAGTGGGCCAGCTTCAAAGGACTTATCAACTCCATCCGACGAATCGGAATGGACCCACTCGCGACCAATTTCGAGTGGCTGGCTCGATCGGGGATCGAACCAGTGCCGAGGCCAATCCGCCGAAGCGGACTGCTTTTTAGACACCCGGGTGTAATGGCCTGGATTGAGCCTAGACCACTACACCACCCTGACTTGCACGTCTGCCGAGTGTTGGACGACGGGTTTGAGTCGCAGTGGGAGGAAGCCAGTCGAAAAATGAAAGGTAATTTGGGGATTCGAACCCCGGAACTTTCGCTTGGGGTTGGACGCCTCAACGCCCTCAGCCACCACGACTCATGTCTGACGCCGATTGAAGCGGGCTCTTGACGTGACAATAAGCAGCGGTCAGAGAAAAAAGTTGTGATGTAATAAGATTTAAACCGCCGATCCTCGTACCGTAAAATCGACGCATCGACACGTCCAGCCACCACGGCAGATACTGGTAACTGCGCATTGCTGTGCCTTTGAAGCACACTGGGGAGAGCAGTGAAAAATAATAAATGTTGGAAGTTGAACCTAGGACTAGTGACCCTCCCGTGAGAGATGCGCCAGGACTGGCCCTGGTGTAAAGTGGTCTGCGCGCACGCCGTGCGAGGCTAGGTATGAGAATCAAAACCGTGAGGAGTTCGGGACGGAATGTGACGTAGACGTAGGCAGGAGCGGCTGAGCAGTGGATTATACTACTATTTTTTTAGTTTTTCAAGAATAAGAAGTAAGTAAAGGTATTTGATTGTTTTAATTGTCTGCTCAACGTTCACAACACGACTACTCCGCAGACCACCGTTCTCATACCGTAGCCTCGCACAGGGTCATTCTCGAGGGTCGGCCGAGCGGTTTACACCTGACCAATCACAGCGCCGGATTTTCGATGGTCTGGCGCATCTCTCACGGGAGGGTCACTACCTAGGACCTAGGACTTGAGGGTCTGGTGATGCGGGTGTACTCCTACAGCTCACATCAGCTTTGTTGGCCATAGGTTAGATTCGAAGCCTCAGCCAGTCATGGCTGATCCCACCCTCCGCGGTGGCTTCCCACCTCTGGGCACAGTTTGCAGTGTGCGTGTCTTTTGACTTTGACGCCTGACTTTCTCTCTCGCTGTCTTTCTCCCTCCCTCTATCCGCCATCCTGGCTGGGTGACTGATGCCCACAGTTCACCTCTATCCCGCGCCCCTCAAGTTCCCATCGCCGCGCTCTGCGACGTCACAATGACACCGTGTCAGTGGCGGAGTCGCGAGGGGCACGCCACTGGGCGGGGCGGGGCGGGGCGGGGCGGGGCGGGGCGCGAGGGGCAGAGAGCATGCTGAGTAATAGCGGAGTGACTGTTTTGGAAGTGGGGCACATCCGACACGCCGACGCAACGCTCGAAAAAAGGCATGTGTGTGTGTGTAAGAGAGATACTGCACGTGCGTCAGTGTGTGAGTGAGTGAATGAGGTACCAAGAAGGGCGAGAGTGAAATGTGCGGATCGCCAGCGGCTCAACCCTCAGACAGACAGACAGAGAGACAGACAGACAGACAGAGTCACAAGTGTCTCCCGTCTGAGATGTGTGCGGGCATTGGCGGCCGTAGGTACCCGGTGCGTTCTCTCCGTCGCACGCTCATCTTCTCTCTCTCTCTCTCTCTCTCTCTCTCTCTCTCTCTCTCTCTCTCTCTCTCTCTCTCTCTCTCTCTCTCTCTCTCTCTCTCTCTCTCGGGCCACCACGGACCGCCGTGGCCAAGAGCTGTGTTTGCTCGCACGAAAATAAATCGGAACCACTTTCATTGTTCTTTTTCCTTCCTTTTTTCCCCTTTTCTCCCTTTCTTTCCCCTTCTCTTCCTCCAGAGAGGCGTGCACTAGCCCGGCGTCGTCCGGCCGGCGTGGACTGGCGTCGTCGGGCGGGGCGGGGCGGGGTGGGGCAGGAGCGGATTCCGAGGCGATTTAATTGATAAGTGCCCCAATCTGGGCAAATGGTCGGTCGTTGATGGAATAGTTGTCCTACAAAGGGCTGCGCGCGACGTGGCGTTGTGGCGCCGCGTCGCCAAGTGAAATGTGGCGATGGATTTATTTTTTTCCAAGTCGCTCCTGGTCTTTCGGCACCCCGATGAAATGGCGCCGGCCTGATTTCGGGGCTCTTATCCGGCCGGCCGTATCAGGAGCGGATCCGGGGGGGGGGGGGAAGCGAGGGCCTTGCATTGAGATTTTATAGGTTTCCATTGTTCTCCAATTGTATACAAATATCAATCTTGGGATGCCAGAAACTGACCCCTGGGTACACCGTTTCCCACATCCGAACAATAGTAAAATTGTGAAAAAAATAAGTAATTTGAAAAATTTACAATTTCAAAAATTTAAAAAATTTCTTAAAATTAATTTTTTAAAAAAAATTAAAAAAAAAACAATTTAAAAAATCAAGAAATTTTGTAAAACGTTAACAAAAATTTTGAGTTGCTTCCCCCTCGGGCAGTCCTCATTTTCAGCCAGAAGACAAATCGCGGGTCATGCTTCCTCAGAGAGAGAGAGAGAGAGAGAGAGAGAGAGAGAGAGAGAGAGAGAGAGAGAGAGAGAGAGAGAGAGAGAGAGAGAGAGAGAGAGAGAGAGAGAGAGAGAGAGAGAGAGAGAGAGAGAGAGAGAGAGAGAGAGAGAGACTACCCCTGAAATCTGCGTCGGTGCTTCGCGGCCTCCACGGAGGGAGAGCGCTAGTGCACTGCGTCGAGGCGAGGGTGGGGGCGTGCGGTGGGGGCGTGCGGTGGGGGCGGTGGAGGTGTGGGGCGCCGGTCCGCCCGGCTGGGGCGCGGTGCTGGCTGCCAGGGGCTCCACAGACGGCCCCAGCTAGCCGAGCAGGCCGCGACGTCGGTTCCGTTCCGCGCTGCCCCGTCCGCCCTGCGCTCCGCGCGTCGAGAGTGCTCTCGTCGGCTCCCAGTGTAGCCGCCCCCGCCGCCGCCCCCGGCGCCACACCCACTGCTGTTTGCGTGCTGCCGGATCTGGATTACCCGCCTGGAATACTTACTGTGTGCAGTGTTTGAATCGGTTCTTCTTCGTTTCCGTTTCGGCCGAGGCGCTGACAGTGCCGTGCCACCTGTGCCCTAGGTGTCAGTGTCATTGTGTGTGTGTGTGTGCGTTGGCGATGCCGCGCCGCCGCCTGTGCCGACACCGCCGCGGCGCCCGGCGCCGCCCGTTGTAGGATGGTGCGGCACGCCGAGAGGCGGACCACGACCACGGACGACATGGACTCGGCGCGGTTGGCGCCGCGCCTGGCCGCCCCCGCCAGCGTGGCGGCCTCCACCACCACCTCCGCCGCGCTGCTGCTGCTGCTGCTGCTCGGCCTCCAGCAATGTCAAGGTGCGGCACCGCCTTCTTCGACTCCCTGCGGCTCACAGTTGGCCAGACGACCAATGGAAGCGGCCAAACTCCCCGACGCGTTTGGAGCTCCGAACGAGGAATTCATTGGTGGGGTCACACGGTCGGTTCGGGTTCCATTCAGCGACTCTGGAGCTCAAAACGCGTCTAGAGTTTTGACCGCCGGCGCCGGTCTTCTGGCCCACTGTGCACCGCACTGCAAAAGTCCCTCTCCGCAGCCACAATGTAAATAGGCCGCCAAGAGCGGCTTGGAAACTTGGTGCCCTATAGTAGTGCACGCCCAGGTAGGGGAAGGAGCAGGGGGGGGGAAGGGGGGGGGGGGGTATTCACTGAGCCAAGCGCCCTTCAACTCGCTGCAGCACTTTGCCACTTATCCCGGTGGTGTTAAGAAACTCGTCTAACAGGTGGGCTTCGGACTTCCCCTTCGGCCTGGCTGGTCAGCGCTCCGATGACTAATGAGCAATGCGAAAACTGTGCCAAGAGTTGCCACAACAAGTTTGCGGCTGCGGCTGAGGCACAGTGCGGGCAACTCGACGTGACTGCAGCCCGAAGAGGGTGCCTGGAAACAGGAAATGTTCTCTCTGCGACTTACCATGGGCAACAAGGCGAAATGCATTTTTCAAAGCGCTGTTACATGCTGGTGGCGGGAACATTTCGGGTTTCTAGAACATAATTTGTTGGGGTAGCTGTCAGTCTTCAAATGGGACTCGAATGGAACACGCGATGGCACCAAAGGGTGCCTTGGTGCGGCCAGGCGTTTGGTCCGATGTGAAGACTAAGGCCTGGCCTGCGCTGGTCTTCTGGCCCACTGTGCGCCGGCAGAGCGTCGAGGCCGTTCGACCCACTCGCCGTTTTTAGGGGTGGCGGCTGTCTGGACGCATGGCGGGCAAAAGCAACGAGGAGCAGCTTGGACGCTTCCGCGTGAAGGTCGCACGGACGGAAACCACGCACAAAAAGAAAAAAAAAAAAAACACGCAAAAAAATAGAGAAAGAAAAAACTCCCGCCGCCAGCGGGCGTCGAACCACGGGCGCGCTCCACGAATATTCCCTGTTTCGATTCGCTCGCCGCCGGATGCGCTTAATGCGCCCAAAATCCATTCTAGGGCGCGTCTTGAGAGGCGGGTCGGGCCGAGACGAGATCTTGTCGGAGAGGGTAAACCTATTTAAAAGCACGCCTGGGTCCCCGCCTTGCCCGGAACCAGGGCGGCGGCCGAGCTGTATAGTCGTCTAGCAGAGTCACAAAGACCATCGCCGGGGCCGAGCGCGCCAAGTCGCCGCCGCGCTAGCCGTCAGCCAGGCAACCCACGCGCCTCAATTTGGCTTATTCTTTTTCTGGCTACTTTTATGATTGTTATGTTATCCCGTTTTCTGCCGCCTTTGTTTTGCTTCTCCCTGTTGTCTTTTGCCCCGGTATCATTTCCACGCTAAGTGCGCGTTCCGTCTGTAGGCCCCACCGTAGCAACCGCTGGCGGGTCACCGTCAGAATCACAGCGCCCACATCAAGTGGGACGGCAAAAAGTGGGTCGGAACGAGAAACATGGCCGGCGCAAAAATGGAGCAGTTGTGACCGATGGATTTTATTTACGGTTCTCCCTGGCATGTCCCCCCCCCCTCCCCGCGCTCGCCTCAAATGTTGGCTCCCAATGTAAATCTTGCACAGCTCCTCTCATTGCCTTTGCGGGGACGCGCTTCGCGACGCATCGAACCCGCCCTCTCGTTTTTTCATCATTTTCCCTTCAGTTTTTTTTTTTTCCCAATTCAACTTTCCGCGCCCGATTGGTGGCGCAAGTAAGGCCCAAGATTTCCGCGTCCACTGAGGCAATAAGTCAAATTTGAGGAACCGTAATGTGCCGACTTTGTGTCCGACGCCATGCCCCCGTCGCGTTCCCCGCGCAAAGAGAAATCCGGTATGATTTACGCGCGAATTCGCGGACAAAGTTGCCAGAATCGGCGCCGCATTTTTGGAGGGAAACTGGACTTTGCGTTACAATTGCGCGCTTCGGATGCTTAATGCGTGCGATAAATCAGGCCAAGTCTCCATCGACGAGCTCCGAAATATTGAAGAGAGTTGGAAAAAAGACGCGTTGAGAACAAAGTCTATTAGCTCCTGATGCACGCTTTTTTCTTCTTAGTTTGAACGTGAGTGAACAACACACGAAATCCCTGAGAGCAATTTTCGCAAACTGGCCATGGATAGCGTCGCACAGTGGGTCAGAAAACCGTTGAGGCGGCCAAAATTATAGACGCGTCTAGAATTTTGGCTGCCTCAACGGTCTTCTGACCCACTGTGCGTCGTTTTGACGACAAATAAAAGGTCTGCAACACGATGCAAAACATCCACTTTTCGTTTCCATTCTACATTCGTCTGCCTTTTTTCCCGTCCGACGGCAGCTTTGTTTCGCCGCAACGTGTGGTTGCCCGCAGAACGCAAGGAATGCCGGACACATCTTAATCCCCCCCTCCCTACCTCTCCTCTCTGTCTATCTCTGTCTCCCCCCCCCTCCCCCCCTCTCACGATGTGCCGCTCCGCCCCGACGCCCCCGAGTGTTCCGCAAAGAAAGAAAGAAGAAGAAATTTGCCTTTAGTAAAAATAACAATGTTTTTTTTAACATTCGACAAAAATGTCATGTCTCTAATTGTCTTTAGAAATCGTCTGCAATGCAACGCGAGGTTCTGAATGCTGCAGCCCTGGACGATGTTGTTGTTTTTGTTGCTGTTGGAGGTGCTCGCAAGTGTTGTTGGCGTTTGCAGTTAGTGCCATCTTCTTCCTTTGATGTCCCTCTACTGGTGGTCCGGCCCCGCCCCACCCCGCCCCACCCCGCCCCACCCCGCCACGCTTCGAGTCGAGACAAGCGTGCAGAGGCCCATAGAAGCAAACCAAGTGCCTGAGGAAGGCACAGCGGAGCTCTTATGGCTGAGGCGGCTCAGTGCTGTCCAAACTGGGCCAGCAGCGCAGAGGCGAGGGTGGGGCACCAGCGGGGGGAGCAGGAGCAAGAGCAGGAGCAGCAGAAGAAGAAGAAGAATATGAAGGGGAAGGAAGAACTGCAAGCCACGTGGAATGGATCCACTCAGGCGTCCGGTTAATTTATTTCCTGTACAAGGAGAGATGGAGGAAGTGGCGCCGTGCCGGGGACCACCACTGCGGAAGAGAGAGAGAGAGAGAGAGAGAGAGAGAGAGAGAGAGAGAGAGAGAGAGAGAGAGAGAGAGAGAGAGAGAGAGAGAGACAAAGGATGAATTTGAGCCCCGCCCTGCTAACTGGGTCGAAATGGCGCGCCTTCATAAGGCCCCCCCCCTGCTATGTCTGCAATACATGCAATACTATCTCGCAGAAACTTGTGGCGTTCGCAGCTCGCTGCTCCGCTGCGTTCCGCCGCACCGGCTTCGGACGCGCCGCCATTTTTCCGGCATATTTTCAAATTAAGAGCGCCCCGTTTTATTAAATCATCAATACAGATGAGGCGCCGGTTGTTGATGTTGTTGTTGTTGTTGTTGTTTTCACCTCGTCCGTCGGTGCATGTCCGCGGGTTGAGCCCCGCGTGTTGCGGCGGGCGGCGTGCGACCGGCGCGCCAGCTCTCTCTCTCTCTCTCTCTCTCTCTCTCTCTCTCTCTCTCTCTCTCTCTCTCTCTCTCTCTCTCTCTCTCTCTCTCTCTCTCTCTCTCTCTCTCTCTCTCTCTCTCTCTCTCTCTCTCTCTCTCTCTCTCTCTCTCTTCCGGTGTGGTCCGGCTGGCCGCGGGCGTTGGACGGCGAGCGCCGTGGAGCGTGCACCTGATTTTCCGCCACCGCTAAATGGGAGGGCGTGCGAAAAGGTCGTGGGTTCGATTCCCCCTGGGGGCGTTGCCCACCGCGGTGGGCAGTGAGGGGAGGGGCGGGGTGGGCTCAGGAAGGAATCCGCTGATTGCGGCTATTGATTTGTTCGGCCAATGCAGCGACGGCCCGTCTGTCCTCAAATAGCCTTCCTCTTGCAAAAATTTACGTCATTATTTTTGAATTGAAGTAACCTTATAGTTTTGTCTCCGGACGGTGTTTTTATTTTGGCTCCGGCGCGGCAAAACGGAAAAGAATCACTTGAAAGAAACCCAATGGAGCGAAATTTCGTCCATGTTTTATGTATTTAGTGGGACTGCTGCGCGTCTGGCTGGGCCCTTCCACCGTGGCGGGCGTTCGTCGACCCCCCCCTCCCCCCCTCCCGGGCTGGCTGTCGGGAGCCCACGTCTGCGATCTGCATGTCCAAACACGGAGGCGGACTCCTAAGAAACATAAGCAAAAAGCACTGGCGATAAAAAAAAAACAACAACAGTCATCTTTCTTTACTCTTGCTAGTCTGCTTTCCTTTTGTAAACCTTACACCGCACACGAACACCGAAACTTTTGCGCCCGTGCGGAGTGATTTGCCTTGTGATCGTTCTTTTTTTTAAAAAAAAAAAAAAAGAAAAAACGATTTTTTCCTTTTTTTTGCCTTGGAACTTGGTGTCTTGCTGGTTTGACCCATATCGCTTGCGATCTGGCGGTGAACTTTACATACTCGCGGACCGCGCTGCCAACAACAGCAACTGATGTTGTTGTTGTTGTTGTTGTTGTCGTCGTCGTCGTCGTCGTTGGGGGAGATTCGGTGGTGGCAGTGTGGTCGCGTTGCAGTCGTGGCGGACATGAATGCTAGGCGTTGGCACAACGTGTAGGAATGTCGGACGAGAATGTGCCGTCTGTCAGCCTGTCAGCCTGCCTGCCTGTCCGTGCGTCTGTCGGTCTGTGTGTCTGTCCGTCTGTCTGTCCGTCCGCACGCCCTTCGTCCTGCCCGTCCGTCTGGCACTATATAAACGCGCCCTTCCCCACCTTGTTGTCCGTTGCGCACCACGGCGACACGAGGCGGGCCATCTTGTGCTTCTTCTCCTTCATTTTGAGTAATATCGTGTAAAATTAATTTTTTTTCGGCGCTTCTGAAATGATTGTAACAGTACAAAACACCTAGCATTACAAAGCCCCGACCAGCCCCGACGTGTGCTGGTCTCTGGTCTGCGGGCAGCCACGCCCGCACGCTGCAGCCGCGCGGAGGGCACAAACTCCGAAACAAATTCCGGTGGCGAGTTGGCCGTGCCTCGCTGCCCTCGGTGTCCTTGGCGTCCTCGGCGGCCCTGGCGCCCGGCTCGTCCCGATCTCTTTAAACTTCGTCCGGCTTCAAGTACTTTCGGATCGAAAGCCCCGCGGGGCAGGCTAACGCGTTGACTTCGGAATCGGAACGCCCGCCCGGCCCACTGTTACCTCATCTGGCTTGCCGCTGCGCGCTGCGGCCTTTAACAACACTGTCACAAATGAATTGGAAAATCTAGGAAAGTGCGCTCTGGAGCTCAAGGCAAAGGACTAAAACTAGTAGCGATAAGTCGAATGAATGCATTCGAGTTTCTTGATCGCGGAATCCCGGCGGGGAGGCGGACGCCGCGCTGCAACGTGACGGACAACGGAAACAGAAGGCGCGGCAAACAATTCGCAGTCGGCGCGTAGTTCACTCCCCGGGATTGCGATTCAGGGGGAGTCTAACACCATTACCTATTCCATGAATTTTAAACATTTGCTGCTATATTCTGGCCGGACCCGCGATGCTGCGGCGAGGCAGGGCGTCACGGCGCGAGTGTGAGGATCGCACCCAGAGAGAGAGAGAGAGAGAGAGAGAGAGAGAGAGAGAGAGAGAGAGAGAGAGAGAGAGAGAGAGAGAGAGAGAGAGAGAGGAGAGGAATGCACAGTGAACCAGAAGGCTCTAAACTCGTCTATAATTTTGTCCGCCTGCGCGGTTCTCTGGCCCACTGCGGGATGGCGAGGATTTGTGGACTGCAGGGGGCCGATGGGCCGATGGGGAGAGGCATCGCTTCCGTTCGCGGCCTGACGCGTCGCGGCGCAGTCGCGCTTTTTGCCGGCGTCGCGAGGATATCGAACACAGATTCGGAGGGCGTCGGAGCGGGCCGGCAAAGAGGGTAGCAAAGGACGGAGCAAAAACCAGGACACTTACGGAGAAAAAGGCAGGACCTCCGGGCCGTGGGTGGCGGGGCAGTGCGCACAGTGGGACAGTGATAGGGTCTCGCAGCTAGCGGTAAAAAGGAGTAATCATTCAACAGCAGCCGCGGTGGGTTACGAGACTACCTCCAACTAAATCGCAAACAGGATATTTGAAGCAACTTTTTTTAAGATTTAAAAAGAAATATGCCCGTGTTTTGTGAGTGAGACTCTGAAGGTCGCAGGTGGGTGGACCTGTGGCTCCGAGAGCTCTTCACACAGGGCACGTTCACACAACCAGTGAGTGACAGGTAGCCGAGCAACACTCCGGTCCACCACCACGGACCACTCCACTAACGGACAAGAAAAAAGCAGCCGCAGCAATTTTTTTTTTAAAGGGCAAGAAAAAGAGGTGGAAAACGGTTACTGCAACTCTTGAAACGCGCAAGGGCCTGCTTTGAACTCCCTGGAGAGGCCCTGGAGTCCCTGGAGGCCCTTTGGCCGTGCCCCGTCAGAGGCCGGGTCGACTGCAGCCCCGGCAGCAGCTGGCTGTGCGGTGCACGGCGTGCAGCCTCACTCAGAAGTACCCGACAAAAAAACCAGATTAGCGTAGTTGAACTGTTGAACTGAGCCCTGAAAAGGAGGTGACAGGCTGGGCCTGCCACCACCAGACGCGACCACGGCCCCACTGCCTTCACCACGGCACCATGGCCGCAGTCACCACCAAACCGCGAATCACCATCACCACACCGCCGGCGTCGCCCTGCCGCCCACTGTGCCGTTCGGTTCTGTCTGCTGAATCGGCGTGTCTCCACCAGCCCCGCCTGCCTGCCCCGTCTGCCCCGCCTGGCGGGCAGCACTGGCGGCACGCTGGCAGGCCGCTGAGGATCACGTAGGCTAAAAGGTAGAACAAGGAACAAAAAGAAAAAAAAATGGCGCTGTCGGCGATTCGTTCCGCGAGAAACGAATGCAAATCCACTTGAACAAAAGCTACGTACAGTGTTCGCGAGCAGTCACGCTCCGCGTCACACGTACGGCCTGTCACGCTGGGTGACGTCACGCGGCGTGTCACGGCGTGTCACGGCGTGACGGCACTGCAACGGAAAGGACGCGTGCGCGCACACTCACACACACACACACACACGTGACCCTCCCAGCCTCGCTCCGAGCAGACGTTTCTAATCCTTTATCGATGAAAGAAAATTTCCTGGCGTAGGATGTGTTGCTCAAAGATTCCTCCCCCTGCCATTTTCTTCCTGGGCCTACGGGTTGCGCTCGACCCCACCCTTCCGCAGGTACGGAAAAGGGGCCCCAGTTGTAGGAGGCCAGTGGCGCGGAAAATGCCTTAGCGATAGTGGAAGGGGAGGGGTCGTGAAAAAGGGCTGTCAGGTGAGTCGCAGTACAGACACACGCGCTGGTGTCGCAATGACCGCCGACGACTAGCTCCTGGTTCGCGACAGTTTTGCCAGTACACTATTTTGGCCATGCGCTACAGTGCCCACTGCCCACGCACGTTTAGTGTGCGGACGGAGAGCACTAGGATAGCGTCCTGTGGACGCCAGCAACTCCCGAGAGAGTAGAATCAAATTTCGCATGATCCCCGAGAAGTCTGCTCCTTCTTCTTCTCTGTTGCACTTCGTGACGGGGATTCAGCAGATTCGGCGGTCGGGGCGCAAAACGGAGCTCGGGGAGCGAAGGCCGCGCGACGCGCAATGGCGGTCGCTGCCGCCACTCGTAATTAGAAATGCCGCCCTCGTGTCGAATACCAATGAGGAATGCGGACGGCGCCGTCTCTTCAACTTATTACAAGTTTTGCTATATTCCACATGATGAAGTCCTTGTCGCTGGCAGGGCAGGCCCTTCCTGCTTCTTATGCTCCTCCTCCTCCTCCTCCTCCTCCTCCTCCTCCTCCTCCTCCTCCTCCTCCTCCTCCTCCTCCTTCTTCTTCTTTTGACTCGACACTGGGAGCGCCCCGGAGGTAGACACTCCGATCTGACGCCGCGTCTGCCTCCATGTCTGGATCAATACCTCGTCATCAAGACAACATCATTTTAAAATTAAATTCGCCAACTTTTGGCTCCTTAGCATAACGCTCGGAAGGCGCGCCGTAAGGCCCCTCGTAATGCAGGAGTCGGTCGGCGATCGGCGGGGTCGTTCGACTCTCTGGAGGCTCCAGGCGGCGTGCCACTAATTTCTCCAGCGAGCCGCTGCCAAGCCCTTCGGACCCCACAGTGGACGCGGTCAGAAAAAAGAAGATTTTTTTTTTTTTTTTTTTTTTTTTTTTGGCCGCGCGCTTTTAGCCTGTCCGTGAAGCGAATGCCTGCAAGCGAAGGGTGTTTCCATATTGCAGGGCTGGGTCCAGTGCCTGCAGGCTGGACGGTCTCCCTCGCACTCATGGCGCCCCCTGGCGGTGCGAGAGAGACAGAGCGACTGGTCCAGCAGCGTCGTTACTAACACGTACGCGCCAATGTGCCCGGCAGGTTTAATGGCATTCACGGTGCCGTTCACCCCCAGCCAGTTTCAGGCGGATTGGTGACGCTCTGACACTGAGGTGACTCGGCCGCTGCGATCACCCTCATCAGCAGTCTGCGTGACTGCGCGGTCAGGGGCGGTGGTTTCCGATGGCAGGGTCGCGGGTTCAAATCGCGAGCCCCGCCTCCTCTTTTTTTTTTTTTATTTGCTGACGGGTTGCGTTTGATCCAACCACTGCGCGACCGGTTAAAAATATTTAAAACAGTGTGCCATGCACACGCTCGCGTTTGCATGCAGCGCGACAGCGGCACCGACATGCACACGGATGTCTGGAATCCGTTTCCCCTCCGCCGCCCCCGGGGCCCCCGCCGCCCCCGGGGCCGCGCGTGATGGCTAGCTCAGGGGCTCCCCGGTGTCGACGCGGCGCGGGGCTCCGGCGGTGTCACCTCGTCGCCCGGATACCTTCCCTGCTCCAACTACCGTGTGTGGGCGGCCGGGCGGCCGGGTGGCGTCTCGCTGACAGATTTATTTGTCTGCTATAATCTCTTCGGCAACATCCACGCAGAGGGGAGGGGAGAGGGTGGGGTGGGAGGGGAGGGGGTGGGGTGGGAGGGGAGAGGGTGGGAGGGGAGGGGGTGGGAACGACGGCGGTCGTCTTGGAAGGGGCGGTGAGCGCCGACACGCCACTGCGGCCGCGCACTGAGGGTGAGCAGTGCTTACTGCGGGATGTTTGCGCGCCAACCGACGAGATGAAAAGAGAGGGGCGTCACTGCGGTTTCAACAAGGCGCAGCATCGACCACCGGAAGTGGCTTCCGGCCGGAGTTTCCGGTCGCGACCCCGGGAAGCAGGAGCGTCCGAGGCGTGGCACAGTGGGTCAGAAGAAGACCGATGAGGCGGAAAAAATTGTAGACGCGTTTTGAGCTCCAGAGTCGCTAAATGGGACTCGAACCGAACGTTGTGACCCCACCAATAGATTCCTCGTGCGGAGAGCAATCCATTGGCGGGGTCACACGCTCGGGTCGAGTCCCATTTAGCGACTCTGGAGCTCAAAACGCGTCAAGGAGTTTCGGCCCGCGTGCGCCGGCGTGCGCGGTGGCCCACTGTGCGTGCGTGCGACGTGAAGAAGCAACCCGTACAGGTGTGCGTGGGCGATATCGGCACCGCCACGCCCCACCGCTGGATCGGCCGTGCTTCTTGCCACTCCGCGTTCTTGCCGCCCTCGTGTGGGCCCTGCCATGGGCCCTGCCCTTGCTGCCCTACGCCCTGCTGATCAGACACGAGTAGCCCTTCATGCGAGGGCCGCCCCGGCTGCACCAACACGCCGCTTGCTTTCGTTGCAGCCCGAACAAAAACAGGGGGAGCGGGCGGCCGCCTCGGTGGACCGCAGGGGTGCGAGAGAGACAGAGCCGGCCAGTGGGCGAGGGGGCTGGTGTGTGTGCCTTGGAGGGCTGGCTGGCGGAATCAGGCGCCCTCCCAACTACCTTTGGCGCCACCGCGGTCTCGCGCCGTGACCTTGCAACCCTTCCCCCACCGCCGTCTGTCTGTCTGTCTGTCTGCCTGCTGCCCGTCTGTCTGTCCGCCCGGCCGGCCGCCGCGTTCGCCCTTTCGCCACGCCGTGTCCCTCGACCGCGGCGCTGCAGAGTATTGGAGTCCGTCGCCGAATTCCTGCAGTCGTTTTCGGCCTCCCTTCCTCGGTGGCCGGAGCCGCCCCCCCCTCCCCCCCGACGCTGTCCTGAGGGCGGTGTCACTCGGACACGCTGCCATGGGCAGGACGACGCCCAGGACGCCCAGGACCCAGGTGCACATTTTTGTAACGCTGTCCGCGTCTCCTCCCCCCCCCCGCCCCCGCCCTCGCCCTGGCCTGCCCCCCTCCCCTTTCTGCCCCAGGGCCCGCATCAGCGGCCAGCTGATCCGTCTGGGCACAATGGGGCCGAACCCCCCCCCCCCTCCCCGCCCCCAGGCCCCACCCCTTCGGGTCCCCCACCCCCTTTTCCAATTTTACGGGTGTAGTCCCGCTTGGACGCACGTGGCGACGGGGCCGGCCGGGCCCAGGTGAGAATGAGGTTAGAGCTCCTCACTCTTGCTCCCCCCTCCCCGCCGGACGCTCAGCCTCTTCCACTCCGCGCGATGTGCGCGCTCACCAGAAAACTCGAGAAAACTGTGAGAAAAAAAAGAAAAAATAAACTCTACTGGCGGCATTGAGACGCGAACCACCGATCTCACTGACATGTCAGCAGCGCATCAGATCAGTGTTCTGAATCGCCTAGGCTCAGGAGATGCCAGAAAAAGTAGAAAAATGACGCACGACTGCGACTGGATCCGAACCTCGACCTCTCCGCCGCGAGACGCACGCGCTACCGACTGCGCCACGGATCCGTCTATAGCGGGGTGGCAACAAAGGCCGACAAAGTTTACGCTCACAGTCGGCCTCGGCTGAAACGGGCAACTCCGAGACCAAATTGTTGTGACCGCGAAATACAGCCGCCGCACCAGCCGGCTCCACCTCCTCTAAAGGAGCAGTCGAACCGCGGCGCGTGTCTTTGACTATCCGTCCGAGTTTGGCGTGGAAACAATTAGCGAGGGGCGCATGGCACGCGGACAGAGGTTGGCAAGCCTCGCGACGACGACGCGGTGTATTGCCTGCCTGCCTAACCTAACCTAGGATGCAGAGAGAGAGAGAGAGAGAGAGAGAGAGAGAGAGAGAGAGAGAGAGAGAGAGAGAGAGAGAGAGAGAGAGAGAGAGAGAGAGAGAGAGAGAGAGAGAGACGACGCGATGACGTCAAGTTTGCCGCGGACGGACGCTCGGGCAGGCAGGGCAGAGTCGCCAACATCTCCAACTCGGAATGCGCAAAGGGGCTGAAGCCCGCTGGCTTTATTTTTATTTCGCTGAAAGACTCTCCGTGAATGGGCGGTCCACTGTGCCACGGGGTCAGTGGCGACGCCAGGGCCCGCTCCCCGTGGTGTGGGGGCCCCCGGAGCACCCGGTGGGGTTGTCGCCGTGTTGCCCGTGATTTCCCCGCCGGGCGGCCGTATCGTCTGGTCCGGCAGCCAAGGCGGCGGCCGACTCCGTCGGGACGCGCTCCATTTTTCAGCGACTCCTTTCGACCCGACAACGAACAACTAATGACGATCGGACGGACAGACAGACAGACAGGCTGTCAGTCTGAAAGGAAAAAGACAGATTCTATCGCCGGAGTCGACCTGCCCGGACCAGTATAGTCCGAGGCGATGTGTCGGAAGGGTTGCCAACCTCAGCCTGCCTACTGGGCAATATCTGGGTTACGCCACGCCACGCTGACGTTGGCAACCCTTTCGACACTGGTGTGCGTCGCGGGAATTTTCGCCAGTTCTTTTTTTACAGGAATTTTTTACAGTTACGATAAAACGATTTGCTCTTCATTTCGTTTTGATTTACCAGTGTGACAGTCCAAGTTACCCGACTGTGCCCCCAGAACGCCGACCGGGCCTAAGACCTGCACCCTGGCCCCTGCGCCTTGGGCTAGGCCCTGTCGCGCACGCCGCGGCGCAAACTATGTGGGTGAAACTGGGTGACCCGCGGCAGCTAACTTCCAGTGTCAGCCGAGCGCACGCGCGCACACACGCACGCACACACGCACACGTGTTCGCTGGAGTATATTTCTGCTAGTGTGTTTGTGTTATTGCGTGGGAGTGTTCGTTCGAGTTTCGGGGAGACATTTGTTGCAGAGTGAATCCCATCACGGGTGTGATAGTTAAAATTTTTGTTATCCTCCCTCGGACGCGCAGCAGTGAGAGGTGGTGGCGGCTGTACGTGTCGGCGCGGCGGAACCCTCCCCAAATACCGCATAAAAACTTGCCCGATCCGCCCCAGAAATAATAACCGCACGTCCCGATCGGGCCCGCGGGTGGGACAGAGAGGGGTGGGGGCGGCGGTGGCTGCGGGAGCGGTGGGGGCGGCTCGAGATACGTCGGCCCCAGTCGCGCAAGTGCCGTGCGTCGAAAAATGTCTGCGAACTTTTCTCTCACGGCGAGACGTATTTCAGTCGGTGTGGGGCAGAGAGCGAGAGAGAGAGAGAGAGAGAGAGAGAGAGAGAGAGAGAGAGAGAGAGAGAGAGAGAGAGAGAGAGAGAGAGAGAGAGAGAGAGAGAGAGAGTGTGAGAGAGAGAGAGAGAGAGAGAGAGAAAGAGAGAGAGGGGGGGGGGGGCAGGGGGGATTGTTATTCGCTGTCGTCAACCTGTGCAGCACACTGCATCTCTTCCGGTCCAAAGTTGCCAACGTGAAATATTTATTGCCGTGGCCGAGAGTCTTTTCTGCATACCGCGACGCGCATTTTGGCGTAGCGCGGTCTCTGCCGCGCAGCGCAAAAAGAAAAAAAAAAAACACACAAAAAAAAAAACAGACAAATCAAGCAATTGCACAGTGGGAAATTTCTCGGCAGGACAGTTTAGAGTGCAGCAGCTGTGAGTCGAACTAAAACAATAATTTGGCAAAATGTTGACTGTTGACATGCAGAAGGCGGGCGGCGTACGTGGCACCCCTTTGCCCGGTAGTGTGCGTGTGCAATGTATATTTGCTCTGAGTGGCACGCCGCGAGAAAGAGGCAGCGGATCTTTTTTCCGTCCGCTTTTTTTTTTCTTTTGTGCTTTTTTCTCTCTCCTCAAATATATCTGACACAGAGCGCGCCGTGTCGCGGGGATGCGGTTGTCAGACGCAGGCTTTGCGCGGATCAGCCCTGTCTGTCTGTCTCTCTCTCTCTCTCTCTCTCTCTCTCTCTCTCTCTCTCTCTCTCTCTCTCTCTCTCTCTCTCTCTCTCTCTCTCTCTCTCTCTCTCTCTCTCTCTCTCTCTCTGCCGGGTTTTCGATGCCACGAGTAAACATACTCCGGTTTTTGCAGAGAAATTGATCATGAAGGAAGACAACCCAATATTGCGTGCATTCTGGGGGTATTTTAATTTCCATTTCCGTAAGGCTCCGGTAAATACGGGAATGGGACAGCAGCTATACTCCTCGAAAGTTTTGTCCTTTTTCTGTCCAATAATGTTATATAAAAATTCCAAGACTGGGAAGAGTCGAACCTGTGACCCTCAGGTTCTCAGACACGCCTGCGGCGCTCGCTGGACTAGGTTATGCAAATATTCAGGCGGAGGGGACACCTAGGCACACCGATCTTTCGCTCTGAAAGTGGATGAACCCAACTGGGTGCAGAACTCGCGCTGACTCTTCACCAAACTCCCTCAGAGTGGGAGTTGACTGCATTGCCAACGTTACATTCAACGCTCGCTGAACTGCGCTAGATTCTGTCTCATCGGGTAGCTGTGCTAAACATAAACATCCCCCCCCCACCCGCTCCCCCTGTTGCTCTTCACGCGAGACAGCTTTGTTCCAATCACGAGAGTTCATCTCGATATGATAATGGCGACATAATAGCACATTGTGCCACCCTAAGGGCGCAACTCACGCCCATGCCTGAAGCACATACGGCATTGTACGGCCCGGCAGCAACGCGGCGACCAGCGGACGGTAGTTCCGGTGTCGAAAGTGTGTGTGTGTGTGTGTGTGTGCGTGTGTGTGCGTGCGTGTGTGTGTGTGAGTGTGTGTGTGAGTGTGTGTGTGGCGGGGGTGTCGAGCCACGGACATTGGTCCACTGTAATTGTGTGTCGGTGTGATCGTCCTTTGTAGAAGTATGTTTTATGGAGAGAAAAAGGAGCAGCGTGACGTCATCGCATCGTCAATATACCGGACCAATGGCGGCCGACAAAACACGTCGACACGTCCTCGGTCCCACAATGCAGGCGCCTGCACGTTGGTTTCCTTTTTCAGAGACCTCGCGTGCGGGACTTGTTTAACTTTTTCCTCCAATTTTTTTTTAATTTTTTTTATTTTTGTGTGGCGCTTTTAGCGACGCGGTGTCCCCGCGGTGAAGTGGTGATCCTTTTATAATAGCTAATGGGGCGCCGTTGTGTTGGTTGTTGCAGGTGAGCGCTGCCGATCACTGTGTGCGGGGGGCTGCCTGCCGTCGAGAGGTTCGGACGACCACTTTTCCCTGCTGGTGCGCATGGACTGTGGGGAATGGAGTGTGGACTGTACTACAACATTTTTTTTTCAGCAGCAGCAGTATTCAAAGAATAAAAAACAATTATTTCAATAGTTTCCCCGAACCAAATCCATTCGACCGTACAACGAGAACAAAAATTTTGGTCCAACTCTCAAGCCTCCTTTTTCTTTCCGCAGTGGAAAATCGGGAATTTGTACTTGGAATTAACAAGGGCGGTATCGGTGGCATAGAAGTGGGGTGATTTGTATTTGTGTTGCGACACGCGAGCGTGGGTCAGGTTGCCAGGGCAACGCGCCTGCCTGCCTGCCTGCCTGTCGCCAGACGTTTGCCGCTCTCACGCTTAATCTGCCGTGATGGCCGCTGCCCGTGTTTGTCTGGCGCCGCAGGGCTGTTGACCTTACCACTGAGTTCTTTTCGTCCACAATCCACGTAACGCCGCGCGCCAGTCTAGACGCGCTGTGGAACAGAAGGCCGGCGCAGGCGGGCAAAACTGTGGACGCGTTTTGAGCTCCGGGGTTGCTAAAAGGGACTCGAACTGAACGTGCAACCCCACCAAGTCAAATAGCAGGCGTGATGCCTGTTGGCTCGGCTTGACGCGGCCTCCACCCCCGCTTCCCATCTCCTCCGATCTCCCATACGTGTCTCCGTGGATAAGCCAGCAGAATGTTACTCGCAAATGGCGCCCCGAATTTCGGAAACTTTGGCCGTATTATGTCAATGCCGCTTTGTTGGCAATCCCTTTTCAGCGGATTTAATGGTTCGCTCTAGACGCCCTGCAGGAGGGAAGACCGGCCGAATTCCACGTCGCTGCTCTTTAAAATATTCAGCGCGGCGACTAAAACTTGGGAAGCCCGGTCGTGGCGATACAGGGCCTGATCTTCCTCGCCTCTGGACTGACTGTTGCGGCGGGGGTGGACGAAGGCACTGCCAAAAAAAAAAAAAACTGGGTCAAAATCCCAGACGCGTTTTGAGCTTCAGAGTCGGTGTTCGGATATGAGCAACGGGCGCTGGCGATCGTGTTTAACTAAAAATAAATTTAAAAAATGGAACTCTACACCCCCTCCCCAGTCTTAATGGGGAGGCCTCCTGCTTTACTTCGGTGTTCGGGATGGGAACCGGTGCTATCAGGTAACTGGGGTTAATCCGATCCAGCGACTTCGATATCGTACGCCGGGGGACCCAGTAGGACCCGAGCCGCCGACACGGCCCAACATGGGCAGAGTAGAGTAAGGCAGAGACGATAGAGAGACAGAGAAAGAAAGAAAGAGAGAGAGTAGTTTTGGGAGCTTTTGTTTGCGCAGGGTGGTCGGTACCAAATGTACACCCGCTGTCCGGCGCTCCCAGACCCGAACATGCAGTCAGTGGGCCAGCTTCAAAGGACTTATCAACTCCATCCGACGAATCGGAATGGACCCACTCGCGACCAATTTCGAGTGGCTGGCTCGATCGGGGATCGAACCAGTGCCGAGGCCAATCCGCCGAAGCGGACTGCTTTTTAGACACCCGGGTGTAATGGCCTGGATTGAGCCTAGACCACTACACCACCCTGACTTGCACGTCTGCCGAGTGTTGGACGACGGGTTTGAGTCGCAGTGGGAGGAAGCCAGTCGAAAAATGAAAGGAATTACCGGGGTTCGATCCCCGGACCTGACGGTTCGAGGTCGGACGCCTTTACGCCCACAGCCACCACGGCTCATGTCTGACGCCGATTGAAGCGGGCTCTTGACCTGACAATGAGCAGCGGTCAGAGAAAAAAGTTGTGAAGTAATAAGATTTGAACCGCCGAGCCTCGTACCGGGAAATCGACGCGTCGACACCTCCAGCCACCAGCAGATGATGGTGACGGCGCATTGCTCTGGCTTTGAAGCCCACTGGGGAGGGCAAAACAGTTTTATTTTTATTTATTTTTTTATTTTTAAGTAATGTTAAGCTTGGCGCTTTCCGAATCCCGCGACTTCTACCCCTCTTTTTCCGAGGTTAGCAACGCACGGGGAAATGATTCAAACCGGATATGCCCGTATAAACAGATAGAGCGTGATGGCGACGGAAGCGGGGACAGATTATCGTGGGAGGAAGGGAGGGAAAAGAGATGGGAAAGAAGCATCTCCTGGAACCGAAATATGCAGGCCGGAAGTTGCGTGTGTGTGTGTGTGTGTGTGTGTGTGTGTGTGTGTGTGTGTGTGTGTGTGTGTGTGTGTGTCGGGCGATGGCCCGTGCGGCCCACTGTGTGGCCCGTGGCGCCGCAGGATGCCGCTATGGAATTAATGGTTGCAAGGAAACGATACTGCACGACTTTCCCCGCTGCGAAGACACTGCTAAAAAAAGGGAGAGAAAAGTGAAAAGAGGAGCGGGCCGCACAGTGGGCACGACGGGAATGTGGGGCGCGGGGATGCCGGGCGGAGCGGCGGATGGAAATGAAGAAAATGCTTCGGACAACTTGGACAGTTTGGCGCTATCGCGTGGCGTGTGGCCGTAACTAAACGGAACAGGAAGGAACTAAAAACTACTTCCGGCCGACGGCACAGCGAGACTGTTGAGGCTCAGCTTGACCATCGTGTTTACGGCCCAGCCTTCCGGCCCACAGTGGAACAGCCAGAAGATTGTCGAGGCGGCCACAATCCTGGACGCGTTCTGAGCTCCAGAGTCGCTAAATGGGACTCGAATCGAACGTGTGACCCCACCAATGGATTGCTCTCCAAACGAGGAATCCCCTGCCACCCCTTGCCGCCGCCCCCTCGCCGCCGCCCCCTGCCGCCTCCCCTCCGGGTACCCCCTGACACGCCCCTTGCCGGGGCCCCGATAGCTGTCCGAGGCCCCGGCCGGGGCAGGCTGCGAGCTTGGCGCGAGCTTGGCGAACACTTCCGGATTTTTGAGGCGCTTTTATTGTTCCTTTATGACGGAGTTGCGCTTTGGTGATTTCGTTATTGTGCGTCCTCCTTCCTTCGCCCCCCCCCTCCCCCCTCCTACGACGGTCTCAAGAGAGGGGCCGCGCCTTTGTGCGAGCTTGCTGTGGCTGGCTGCCTGCTGGGCTGCCTGCCGGGCTCCGGCGCGGCCGCCAGCCCCGTCTGGCCGGCTTAGCGGCGCCGAATTACATTTCGGGGCTTAGGCAAGTCGTCCATGGCGGGCGTGGCGTGGCGCGGCGTCGCGGCGCGTCGTTGTGGTCGCACTAGTTTTATCGCGGGCTGCGACGAGAAGTCGTCTGTCTCTCTCGCGCCCAACGCCCTGTGAGTGCGACAGGGACAGAGCACCTCTGGGAGTTGGTCGGCCTGGCCGTTGCCACACAAGAGTTCCAGTGACAAAGCGGCAAGAGTTGAGACTTGCAGTGTCTGTGCAAGACCCACCGCGGCACAGTGGGCCAGGAGACCGCCTGAAGACCGACTGCAATGAAAGAGTCTGCGCAGCCAGCGAGCTGAGTCAGCTCGTCCGTCGGTGCGTCAGCCCGGTCTGTCAGCTCGGTGCGTCAGCTCGGTGGCCCACCTGCCCCGACCTGCCCTGCTGACACATTCAATTAAGACGATCCTCGACGCCGAGGCGCACTCAGAAGCCCAGAGGTCCTAAGAGCAACTTCATAATTGTTTCAAGATAGGAAACTTGGTGTTCAAAGACGCAAGGCCGCGAGGCAGGCCGGTTGGGTGACGGTGCGCCACACAGTGGGCCGATGTCTCGCAGTTTCTTCCCTGCTTCTTTTTCGGCTCGGCCCACAGTGTCCGCGTCATTACAGCCTCTTAAACGAGTTTTGGTCGAGTTGTTTACGGAATGCCTCTACGCCGCGGCGCGGCCTCTCAGTGCCTCGCCCAGTGTGCCCCACCGGCCCCGCACAGCCCCACCAGCCCCGCGCCTCGAGCAGTTTGTTTTCGGGATTTGCCGAGGACGCGCGTGCATAAGGGAGCGACATCAAACAAGCCAGCCTAGATTGGGGCGCGGCCTTGTGAGGTTGCGCCGCCCGGCCCAATGCCTGGTCCACCCGGCCCGCCCAGTCGACTGGAAAAAAATGGCGGCAATGTTGACATTGTTGTGTGGACCAATACCCTGCCGAAAAGTGACTCTGTCGTGTTTTTGTGCGTGCATGTGACTCTCTCTCTCTCTCTCTCTCTCTCTCTCTCTCTCTCTCTCTCTCTCTCTCTCTCTCTCTCTCTCTCTCTCCCTCTCTCTCTCTCTGCGCGTGTGTTGATTCGGTATGAGCACATGAACCGTTTCAACTCATACACAAAATCACATACAGAACAAATATTTCTCTCCGCGTGAGATTGTTGTCGCGCGAAGAAACACAGACCAATTTGGATAAATATGCATTTGTGGTCGCGTGAGGGGATGATCATTTTCTTGCTCCATTCACGTCTCACGAGCCGCCCTTCTCGTCGAGTCTAAAGCCACAGCAATTTGCAGACGATCCCTCACTCTGATTCCTTTCCCTTTTTTGCTCTGTGTGTGTGTGTTTGTGTGTGTGTGTGCGCGAGCGCGACCGCCCTTTCCTCCCTTGTCCCTTTTTTAGCCCCGCCATGAATGAGGGTGATGAATTCAGCAGTGTGGCGATGGCCGGGGGGGGGGGGGGGGCAGGCCAGCGGTATGATGGTGTGAATAACCCTTGGTGCACCCTTCGGCCTTGGAGCCGCCTTTAGCCGCGTGTGATGAATGGATAGGGTTCTTGAGGTTTTCTTCCTGCACCATTTTTCTCGATCAGTCTGGAGTAGTCTTTACGCCAGGCCGGCCCACTGGGCGGCGCTGCGCTCACACAGTACCGACCCCGCCTAAGCGGCTGTTTGGGCGAGGCGCGCGCTGCGCTCACACAGTCCCGACCCCGCCTAAGCGGCTGTTTGGACCACGTCCAACGCGCCACACATGCGCCCGGGGTGCCATGCGAAATGTCACCCGGTTTCTTCCCCTCGAGTGCAGTGTGCATGCAGTCTCCCGCGAGCCGGCAAAGGCAAAAGCAAAAACAAAAACAAACTCAGCGCTACCCTTAGCGCGAACAAAGAAGGGGTTGAATAATTGACAACGATGCAAGCCGGGGGGGGGGACTCAAAAAAAAACATTGTACGCGAGTAAAACAAAAATCAAAATTCGAATCGGAAAAAAATCAAAATAAAGAAAAAATCCAACGTCAAAAAAAAAGCCCACCTACTCTCATGTTTCACACTTAAGAGTTCATTTTTTTTAAAAAAAAAGTTTATTGCATTTAACTGTCCGGCGGCGACCGTCCTTGGCGAGCAGGGACGAGGGTTTAGATCCTGTCAAGTTCCTCAAAATAATTCTCTATTTGCCAAGACCTTAGATGCTATTGCAACTGGATTACCCGCCGTTCAACGCCTTGTCGACTAACCACACACACACACACAGATATTCTTAGTCCGCGATTAATACGGCGCGCCGCCGGACGGCCTGTGTTGGCCACTGATTGGATAAGGTGGGTCGCTTCATTTGCATTTAGAAATTAGATCCCATTGCCGGAATAGGCCTGTTGGCAGTGCCTTGGCAAGAGGCTTAGCGGACCGCCAGGCGGGGCGGGGCGGGGCGGGGCGCGGCGGGGCGCGCTGGAAGGTGCCACCGGTACACAGCGGGCGGTGGTTATGGCCTGGCAGGTGAAGGACAATGCCCCCTCCCCCCTTCCAAGGCCGAGGTCGACCCGGGCAGAGCTAATTCATCGAATTCACTGTCATTGGGTTTGCCTGTCCAAACGGCTGGCCGTCCACTCGCAGCGAGTTTCATCGTCAAACGCCAGTTTGGGCGACTCCGACTTGTACAGTCGCCCGAGAGAAAGTCACCGCCTTGCCGCGCACAGCAGCTCAGTCGAAAATGAAATATTCCGCCTGCGCGTCTCGCGTACACTTCGTTCTACCCTCTCTCTCTCACTCCCTCTCGCTTGCCTTGCTCCCCGCTCTCCCCCTCTCTCTCTAGCCGTCACAAGCAGGTTCGCCAGTAGCATTTTACAAGGCGTATCGTTCAGTTTGTTTGGATTCCGCGCGCGGCCCCGTGCGAGCGAGACACGCGTCTCTCTCTCTCTTTCTCTCTCTCTCTCTCTCTCTCTCTCTCTCTCTCTCTCTCTCTCTCTCTCTCTCTCTCTCTCTCTCTCTCTCTCTCTCTCTCTCTCTCTTCACTCGGTCTCGCCCGCCCCAAATAAGGTTTGACCCCCTCACCGACTGGCTTCCCAGTTACGACCTCCAACCTCCCCCCCTTCCCGTCTCAAGCCACGGCCCGAATGCTAATTTCAAAATCAGATGGCGCAGACAGCAAATGTCACTTGCAGTGTGCGTCCTCTTCTTCACCGATGCCCCACTCCTCCCAACTGCCATCCTCTCCTCCTCATCCTCTTCCCGGCACTCGAAAAATTAATAACGTCGCACGTACTGTGCGAAAACTACGTTCGGTTCTTTTTTTTTCCCGCCACGGCACAGAAGACCGTTGAGGCTGACTCTAGAGCTCAAAAAGCGTCCAGCATTTTGGCGGCATGTGCCGGTCTTCTGGCCCACTGTGCATGGGAGTGTTCGTCGCATTCTAGCGGTCGAAACGCGTCATGGGGCAGTCGATGGGGCCGCTTTGCATCGCAGTCACTGAATGCAGTTCCCACAGCCAGCCCCGCCCCGCCCCGCCCCGCCCCGCCCCGCCCCGCGCCCACCAGTTGCCTCCGGCCCCACATTCCTGCAGTCCCGGACGGCCGGCCGGCTTTTCAAAATTAGCTCACGGATGAAATCCCGCAACCGCAGGCAGAGTGTTAACGAACTCTTGTTCCTCTCTCGTCGGTGAAAAATAATAAATGTAAAAAAGAGGAGTTCGCGCGCAGTCAATGCGCAATCTGATTCGAGGGTCAGATTCGCTTTTTGCTCTCGCGGACTTCACCACCCTCGCGCTGCTCTGCCGGAAGTGGGAAGTGGGAAGCGCAGAGTGGGAAATGGGAAGTGAAAAGTGGATCCATGCCGGGACAGTTTTCCTTGAAAAGGGCCGTTGAGGCGGCCAAAATCGTAGACGCGTTTTGAGCTTCGGAGTCGCCAAACGGGACTCGAATCGAACGTGTGACCCCACCAATGGATTGCTCTCCAAATGAGGAATCCATTGGTGGGGTCACACGTTCGATTCAAGTCCCGTTTAGCGACTCTGAAGCCCAAAACGCGTCTCCAATTTCGTCCGCCTCAACGGTCTTGGGGCCCACTGAGGAGCCCCTGCGAGGCGGGCTCGCCCGTCGCGCGGCCGCGTGCGCGTGGGGCCCGCCGCCCCGGCGCTTCGGGCGCCGAGCGCAAACAAAGCCACGGCCAAACGGTACCCAAGCCGGGGGCTTTTCTTTTCAGTGACGCGCTTTAGCAATTTAGAATGGAACAGTGTCAGAGACAATTGAGCCAAAGTGGAATATATCTTTCTGTCCGACCGTTTTCACTTAGTTTTTTTTTTTTCACGGATTCTTTTTTTTTCGAATGTATTTTTTGGCCTGGACAACGCAGCGTCGTCTCCATCATTTGTTTAGGCCGCACGCCCTCTCTCTATCTATCTCCCTCCCCCTCGGCCGGCGTCTTGTTATTTTTCCTTGTCTTTGTTTCTTTTTCCTACTAAGGGAGGCACACCCTCCTTCTCCCTCGCCCCCTCCTTCTCCTCCAAAAAGGGCAATAACACGGTGCTGCTCCTTTTGACACCGCGCCACGCACTGCCACGCACTGCCACGCACTCTGAGCCGCCACGACTCCAGGTTGAGTACTGAGGCCCGGCCCACTGTGCCGACCACCGCCGTGTTTCTGCTCCGCGCCATCCGTAAATCCGCGCCCAACTTTCCACTGCCTTGTAAAGCTGTCCTTACATTTAGCAGGGCGGTGGGCATCAGCTGCAGCCAGGCAGCCAGGCAGCCAGGCAGGCAGCCAGCCAGCCGACTTTCAGCGGCCCTACTGAGCGCCGCGGTGCGACTCACTCGCCCGCGAACCTGGTCAAGGACAAAAACTCCCATAATAGGGTGGTAATTTTTTTTTTTTTGCTGCCTTGGCATCATGCGTGTCGCGTAACCTGTTTCCCTATGGTTCCGTAAAGTTTCGTGGACTCGCGTACAAAATACTTTTAAGAAAATGTTATTTTCTCACGTTGTCTTCTCTTTGGAGACCATGACATGAGAACCAAGTCCTCCACCTGTCGAAGATAGATCCAGAGACACGAGAGGGAAAATACAGAGAGCGCGCATGCCGTGCTGTCACGGGTATTTGAACCCACACCTCACTCGCTGAACCCTGGCCTCTTTTTCCATCTCTGCCGCGTGGCGGAGAGAGAGAGAGAGAGAGAGAGAGAGAGAGAGAGAGAGAGAGAGAGAGAGAGAGAGAGAGAGAGAGAGAGAGAGAGAGAGAGAGAGAGAGAGAGAGAGAGAAGGAGCACGGGTCTTCTTGGGCGCGTCGAACGAGTCACTTTCCCTCAGGCGATATATCTGTTTTCCTTGGCATCGGGGGGCGTGGAATCCCTTTCGGGTGGCTGCCTGCTCGGTCCGCGCCGCTCGCGGCTGCCTGCTCGGTCCGTGCCGCTCGGTGCACAGCAACGCAGCAGCCGAGGTGATTTCGGACCCTGATTGTTTGCCTTCCGGAGTCCCCAGCAGCTCCGTCCTCACCCTCATGATGTACGTGGGACGCCCACCCTCAGTGTTAAGAAGGCCTAGCTGGGTGGCCAGCGCCCGCTGCAACAGGCACCGGAGTGGGCGACAAATCAGTCTTGCCTACCTCAGGCTGCTTGAGAGGCAACGGGAAGGCAGCGGCCTCAGGGTCGTGTTACCGTTTCCGCTTCCGTCCGACTCGCTCTCACAAAAAACAGGAATCAGAGACGCAAAATTCTTGATTTTTTTTTCAAAGCGTCACTCTGGTAGGACGAATATTTTGGTTCACCTTGAGTCAATTGATTTAGGGTCCCTGAAGAGAAACACTATTGCCGGGCAGCCCAGAGGGTCCTGTCCTGCCCTCTCCTTGAGAAAACGAAAATCCCAATCGATTTTTTTTTGTTTGCCTACAAAAGCCTCGTCCGGTTTTCTGAATATTTTTTTCTTTATTTATGGTGACACTGGAGCCTATTTCCTTTTTCAGGCACAACCTATTTAAATCCAGGGTGGCAACGAAATTCGCTTTTGGAAACGGGATTTGGAGACCTGGGGGACGAGGAGAGGGAACGGCTGCGAGAGACTAGTGCTGGGGCTGCGGGGGCTGCTGCCGGGCTGCGGGGCTGCGGGGGCTCCCACACGTATGACAAAGTGCTTCCCATCTGCACCAAGCATTCGCTCGATTTGTCAACAAGGCAGCCAGGCAGGCAGGCAGCCAGCCAGCCAGGCAGGCAGGCAGCCCCCGCTACGCACGTGGTGGTGGCCGCACCAGGCCCGCTGGGGCAATATATATTTAGGTGTCTGGAAGCTCATCACATTTCAAAGCTCCGACTGCTCGTTTTGACGCGCTCGTCCGTGTGTGTGTGTGAGAATATGTGTAGGTGTGTGTGAGTGTGTGCGTGCGTATTTGTGTTTGTCCGTATGAGTGAGTTTCTCTACGTTAGCGGTTCGGTCGGTGAGCGCGCACCAATCAATGCGTCTTTCCACCTCTCGCTCCGCCAATGGGAGCGAACCACTCACACTGAGCAAACAGAAAACAGAGAGACACTGTTCATCAGCCGCGGGCAGGGAGATGGCTCCGATATGACCCGGCGGCAGGGCGGTGGCGGCGCCCACGCCAACTTCTCATTAAGGTGGAGAAGGATCACCGACGCTGCCCTAGATTTCCGGCGAAATGGCAGCCTTCTTCCTGTCATTATGTCTGTCTGTCTGTGTGTCTGTCTGTCCGTCGACGCTCATTCTCAGCCTGACCCGAAGCCTGTTAAGAGACCGTTACGCCCCTCTCCGCCTGCATCACGTGATTACATGCACTTAGGACGCTGCCAATATCTATCGCTGTTCTGGCACTGCTTGCAGTCTCAGGGCGAAGAAAAAAAAAAAACGCCTGTTTGCGTTCCTTGCTTCTTCATTATGCGCTGCGGTACTCGAGACTGTGCAAGCAAAACAAGGTGACAAACAAGAAAAAAAATAAGAAAACGCTGGGAAGTGCCATAACAACTGAAAACTCGTGCAAAATAAAAACATGGGAGATTTAGAATTTTTCGTTGGTCGCAGGCAATTTTTCTCCCCACAGAGATCTCTCTCTCTCTCCCCAGAAATTGTCCGGTAATGTCAAATATTTTTTTTTTTCGCAGTGCCGGTGTTGATTGCGTCCCCCTGGAGTTATCGGCAAGGAGAGCTGGGCTTCTCAAGTGCCGTTGCCTTTCGATGCCGACTGGACGGACAAACACAGCCAGATTGGCGCGCATTGTTTGCGCAGCGCGGGGCGTCAACCTGGCGCGGACCCTGGCCCGTATTGTTCATTGGCAGAACGTGGCACAGTGGGCCAGGAGACCAGCGGAGGCGGCCACAAGACGCCTTTTGAGCTCCAGAGTTGCTTATGGACTGGGACTGGTCAGCCGAATTCCGATGAAACAGCCATGCCGTCATACCGGGACAGTCGTGAATGATTTGTTTTCTTTTGCACGACACACGCGCTTTAACAGTGTATGGAGCTAATTCATGGAGTTTAGAGCCGTGGCGCTGGGAGGAGACGAATCGCAACAATGATCGCTGCACGCAAATCGTCTCTCTCTCTCTCTCTCTCTCTCTCTCTCTCTCTCTCTCTCTCTCTCTCTCTCCTGCCCGCCCGCTGAGAAGTCGCCGCCACGACCTTGCATCTCGCCACACAATCAGCGCTGGCTAGCCGCGACGGCGCGTCTAGAGGAAACTTTTCAAACGGGCTGCACTTTGCCGCCAAAATGTGATGATGGCGGTGGTAATGGCGGCCGCGTCGGATTACCCCGACTGGGGCGGCACTATTACCCTCCCCTCCGCTGCCCCCCCCCCCGCCCTCCCCTCCCCCCACCACCCACCTCCCGCGATGAAGCCGCCAAGAATTGCCATCGTTGAAAAATCGTGTCATTTTCCGGCCAAGCTCGCGTCAGTTTTGCGTTATGGCGGTGTGTGCCTTTTTTTTTACGGTGGAAATAATGAGAGGGGCGGAGACAAAAACACGCGCGGGGAGCGCGAGCCCCGCCGCCACGCGGGGGAAAAAGATGGAAAACCCGCGTCGGGTTTATCGCGTGGTTTTCGGTAGGGTTTCTTCCTGTGTCGGTGTGCCAGCTGGCAGAGTCGGGGCCGGGGGAAAAGGGGGGGGGGAATGATCGGTGAAAGGGGGGGGGGAAGGTCACCAGCCGCTAATCTGCCAATAGGGTACGGTCCAATTGGATGCGATTTGAGTTGAGGATGTCCGTGCAAGGGTCCTGGACTTCCCCTGAAGAGTGTTGGTGGACCCACTGTAAAAAGAAAAGTTTCTGCCTCCGTCAAATTATAACGGTACAATATTCGTGTCGGATTTTCTCGCATCACTCTCTCTCTGTCTCTGTGTGTCTGCCCGTCCGTCTGTCTGTCTGTCTCTCCTTCTCCCTCTCTCCAAAGGTTGCGCGGCGCGGGTAAGAGGAAATGCCAGATGGAAAGGCCACGTTTTCCGTGTGCTTCCGTGTCCGCCTTTCGAGTGCGGCGGTTTATTCGGCGAGAGTGGTTTCTTTGTAGCGCGACACCCCCATCGCAGCCCGCCAGCCACAGACTCATTTTCCCGCCATTACTTTTGGCGCCATATTTTGCCCTACTGTACCACTTTGCACCTGTTGACGGCAGTGCCCAGCGACCACGGAGTGGGCCAGAAGACCGTTGAAACGGCCAAAATCTCGGACACGATTTGAGCTCCAGAGTCGCTGAATGGCACTCGAATCGAACGTATGACCCCACGGTTGGATTCCTCGTTTGGAGAGCAATCTATTGGTGGGGTCACGATTCGAGTCCCATTTAGCGACTCTGAAGCTCAAAACATGTCGAGAGAGAGAGAGAGAGAGAGAGAGAGAGAGAGAGAGAGAGAGAGAGAGAGAGAGAGAGAGAGAGAGAAGGAGAGAGGAGAGAGAATGAGGGAAGTGTGATGGGTGTCGGAGGGGGAGGGGCAGACGCGCGGCGCGACTTGCTCTCAAAACGCCATCACGTCTGGGACCATGACTGGCGAGTGCGGGCGAAGGAGAGAGGTCGCGCTCCGTCCTCCGCGCGCCGGGATCCCAGCAGGTCGTGGGTTCAAGTACCGGTCGGGACCCCTAATTTTTTCCTGCTTTTCGCCGCCGGATTGTTTGTTTCCCGCTCGCCGCGTTTACATGTATTTCGGTGGCAGTGCTAAATGAATGAGGGCGTCCATGGGCACGAGGGAGGTTTTGATGTTAATACGCAACAGGGCGGCCGACCAGGCTGGTCCGGAGCGCCCGCTCGAAAAGAAATCGTGTGCATAAATTTATGATACACGCTGTGACCCCACGTGGAAGAAACCCGGTAATCCATCATTCGCTGGCATTGCTGGACGGGTAATGCGGATGGAAGGAGAACAAACTGGGGACGGAGAGAGAGAGAGAGAGAGAGAGAGAGAGAGAGAGAGAGAGAGAGAGAGAGAGAGAGAGAGAGAGAGAGAGAGAGAGAGAGAGAGAGAGAGAGAGATGGGGGACCCCTCTTGCGAAACGGTGGCGAAATTCACTGAGCGGTACACAGGCAGGGACGGCCCGGCTCGATCTGTTCGTCTCGGCGCCGTTAGCCAGTTCCAATTTCCGCACCCTTGTTACAGTGTCGGCGACGAACAAATGCGGCACAATGGCCCTTGAATGTGTAATGGCCGCGTCGCCAGGGACGAAAAATACACGCTGGTGTCGGGGATTTACTTTTCAACACTCAAATTTGAGTGCCTTCTTGCCTCTTAATTTTACAAAAAAAAAAAAAATAAAAAAAATGGTTTGTGATTTTTGTTTCTGTTGTTGGTTTTGCTTTTTCAATTTTACCGCTGCAAAGACTTAATATTTTTTTCCTTTGCTTGGATTTTTTTTTATTGACATTTTTTTTAGCAGTTTCCGGGTTGCTGGAAAATATGTCGTGAGTAGTGAACTCGGTGAGCGCGGTGGTGAATACGGCCAAGTTGCCGGCCCTGCTTGGCCCAAGAGGCGCTGAAGAGGTCCAGTCAGTCTGACCGGACGTAACTTAGAGTTGCCAACTCGAATTGGGAGAATAATAAGACGCTAATTGTGGCCAATTTGAGGAATGTGCTCCCTTCCCTTTGACGCGGCTGCTTTGGCTTGACCGCCGCGGACCAGCTTGAAAAAAAAGGGGGGGAGGCCGAGGTCAAAAAAAAAAGGAGGAAAAAAAACGAGCAGTGACCACACTTCTCCGTAGTTAAGAGTTGATTCAACCGGAAAGCGGTCAAGTCGCGAGAGGGATGCGAAGCGTGTCCGGTCTCGGGTCCTCGCCCGAAATGCTCGACCTTCCAGCCTCCAAAAGCGCGCGGTCCGGCAATTTGATGGAAAGTTTATTGATGAAAAGGCCATTAAGAATTTCGGGGCTGCCTTCCGGAGTATGCGGTGTTGGGCGGTGGCTGGGCTCGAACCCACGTCTGGGGACGTCGAAGGGGCCGAAGCCGCGATTTCTTGTTCGCTACACGGAGGACGCGGCTCTCCCCCCCCCCCCCACCTCCACCACCACCACCACCACCACCACCACCACCACCACCACCACCACCACCACCACCACCACCACCACCACCACCACCACCACCAGACGCCGGCAGAAATTAATGAAACTAGCAAAATGGGAATCACCGTGCAATCTAGTTGGGGGTAGAGGGATTGTTATCGTTTTGATGGAATTGTAGGCGGGGTGGTCTCGGGGACAGCGCCGAAAGCACACCGCTGGGAAAACCGCCGCCGCCGCCATCCTCGTTTTCGGAAGCGCCTGCTTTCCGATTGCGAGGCACAGCTTGGAGGCGGGCTCGCATTAATTTATTGAAAATGCGCCGCCATCGCCCCCAAAAAAATACACGCAAAAAAAAAAAAAAAAAAAAAAAAAAAAAAAAAAAAAAAAGTTTTGCGCGACTGGAATGCGGCTGGAGCATGCCGGGTGGAAAAATGTGGAGGGGCATCCTGGGCTGCTTCGTGCAACTGGCTGCTGAGCCGGCGATGCAATATCGGAGGGTCTTTTTATCAGTTAATCCGGGCCGCACTGCCTAGGCGATGCCCGGCGAGCCCGACAATAGCAGCCTCACCCTCCCACCTTCCGGGCGGTCGCCTCGGCCGCTGCCGCACAGTGGGCCAGACGACCGGTGGAGGCGGACGAAATTCCGGACGGGGTTTGAGCTCCAGAGTCGCTGAATGGGACTCGAACCGAACGTGTAACCGCTCACCAATGGATTGCTCCCCGAACGGGGAATCCATTGGTGGGGTCACACGTTCGATTCGAGTCCCATTCAGCGACTCTGGAGCTCAAAACGCGGATGGCGTTTCTGTCGCCCGCGCCGGTCCTCTGGCCCACTGTGCGACGGCACGCCGTACACCGACGCTCCCCTTCGAGGGTGCGGAGCCACCCTTCAGGGACAGTCATGCAACGACAGATTTTTTCCCCTGTTGGTTTTCGGCTTCAGTTGGCTCGGAATGGAGCCGAGTCCGGACAAGTCGCCACCGCCGCGCGTCCGCGGCTCGGACTTATTGCGTTCCGCGGCGGTTTAATCTCGTTGTTGATCATCGTATCCCAGAGAGCCTCAATATGACGACATGACTGCGCCTCACAGCTCTCTCGTCCTGTCCGTGCGAATTTTTCTCCAAGTGATAATTGCACTCGTTGCGCGCGTCCGGATACCATAGGCCGACACGAACACGTGGGGACAGGGAATTCCCAGGCTTGGAAATGGCCGCCATTATTGCGTTTCTTCCCTCCGTTTCTTTTTCCGTCAAGTGGGCTTGTGCCGCTCTCGGGTTGGGAATCGCTCTGAGGGGTAATGTCGCCGAGGAGGACATTCTCTTCGAGACCCCGCTAAGCGCAGCGCGGACGGACAGACGGACAGACAGACAGACCGACGTCTTGTTGCTCGCGTCCGACTCGTTCAACGACTTCGCACCATTTTTCAGCCCCTTCGCGATTCTGCCCTTGCTCCCTGCGGCCCACCGCGGTCTCTCTCTCTCTCTCTCTCTCTCTCTCTCTCTCTCTCTCTCTCTCTCTCTCTCTCTCTCTCTCTCTCTCTCTCTCTCTCTCTCTCTCTCTCTCTCTCTCTCTCTCTCTCTCTCTGCCTAAGCCACCGCAGCACCTTGGGAACAACAACGCAGCGACCTATTTCTTTCTCCGTTCCTCCCCCTCTTCTGTTTTGAACCGATTCAATTATGCCCGTCTACGGAAGTAATCGCTGGTGGGGCGGCCAAGTCAAGTGCAGGGCGGGGCGGGGCGGGAGGGGGCGGGGCGGAGCGGGGTGGGGCGGGGCGGGCTGGTAGTTAGCAGGGATCTCGAACAAAGCTTCGTGTTCCGGACCGAGGGTTTTGTTATTGTTGTGAGATAACAAATATTTGAGAATGGATGCCGGGAAGCAGCCACCGTGGCCGAATAAGGTGCTAGGTTCTTTCTAGACTTTTTAGAGTGTGGTCTGGTGACAGCGTGGGAGTGAGTACAGTCCATCCGCGGGACAAGTGCGAGTGGTACAGTCCATTCGCGGGACAAAAGGGGGCGGCGGACACCACGATTCGCATGTCAGCGCATCATCAACCGGATTAGGGCCCGGCTCGATTACCGCCCTGCAGCGCGCCCACTGTGAAGCCCCGCGGACAGACGATTGCAAATCAAGGAAAAAAACAAGCAGAAAAATGGAAAAATAAACCACCGCCACATGGTCATTTGAGCATCCGTATTACAAAATTGACTGGCAAAATTCAAATCGCCCTCCCAAAACTGCAATCACACACATTTTTTTTTAAATAAAAAAAATTGTTTGTATCTTTTACTGAAAGAAAAAAAAAAGGAGATTGTTGGGGCCCCGATACTAACGTATTCTTTCGATTGTTGCAGGTGTGCTTTCGCCAACAACCAACAGGGATGCAACACTTCAAACTTTTCAAGGTACAGATTGTTTACAGCCCTCGTTTAAATTAAAAAAAAAAAATATGTCTGGGTGGTAAAATTTTTGCGAAGCAATGCTTCTCCTCGACTTCCGGCCAACGGTACCTGCCGCCCCGTTTCCGGGATAAATCAGTGTCTGTTACAGCCAATTTCCGGTTCCGCTAAGTAGCTCTCTCTCTGTCTCTCGGGGTGGAAGCTTTCTGCCGGTGCTCCGGTCCTCCGCACCAGCCGGCCTGCCGCCACTCTGTCTGCACAAAGCCTTTGTTTTTTTTTGTTTTTTTTTTGGCTGCTGACTGTTTAGTCACAAAGTGTACTCATCCGCTAACGGCCCAAATTTTTAACTTTACTTTTTTCGCCTATTTTCCAATTATTTTGTTTAAAAAAGGGAACATTTTTGTTTGCTTGTTTTTGTCATTTTTGTATGTTGAAATAATAAAGCAAATCCAGCTGAGATTGAACGGCACGCCTGGAGGACGTCGAGGAGAGAAAATGAAGGAAGTCAAGACTGCGGAGCTGGGCGGCGACATCAGTGATAAATAGCCGCGCACGTAACACCCCCCCCCCTTTTCCATTGCTCGCACTGACAGTACGGCTGTGCTCTCGTTCGCTCATTGCGAATGCAGTTCCCGTTGTATCGCTTTATCAGAGTCCTGTCCCTTCCCCCCTCCCCCCTCCCCGCCCTTTCCGGCCTCCGTGCATGTCTCTCATTCGCGAGCCCTTACGTCAATCACGATCGAAAATTCGCGCCGCTTTTGTTGGGCCGGCGGCGGTGACACTCGAAAAATGGTGCATGCACAGTGGGCCAGAAGATCAGCTTAGGCGGCCAGAACCGAGGGGGAAACAACTGGCAAAAAGCATGTACACAAAAAATTAAATTTTTCAAAAAAAAAATCGAAAAATTTGAAATAATTTATTGGAAAATTTAATTTTTTTTTAAGATTTATCGTAAAAAAATCATGAAAGTGTCTTCGCCGCCGTCCGCTCAGGGAAGATGAAGACGAGGTGGATGTTGCAGCGCGCGGGGAGCGGAGGGGTAGGGGGGCGATTTTTTTCAGACGGATCCTCCTGTGTGCTTTGGTCTGCTCAGCCGGCTCTCATTGTTAGAAGTTGATGAAGGCGGCCCACAGCAGCTGCTGGTGTGTGTGTGTGTGTGTGTGTGTGTGTGTGTGTGTGTGTGTGTGTGTGTGTTTGCGCGCTGCCTCGCTGCGCCAGGAGCACAGAGCTGCCCGAACCGGCCATCTTAATGAGCAAGGACTGCTTCGCGCTCTTCATCTTATTTTGTCAGCATTCATCTGGTCCACCTCTCTCTCTCTCTCTCTCTCTCTCTCTCTCTCTCTCTCTCTCTCTCTCTCTCTCTCTCTCTCCCCTCTCTCTCTCTCTCTCTCTCTCTCTCTCTCTCTCTCTCTCTCTCTCTCTCTCTCTCTCTGTCTCTCTCTCTCTCTCCTGCTTCGCAACAAGTGTTAGGCAGCACGGAGCTGCTCTCCTTACAGTGCTTCCACGTGTCCGTCAGTCCATCCGCGACATGTGTGCGCGCCGTTCGCCGACCGGATCGAGGAGAAAAAGGGGAGGGGGAGGGAATCGAACACGTGCAGCTTCCGGGCAGTGTGCTCATGGGTCAGCCTCTAACCGCCGCCTTCCCCACACCAATCCAATATATCTCGGAACAGGGCCGGCCGCTCTGGACCCCCTTGGAGGCCGCTGCACCGGCTCAAGCCAGCCCCCTTCCCCCTCCCCCTTCCTGCAGTGGTGGGGCACTGGGCTCGTTGTTGTGGCGCCCCCCTCCCCCGTGGGTGCTTCCGCATCCATTCCATGAAGACAACCATGTCCATGTCTTGCAGTGACGTGGCGTGGCGGGCCGGGGCGTGGTTGGTCCGGCCGGCCGAGGCTCCGGCAAGTCCAGCACAGTGGGTCAGAAGACCGTTGAGGCGCGTGTTGAGCTCCTGAGTCGCTAAATGGGACTCGAGTCGAACGTGTGACCCCACCAATGGACTTCCTCGTTCGGAGCTGTGCGGGTCCAACAGGCAAAAAGCATTTACTGCGCAGGAAAAGAGTGGGGATTTGAACCCGCGGCGTTGGCTCATAAACAACGGCGCTTTTTCGCCCGCTCTTCCGCCTGCCTCAACATATGACTGCGTGTCGGACACGCTTCCTCACTCTGGCGCGGCTGAGCCGGCGGCGGGGCTGCGGGGTGGGGGCCCCACTGGGGCGGGGGGCGGGTGGGACAGAGGGGGACTTCAGAGCACTGCCGGACCTCAGGGTCCAGGCCGCACTTGCAGCGCGTACAGTCATTGTGTCTCTGCGACCCAGTTTTTTGTTGTTTTTTTTCTGCGTCGAAACTCTTAGGGTGAAACTAAAAATGGACTTAAAAAAAAAACAGGACTTCAAACGAAACATACCATGGGGCGAAAATGAGGTGTGTTTGTGCGCGAGCGTGTGTGTGTGTGTGTGCATGCGGATGAACCCCGCTGTGCTCTATTTAGAGGAAAGACTAGCAGACCGGAAGGAAATGCAGATCCTCGATGCGCTCTCTCTCTCTCTCTCTCTCTCTCTCTCTCTCTCTCTCTCTCTCTCTCTCTCTCTCTCTCTCTCTCTCTCTCTCTCTCTCTCTCTCTCAAACACACCCACACTAAACCGCACACCTATACACGGCACACAGACACACTCACAAGGGCTGTGCAGCTTAACCGTTGCCCAAGGGAGTTGCCTGGTGGAACTTTTGTTACCGCTGCCCTGTTTATTATTATTATTATTATTATTATTATTATTATTATTATTATTATTATTATTATTATTATTATTATTATTATTATTATTATTATTATTATTATTATTATTATTATTGTGAAAAGTCAGAAAAGAATAAGTAAATTTTTGAATTTAAGTTGTCAAAATTAACTGCAGGTTCAGCCACAAACCAAAACTCGTTACCGGATCCGAATTTAATTTAAATCGACATAATTCGGAATCGAAATGAAGGCCAGCGTCAACATTGGCGGGCCCGCAGAAAATGGAGATTTAGTAGTTGAATATGAAGGCTGGCCGCTCGCACTGAATGGGGCCCCTTCCGCTGTCCCTTTGACACGGCACAGCAGATTGAACCGGCCAGGGCGGCCGCCGTGCCATCCGTCCGCCTCTCTAGCACTGCGGGCGCGGCGAGACAGACAGCACGCCGGCCTGGCCTGGTGAGCACCTGCCTCTCATTTTCTGCGATTCTGGTTCCGATCCTTGGCGGGCTTCGATGCTCGCTACTCCGCCAGTGTACCGTCCCTGTTTGCATCTGGAATTGAATCGCTCCGACACGCAGTGGATCGAATCCCGCATTTAAATACCTTTTTTTCTTTTTTTTTGGTGTGTATAATTTACTGGGTAGCGGCCGGTTTGACTGGCGTGCTCCACTGGCAGGCAGCAGACCGAACAAGTGGTGGCTTTCAACTCGGTCTAAACGTCAAAATAAAAAAAAATAAAAAAATCAGGACGAAGGACGCACTGCTAAATTTTCACCGAGCTACGAGAAAAACCTTAAGAAGAACCGTTAGTGTTTCGAAGAAACATGTCACCAACGCCGATCCTGGGTGTTTCTTTCACAGTGGGTCGCTTTTGATTTTCAGCGCGAGTCCTTAAGGCGCATTTCTGTGCTCCAATTAAATGGAAGTAGTGGAGAAACTTTGTCGTTTCAGAACTTCAGCTTCTGGGATGGGAAGGCGTCCTGTATCGGCCTAGCCAGTGGCCAAGCCTCGCCGGCTGCAATCCCCATTAGCGAGAGGAGACTGATTTTGAGTGTGTGTCCGGCCATGTTTGTGTGTGTGTGTGTGTGTGTGTGTGTGACAGAGAGAGAGAGAGAGAGAGAGAGAGAGAGAGAGAGAGAGAGAGAGGCCGTGTGTGCGCGCGCCTACACTGACTCCCTGGGGAATGTTTGCAGGGCTCTGTCCCCCGCACACAGTGGCGGGCCTGGCCGAGCCAAATCACTCCAGCCTTCATCAGAAGGACAAGCCGCTTCTCGTTTTGAGAACACTGTTAACAGGACATCTCCCTCCGGTCTGGCCGACGTTCAGATAGTCTCTCTTGCAGCTCCGCATGAAGCCCCCAAACTGGAATAGTACGACGCTCGCGGCAGTGTGGGAAAAGTGAAGTCCAAGGTTCTTGTCTCACTGTATTCCTTTCGGTGGACGGGTTAGAATTTGCTTGGAAGTTTCAGCGAGTCACCGTGTTTCAATCTAATCCACACGTCGTATCAACTTGCCTTCTTTACCGAGTCCAGAGCTTGAGTCAATTGATTACTTGAGTGATAAGAGAGGAAGCTAAAGCGGGACAGACACTGTTGAAGAAAGGGGCATCTGTTGGTTCCATCGGACTGCGTCCACCGTCCACCCCAAGCCCCAGCCAAGGCTTGTATGGCATCTCCAAACGGTGGCTCCACCCTGTCCGGCCGGGCCGCACCGTGGGGCTCGCGGCAGCCAACAGTGGCTCAACGGCATTAGGGGTATTACCAAAGGGATGTGCCAATGCCGCAGTTTGTGTGCACCGGGCCCACTGTGCAAGATGGGCGTCGCAGACTCTGCAACATTCTGTTCGTCGAAGGTTGACCGTCGTGATGATCGGAATAAAAGAGAAAGAGGATGAAGGTCCTCGCCATCCACGTGACGACCTCCCACCTACGAAATATAGATTCTCGCCAAGGCTTCCGCCAGGATCGCGTCAGCCTCACCTTTAATAAGGTTACAACCCTGCTGGCCACCCGACCGCTATATCTGTCTGTCTGTCTGCCTATGTGTCTGTCGGTCTGCCTGTGTGTCCGTCCGTCGGTCCACTGGTGCGTCCCCTGAATGAAAGGCCTCCCGGGCGACCGCGTTATGGCGGGGCGGGGCGGGGCGGGGCGGGGCGGGGCGCGGCGGGGCGGGGCGCTCCACTGGCCGGTAACGGTTTGAGATCGTAACTAGCAGTCTCCGATAAGAGGCCGAGCGGCGAGGTCATTAGGACCCCGGCCAGTGATTTTCCACGAGGTGGTGGCCGAGGCCACACTCAGCGGCGAGCTGGTCTTGTTTATCCTGCTGCCATAGCCACAGCCTGCTGAGCAAACTCGATTGGGTCTGGTGGCGCGGCGTGGCCAAGGGCGTGGCGCGGCGTGGTGCTGCACGGTGGTCCCGGCCCACCAGCAGACCTTTGCGCGCCCGGACTGCCTGCGCTCAGCGACCGTTGCTGGCCAGCACCCTTTGCTCCCTTTTGACTCTATGTCAATTCCCTTGCCGTCCTTGTTTGTCTGAGAAACGCAACCTTCCATGGCTTTGTGTCCATTTTTTTTGTGTCGCGTTCTCTCTCTCTCTCTCTCTCTCTCTCTCTCTCTCTCTCTCTCTCTCTCTCTCTCTCTCTCTCTCTCTCTCTCTCTCTCTCTCTCTCTCTCTCTCTCTGGTGTGACGCCGCGAGGCCCAACGTCCACATGCCGGCGCGGGTTCTCGCTTTGTCTGCGTGGTCCCTGTATGCACAGTGGACAGGTTGAAGGTGGCTGAAGGAGCGAGAAGATTTACGGCGCTCCAAACCTCTCTAGAACTTGAGGGAAGCGATTCGCTAAGTAAAGGCATTCGTCCGGCGGGGAAAAATGAGTTTGGGCGGCGGAAGGTGGGCAAGTCTGAGTGCTGCGGCTGGGAGTCTGGCCAGCGGGAGTGGCGTGGAGTATGGCAGATTTATCTGTTCAGTTTTAACTCGCGGCAGGAGTACTTCCCCGTTGGCGACGGCCTTCACCCACTGCGCCTTCCTCGCCCAGGTTGTCGTCGTGTTCCGGCACCGCGGCATGGTCATGCTGATGTGGTTGGTCGTGTCATGGTCATGGATCATGGTCATGGATCGTGGTCATGGATCACGGTCATGGATCATGGTTCGCAGTCAAGGAGCCCTTGGAAGGCGGCGCACTGCGTCGCGATGGTCATGACCACGGTCCGGGATGAGCCCATAACCATGGCTCCGCCTTCTCAATCAATCTCCCGACCCTCCTCATGATGTCGGCCCCGTGCCGCTGCCGTGTTAAGTGTGCAATAAAACGGGCCCCCGGGCCAAGGCGGGCTGGCGGGGCAGACGGGGCTGGCAGGCTGGCGGGGCAGGCGGGGCTGGCGACGAAGGAGCGCGCTGAGGATGAGGTCCTTCAGGTGTGGCGCGCTGGCCCGAGACATATTGCCTGCCCGGCTGTTGCAAGACTCTCAGCTTCATTATTGCAAACCGCGCGGCAGGGAGACGCATAGCGAAGTCGCTCCGTGCGCGGCGCTGGAATGTCTGCCTGTCTGCTCGTGTGTGTGTGTGTGTGTGTGTGTGTGTGTGTGTGTTGCTAAGTGCACTCCAAGCGCCCCTGTGGATACGAGGATAGGCAACCCGGTGGGCACTCCAGGCGGCGGATTGCCTACGCACCGGTCCACAGGCGTCTCACGGGCTGGCGGCCCCCGGGGGGCTCCCCCCCACCACGCCGTGTATGCAGCGGGCTGTTAGGGCTGTTGGAGGCGAGGCAGGGAGGCCGCAAACTGTTGTTAACTGGAACCACAGAGCGGGGCGTGCTTGACCCGTGTCTGCGCCGTAGCGGGAAGGGCCTCGGGAACACTTGGCCCCTCGAGGGGCCCGGCCGTCCGCCCTGCAGCCCCCTTCACGGCCCCTGATTGGCTGGGAGCACACGAACAGAGAGAGAGAGAGAGAGAGAGAGAGAGAGAGAGAGAGAGAGAGAGAGAGAGAGAGAGAGAGAAACACGCTCCTGGCGTGCCGCGCCGTCGAACCGCGCACACGCCAGTTCCGAACACTCAATCAGTCCCGAACCAAGTTCTGACAGTTGAGGGAAAAAATTAAGCGTCTGGAGAAACGGAGTCGAATTTTGTTGCTTGTATCGACTATAATGAAACACCCAGTAATGACACGAAGGCAAAGTGGAGTTTTTTTTTGTTGCTTTTTTATGCGGCATTTTTACAGGACTAAATTGTCGAAAACTAAATGAGTATCCGATTTGAAATTTCTTCCTCGTCTTTGATCGGCCTTTGCAAAGGGCTACGGGAATTCTGCCCCTCTGAATTTCTGCTCTTGCTCGCCGGCAAGTAAGTCTCTTCCCTCGTCCGTGAGGTGACGCTTTCTAATTACCGTGGAACTCGCGCTGCGTCGTGCTGCCAGCTGGTGGGTATTTTTTCTTCCTTTTTTTTTCCATCTTTGACCGAAGCTGAAAAGGAGAGACGGTCTGCCGCTCGGAGCGCGCGCAGCCTGCAATGGAAATGAAAGCCGTCCTTGCGAGGCAGGGCCGTCCAAACCGGAAGAAGCCGCAAGTCCTTTCCGCTCCGCGACATGCACAACTCTTTCTTTCCAATCGGCGGAACACACATGGACGTCACAGCCGAGCGCCAGGCAGCACCAGATGGCAGGGTCCAATCTGCCAAAAGAGTCAAACAAGTGTGTAGGAGACTTGCACAGTGGAGGCGATATTTCTTTGTCGGTTTCTGGGGCGCGTTTATTAAAATTAAACATCGCATCTACTGTGGAAAAAAGGACGTCACAGGAGGGAATGAACACAACGCAGTAGGTGCATTTTACTTGTTTTCCTTTCGCTTGTTGCTTGCCTTGGTCACTCGCCTGAATTGACCAGAACAGAAGCTTGGAACTGAGAAGAAAGACGGAAAAGAAGTCTGAGGCTCTGATGCACGCGAGGTTCCGTTCTTCGTGATGCAAAGCCGGCCAGAGGAATGTTTACCGCAAACTTTTGGCCGGAATTCCGTGACCGAAATACAAGACCGGCTTGCAGGGCTGCCCGCGTCGGCAGCACACGACCGCCACAATCATACCCAGCTCCAACCCCCCTCCCCCCCAGAGAAAAACTGTTTTTGATTTTCTCGTGGCGACTCGCTTTTCGTGCGACTTGCAAGGAAAACCCCGCCGCTGCAAAGGTCGACTCCATGCAAGCGACTTTTAACTCGTCCTTTTCCGCGCACGGGTAATTGTTTGCTTGTTGTTGCGTACGGATGATGAGTACCGTTGATGAGTTCGGACGTCTCACCACCGCGATGTGGGCCAATGGGCCAATCACCGAGTGATACCCATGTTGCGCCTGATTTACAATTTTAGAGAGTCAGCGATTTACCGGCATTGACCCGAGTCCCATTCCGATGCCCTGCAGCAGCAAATTCGTGTGTGTGTGTGTGTGTGTGTGTGTGTGTGTGTGTGTGTGTGTGTGTGTGTGTGTCCCACATCTCCGAAATATGTGGCGACCATTGCGAAGTGGCAGTCCGCTATGCAGCATGGTGGCCGGCTGCACCACAACATGGGTGTTGGAGGGACACACACACAGACAGACAGACAGATGGTGGCGCGCCCGTGGTATGCGGCGCTGCAGCTATTGACGGTTGTCCGACCACATTTCAATTAGCCTCCCCTTCCACTTTGACAGGGCTACATTCTTTAGGAAAGTCCAAATTTTCCGCATCGTCCTGTTTTTAATTTAATTTATTTTTCGATAGCCTCCCGCCTCCGAGCGTTACAGTTAAGTTGTCTTCCAAAACCGAAGTTGTGGGCCTCAATAACGTAATGCGTAAGCCGCTGAGGTAATTTCCGTTTTTTGTTTTTTTTTGTTTTTTTTTTTGGGCTTTCCCTATTTTTTGACGCGGAAAGGGGAAAGAGAGGGTGAAACTGCGGTCCGCGCCGCGCCCTGTCGCTGACGATTGTTTCTCCCTTCTGTCCTGGTTTCACGAATTTTATTTCTTTCTTTTCTGATCGCTCCCCGTTTCACACCATTTCACACTTTTTCTTTTTGGCGCTCGTTTCCCAGTGTTCCTTTCTAACACTTTCACCAGCCCTGCCAGCAGTGTCTTTTTTTAATCTCCCCCCCCCCTACTTCTCGACCTCGGCGAGGCCGATGCTTGATTTTCACCGCACCTCTCCGATCGCCTCCCCTTCCCCCTCCTTTGATCCCTCTGCCCTAATCTCTTATTGGCTGAGCGTAGTTATATCCGTGCAGCGTTTGTTGATTTTGCGTCAGTTTAATAAAGTAAACAGCATTTTCACGCAAAAGCCCAATTTCGCTTGGCGCTGTCCCGGCCGTCCCTTCCAGCCCTTCCAGTCCATTGGTGAATGGCGGGTCCTTGGCGGGGCCCTCGGCAAAAGGGAGGTGGGGGGGGGGGGGCAGAAATATACGGCCTAAAACGGCCGAAGTTGGGCTCGAAAAGGAGCCCCCGAGTGAAATGCAAAAGTTGAAAATCGGGGGAATGTTTTCGTTAAACCAGAAGAAGGCACACCGCGGAAGCCGGAGCGCCCTGACCGACCGCCAGAGAGCGGTGCACATTGGGCCAGAAGACCGGCGCGTGCGGCTAAAACACCATCCCCGCTTGGAGCTCCAGTCACGTAATGGGACTCGAATCGAACGTGTGACCCCACCAATGGATGGCTCTCCAAACGAGGAATCCATTGGCGGGGTCACACGTTCGTTTCGAGTCCCATTTAGCGACTCTGGAGCTCAAAACGCGTCCGGAATTTTGTCCCACTGTGCGGTGTACCTGCGCTCTCCGCAGCCTGTTGCTGCAAGTGTCGCTGCCGCGCGGCCTCTCGATCAAATAGGACGAATCGCGACACGGGCGGCGGATCAAAAAATGGCGCGGCCGGGGGGCACAAGATCAAACACCACGCAGGGCAAGGAAGGGCCCACTGCACGGATGCGGGCTGCCGAGAGAGAGAGAGAGAGAGAGAGAGAGAGAGAGAGAGAGAGAGAGAGAGAGAGAGAGAGAGAGAGAGAGAGAGAGAGAGAGAGAGAGAGAGAGAGAGAGAGAGAGAGAGTCAGGAAGCGGCGGCGTGCGTCACGTCCTCGTTAGAATAAATTGTTGTGTGTCCGCGCCGCAATTCCTTGATAACTGTTGTTGTTGCACGAAAACAAAAAACATACAAATTGAAAAATCTGGAATTTTCTTCTTCTCCTTCTTGCTCTTCTTAGGGTGGGCGGCAAAGAGTAAGCGAATTGATTCGGAACAAAAGAAGGAGGTAAAGAGACACCTCCGGCCTGGCCCTCCGCGGCCCATTCAAAGGCACAGTGCAATTAGCGGGAGAGAGAGAGAGAGAGAGAGAGAGAGAGAGAGAGAGAGAGAGAGAGAGAGAGAGAGAGAGAGAGAGAGAGAGAGAGAGAGAGAGAGAGAGAGAGAGAGAGAGAGAGAGAGAGAGAGAGAGAGAGAGAGAGAGAGAGAGAGAGAGAGAGAGAGAGAGAGGGAAGAGCCTTTGCGAAAAAGGCGGCGCTCTTGCCTTGCTCCAGCGAGCAGCGAGCCTCTTTCACTCGGAGGGCTAGTGGCTAGTGACGCCCTCGTGAGTGTCAAAGCAGGCGTGCCTAATCGTTGCACTCTTCCGGTTTGCAGCGGGCAATGCTTGCCGTGCTCTAGAAACTCAAGAGAGTGCATGGCATGCTCCTCCTGGGAGTGAGTGAACCTCTAAGCACGCTCCAGGGTGGAGCATGCTTGCAAGCACTCTCTTTAGTTTCTAGAGTATTCCGCTATGCGTTCATATTTTCAAAGAGACTGTCGTTCCCCGAATGTTTCGCACGGTTTCAGGATGTGAGGTATAGCAGAGATACAAAAAGAGGAATAAGTTTCCATTGTCGTTAATTACCAATTTTCATTTAATATTTTTATTTCTTACAGTCGCGCTACCCCCGCGCAGCACATTCATTTTTCCCAGCGAAACAAACAAACGGTCCCTTGGTCTGTGGGTTCCAGGAACACGGCCATAGAAAAACGAAATCGCACAACGGCTTTCTAATGGTTTTCGGATAAACGCTTTACCGTCATTTTTTGCCTTTTTTTTGCCCCGGGATGTGTCTTATGGGCCCGCGGTCCGATCTTCCTTTTTCGCCACACGCACACACTCACACACACCAACATTCCGCACTGGCCCTCATTTCGATACTTTTTGTCGTCTTTCATTCCCTCGCTCCTTCGAATGACTTTGAAGATAAAACGGACGGGGAAATGGTTCGACGGAATTCTATACACATGATGGCCTTTTCATTGATCCTCACTTTGTGTGCGTCAGAGTGAGAGAGGACGAGAGAGAAAGAGAGTCGTAAAGCGACGAGCCACACATGCGTTTGTGGTCCGCTTGAAAGCCCCCCCGTTTTCTTTATTTACAATCAATGTTGTTGTTTTTCTCCCCGCTTCGAGTCCGCATGATTTGCGACGTTGTTTGTTCCCGAGGTGACTGAACCCTCTGAACTGGATTCCGCCACAGCGACGCTATCTGCCCTTTCGCTCTCCTTGTTCTGACAAGCAGCTCCATATCTGCGCTGCGTCTTCATACTTTTACTTATTTTCGCGGCCGGTGGACTCACTCTGCTCTGGTCTCCATTGTGACTCCGGACCGCCCGAGCCGAGCTTTCTTTACTTTCTTGTCTTTTCCGTCGCGGCCGAGGCGTTTCAATGCAGCAGCCAGGAGGTCGTAGGGGCGATGGCTCGCGGAACAAGGCAGTGTTGCAGTCTCGTCTTTGCCCTGGGGTCGCCATGTTGCCGCCCTTGTCATTCCCAATTGGTGTGTGTGTGTGGGGGGGGGGGGAAGGTGGAAGGTGTTCTGGGGGGCAAGGGGGTTACGCGACGTCTGTGGAACCCAGAAGTAAATGCCGAAAGAGGTAGGTTTAAGTGAGTGCGTGTTGGTGCGCACGTCCATGCGAGCGCGCGTGTGTGAATGTGTGTGTGTGTGTGTCAGAGTGCGTGCGTGCATGGTTGGGCCCGTACGTGCGTGCCACTAGGCTGTAATTGAAGTCGCCCGCCTAATTGCTATGGTTCTCGAGTTACTGTGTCTCTCTGCGAGGTCTGCGAAGCCTGCAAAGCCCGTCTGGGGAAAAAGTGAGGAGGCTGGGTCCTCCCTGAGGGCCTCTGCACGGCACATTACGCCGCCGAGGGCCCCTCTGGGCCTCTGCCCCGCCAGCCTCGGCCCCGCCAGCCTCTCGGAAGGACGTCAAGGACCCTGGTTTTAATTTCATCGCCGCCAGGACAGTGTTGCGTTATCGCACTTTGAGTGCGATCCACGGACAGGTGGACGCGCCCACAGCGCATTGGGTCAGAAGACCGCCGAGGCGGCCGAAATTCTTGACGCGTTTTGAGCTCCAGGGTCACTAAATGGGACTCAAATCGAACGTGTGCCCCCACCAATGGATTGCTCTTCAAGCGAGGAATCCATTGGTGGGGTGTCACGTTCGATTTGAGTCCCATCTAGCGACTGTGGAGCTCAAAATGCGTCTAAAATTTTGGCCACGTTAACGGTGTACTGCCTGACGGACTCACTGACTTGCCCCGCGCATCAGGCTTCACATGCAGGCAGCCACACCGACGGGCAGACAGACAGACAGACAGACGCGGCTCAATGTCAGAAGGCACTACGTACCTTGTTTTTGTTGACGGCGATCATGTTCGCATTAAAGCAGTGTTGCCAACGTGAGCACGCGTCAAGCTTCTCGGCGCTCGCTCATTAGTGCGAGTTGGCAACACTGCGACCGCCCGGCGGCGCGGCGGACGATATCGCGCTGATAACATACGACGGCCGAAAAAGGTTTGCCAGCCGCATCGCTGCTGCATTCGGGAGAGCCGAGTGTGGTTCGGGTGTTTCCGCCCCCCGGTGTATGCTGCCCTCGCGTTGAAATTTTTACGCGAGCAAGAGGCGGGGGAGCCCAGAAAACGGAGGGAGAGATTGTGTGTCTATGTGCGCGCACGCCGCGCCCCCGCCGAATATTTTCATGGCGGTTCCGGCTGTCTTGGCCGCCCCGCCACGAGGAGCAGCACCGAGCTCCGAGTGTTACCTCGGTACACTGTGCTGCGTCGATCCAGGGCTCAGGTCAAAGTCACACGCTTTATTATATTTTTTTTTGTATCTGTTTCTTAAGTTTCGGACAAAAATCTTGAGAGAATAAAGTATTTTTTTGCTTTTATTTTGAACACAACGACACATGGACTTACCTCAGAAGACCGACTTAAATTTCGGTGAAATTAGTTTTTTTTTCCTCTCTGATAGTGCAGGAAGCAGTGGAGCTGTCAGAGTTGGCCCTTTCAGTCCGCCTATCACGGAGGAAGGAGGAACCTTATTCGGACGGATGCTCGTTCGCTGGGCCTGCCTCCTTCAGGCAAACCCAATACCAGTCGGGCAAACGAAGGTGCGTCTAATGACGGAAAATTCAAACGAAAGAAAGAAGTGTTTTTTTTTTTTTTTTTTTTTTTGGTCGGCCAGCGGTGGTCGCTGATTGGATGCCCAATGAGGTACCCCTGGTCCAGGCTGCGTCCGTGGCACCTCCTTCCAAACTCTAGGTCCAAGTCTTCGGGTGTTTTCGGCCGCGTTCGGAGCGCACCCGACGGCCAGTCACGTCTCCTTACTCGACCCTCGCGCTTTTTACGACCACCGGAGGCGCTCTCTCTCTCTCTCTCTCTCTCTCTCTCTCTCTCTCTCTCTCTCTCTCCCTCCCTCCCCCCGACGCAGGGGCGCTGACCCTGCAACAGTGTCCAGTTTCGCGAGCGGAAAAGTATTCAAATTTCCGCGAGGGTCTTCCAGCGTCAGTGGGCAGCGGTTTTTCAGGTTTAAATTTTGTTATCATCTGTGAAGAGCATTCATTGCGAGCTTGCCAACAGGTTGAGGTGTGCATTGCACTGAAGCAGGCTCCGCGTAGCGCGCCACCCTACACCGCGGCAACACGGCTCGGCGAGAGCGGCGTATCACTGAAACGCCCTTGGCTACCCGCCCGGAACACATTCTCTCAAAAGTGGGACAAATCTGAGTGCGGCGACGGATAAGTCGTCCCATTCGTTCGGCTTTCCGCGCTCTAGCTGGCCGTTCGGGGCTCTCGGCTTCGGGGCCCTCGGCTTCGGGGCTCGGTTGGGGTCTGTCCACGAGCACCGAGATCATGAGCTTGCAAGCTGGGTAGAGGAGGACGAGCTATTCTTCTTGTACGTGCCGCCGAAGTGTCCCGAAGTGTCCCCGAAGTGTTCCGAAGTGTCACCGAAGTGTCCCGAAGCGCCCCGAAGCGGCACCCGATCGTCCTGATGATCGTCATGTGCTCCTGTCGGCACGGCGCTCTTTATCAAGTTTTATGGCGCGACGATGCTCAACGCACGGCCGGGCGGCTACCCTTCGAGGAAGGGCCGCCCGTTATTATTTTTTATTTATTTTATTTGCTGCGTTGTCACCTGCCCACTGTCAAAATCTCCCATACCTACGTCACTCTCTCTCTCTCTCTCTCTCTCTCTCTCTCTCTCTCTCTCTCTCTCTCTCTCTCTCTCTCTCTCTCTCTCTCTCTCTCTCTCTCTCTCTCTCTCTCTCTCTCTCTCTCTCTCTCACGGTGGGCCAGCGGCCAGCAGGCAAACAACCTGGCCGGAAGGCAACTCCTTTACGGAGGCCCCGCGTCGCCACTCCCTGGAAGTTGCAAAATGGAGTCAAAGTCTTTCCTCGCAGCGCAGCCAGAGCGCAGCCAGGCTTTTCAAAAGGGCAGTGGGTCTTTGAGGGTGGAGCGGCGACGCGGGGAGGCGAGGGGAGAATGCGAGAGGAACGCAGCGAACCCACACCGAATTCCTCGTGCTTTTTTTTTTTTGGTGCAAATTAAGAACGATATAAACACGCCTTAATTATGCAGAAAGGAGGGAGGACGGATTGGGCAGACAGTGACTGAAGCAGAAAAGGAAAAAGAGGACTCAAAGCATTAAAAAAAAAAAAAATATTGCCGCGGGGTGGGGAGGCGGGGGAAGCATAAGGAAGCCAAGGCTGGTCCTTACCGTATCATACCTGGCGGCGCGGCCACTGAGCCACTTATCCAAGTGACTCCATTTTTACGACCGCCGAGCGGACAGCCGCCGCCTTGGAACAAAAGTGTATAACCAGCGACATGTCCCTTCTCTCTCTCTCTCTCTCTCTCTCTCTCTCTCTCTCTCTCTCTCTCTCTCTCTCTCTCTCTCTCTCTCTCTCTCTCTCTCTCTCTCTCTCTCTCTCTCTCTCTCTCTCTCTCTCTCTCTCTATCCCCCCTCGGTGACACTTCCTGGGGGTGACGATGACGATAAAAAGGCGTTAGGAGGGTCGTAAATAAAAATACGCAGGTAAGACGAAAAGCTGCCAACTTCTGCCACGCCACTCGTCCGCGCTTCCTTCCGCTGTGTGTGTGTGTGTTTTTTTTTGTTGTTTTTTTTTTCCTGAGGCTGCAGATTCCTGTGTTTTTGAAGGGATTTCGGCAGCTAAGACTCCTGTATCAGCTAGCAATTTTTCATTTTTTTAAATTTTTTTTTTGTTTGTATTTCTTCGTTAGTGCGGTGTTGTCGGGCCTGGCTGCGATGATTGGAAATCCAGGGCGTGGGTTCGCCAGCCATACAGACGCTTTCAATCTTCCCGCCCGTCTGAGATAAGGACTCTCTCGGTTGATTGAAACGGTAGGCCACACCGCTGACGAGACGCAGCCATCCGTCATGCTTCGCGAGGGAAGCGAGATTGCGCGCGAAAGATGAGGGCGCGCCGTGAAACCGCTTAAATTGCAACAACAACGCTAAAAATAAAAACAAACAGCAGAGGCGAACCTGACGACGATAGTTGACGAATAATATTGGTTAGGTGCGCGGCGCGGTTTCCGGAATTATAATGCGCGTGGAAGGGGTTTGGCGAACAGATGCGCGCAGCAGGCGATTGGCTCGTCGGGAGCAATCGTTATGATGTTCGAGTGTCTACGCAAGGGCGCCAACACACACACACACACACACACACACACACACACACACACACACACACACACACACACACACACACACACACACACACACACACACACACACGCATGGAAAGGCGGCGGGAAGCGGCGCCGCGGGGCGTCAAATTTATTATCATGAAACCGCGCCACTCGCGACCCCAGTGGTAAAGGCGCGCGGGGTCAGGCGCTTTTTTACGCGCGTCATATGCGCCTGGTTTTACGCGGGCCGCGCGCTCGAAACGCGGCGCCGCTACTGGGAGGGAATAGAACGGTGTCTTTAGGCCGCCTCTTCGGCCGCCGACGCACCCGCGGGGCCGCCGCCCTAGAGGGGCAGCGACGAGCGTGACGAGCGGCCGTGTTTTAGGGACACGTCATTTGAAGTTTTTGTCTCTTTCTGTTTCAGGTTAGTGAACCGACGAGGTCGTTCGGAAGGCAGTGTGGTGCGTCAGGTATTTTCTCCATCAGTGAAAAGCCTTAGGAAAACCTGCCAAAGCGGTTTCCTATGCAGTAGGGCGAGACCGAAATATTTCACCGTGCAGTTCCTCTGTGAGTCGAAAAACTGAGTCGAGAAATCGAGTTGATAATTCGAGTAGGGAAATCGAGAAATTGAATCGAAATGTCGAGTCGAAAAACCGAGTCGAGTGCGCGGCGTGTTGGTCCCAGTCACTTACGGTGCCATTACCCTATTAGCACGGCTAAGTCCCCGCGGATGAATGTTGCATGAGCGCGCAGAAAGGCCAACTAAGAGCCGAGATTGTTTCTTAATTATTCAAGTTATTGAAAGCGCGTCGCGGCCGCGGGTTCAGTACCCCCCGGGCGCCGGAGCTTCTTCGCTCTTTTTTGTTCCTCTATCCTTCTTGTTGCTGGAGTGCCACCGTCCTGGCGCCGCGGGGCAGCGGAACAAACTGCTCTTCTTTGGAATCAAGCGGTGGAGTCCAGACTTGCGCTGAGTTTAGGGCCAGAGCATGCGCAGGGTGGGGGGGAGGGGGGAAGGTTGAAGCCGGGCAGAAGGAAGAACGTGTGAGCAGTTTGGGGTGTTCGAGGCGCCAAGGGCCGACGGGGACGCGGGGCCCCTGGAGGGGGTCTTTCTGTTTAATTATTTTCTTGCAACTTGTGCGTGTGCTTTACCCCGGGCATAAATAATAGCTTAGTGGGGATTAGAGAAACAAATTTGGTGCTGCGTGGCCAGAGGAATTAGGGCAGACCGGATCACCGCATGTGCCGCCAACGGGGAGGGCGGGGCGTGTGGCACGCGTGTGCGTAATGGCGCCAAATTTAAACCACGCCTCGGCGCACGCAACCGCTATCTCTGTCGGTGCAAATCTGGAAGGCTGTGTTTTTTAACTGAGTCACAAACACATGTATGACAGTTTTTTTACCACAAAATAAACACATATGTTTTTAAGTTTTATTTTTTTAATTTTAAGAAAATTTACCAAACATGACGTGCCTTTTGTAAGATTAGAACAAGTCCCACGAGGCAGCAACATATTTTTCCCCTTTTCCGAATTACTGCTTTGGCAACTCGGAACAAAATATTCAGTTCCCTGTTCCTTTTTTTTTTTTTTTTAATCCAAAGAGAAATTTGTGTGATGGAACGAGGGCGGCAGTGTAGCAAACCGTGCCGTCATTCAGAAAGGGCTGCACCGAATTTCCATGTGTCGAGACTCTTGCCAAGCCCTGGCCGGCCGCCGCCACCACGCCGCCCAGACGGAGGCCCCTCCCCTCACATTTATTTTTATTGTTTTTATTGGGGGAGGATGGCGGCAGGCTGACTTGCGACCGCATCTGACTGTCGGGCTGGACAGTCCGTCCGCCCTAGCAGCGGCCTGTCTGTCTGTCTGTCTGTCTGTCTGTCTGTCTCCGCTTTCGTCCATCCGGACAGAGTTCGCGTCGTCTTGGTCCAGTAAATTAGATCCCTCGAATAATTGATTTCTGCAGGGGGCTAAAACGCGTTCAACGATTGGTGTGTGTGCGTGTGTGTGTGTGTGTGTGTGGGTGTGTGTGTGTGTGTGTGTGTGTGTGTGTGTGTGTGTGTGTGTGTGTTATAGGTGCCCTGGGGATTTTTAGAGTTTCTGCAGTCTTCCTAAAAAAAATTGAAAAAAAAAGTAAGACAAACATTTAGCTGGTGAGAGTCAGTGCCTCCGACAGCCCTCTGCCTGGCGGGCGGCGGGTCGCTCTCCCCTTTCATCGCCCCAGCCGCGTGGCGCCGCGCGCTCGGAGGTCACGGTTACAACAAATCATCTTGGCAAAGAAACGGCCGTCATAGTGCTGGGTGGGCCAGCCTAGGCCGGCCTGCTGAAGGCATTGGCGGAACATTGGCTGACGGCGCAAACCAGACAAAGGCCTTGATTACGGCCCCGTAGCACAGTGGGCCACTGGAAAAAATAAACAACAGGCCTGGGCTCACTGCTTGAGACGATAGATAGTGACACCGAAGAGAAAAAAAGGAATTATTGTTTTTTCTTGTTTTTTTTTCTGAATGTAGAATACTGTTGTTTTCCTTCCAGTTGTGGTGTTGGCCGTGAAAAAAAAAGGGGGGGGGGGCTAGCACCATGTTCCGCTCGTCTTCCACGGCGATACACGACCACGTCTCGGTTATGAAACGGAGTATGAAGCTTGCCTGTCTTTACAACTCATTTGCCTGCGCGGCCCGGTCGTCTGTCGAATTACATCGCTTTAATGAAACAGCCGGCCGTTTCCCGCGCAATCTCGCGTCGACACCGTCAAGGCGGCGCGGCGCCAATTAAATCGATATTAAAACCCTCCTCTGGTGAAAAACACTGTCGCTGCGCTGTACCAAACAAACACTCCCTACCCGTCGCACATTGGGCCAGAAGACCGGCGCGGCCGGACGAAATTCTAGACGCGTTTCGAGCTCCAGAGTCGCTCAATGGTACTCGAACTGAACGTGTGACCCCACCAATGGATTCCTCGTTCGGAGAGCAATCTATTGGTGGGGTCACACGTTCGGTTTAGTCCCATTTAGCGCGTCTCGAGTTTTGGCCGCCTCCACCGGTCTTCTGGCCCACTGTGCCCCCTCCCGCTGCCACCCTACTGTGTAGTACGCCGGTGTTTCCTCGCCTCCCTCGCGGGGCCCCCGGTCTTGACAGACCAGCCGTCCGTCCGGATACTGCAGGCGGGCGGGAGCGCGTAAAACCTAATGCGTTACTCTCTGTTACTCTGTTGAGACGAGTAAATCATTTTTGCAGGCAAAGTTTTAATGCCCAGGGACGGTTAGTTGGCTAGCCTGTGGCGCGGCTGTTTTGTGCGTTGGCTAGCCTGTGGGCTGGAGCGCTGACCTCGTAATAAAAAGTTTTGTCTGATTCCCCCTCCCGTTCACTCTCCCTCTCATACACCGCGACTCAATGAACCGAAGCTGTTCGCCTGCACCGCGAGAAGCATGTAGGCGCTGGGGAAAAAAAATACTAAAAAGGGAAAGAATTGAAATGAAAGTCCAGCTGAATGGGGCTGGCTCAGCACGGTGGGAGTGCTGAGGAGCACAGGGTCAGCCGTCCCAGGGGCAGTGCACTGAAAGACCACGGCCCTGACTCCTTGAATTACACTCGAATCAAATCCATGACAGTATACCTCGTTCGAAGCGCAATCCAATAGTACCACCGTGTGTGAGGTGACGCCGGCTGTACTCCTCCTTGTGCCCGCCTGCAGGCCTGCAGGTGGCGTGTGTCTTTGACGCATGTGCGGCTGCAAGCGCTAACGACCCCCGACACACACGAATGAGGACCACTTCTCATTTCAACCGCGGCTATTTGTATACAGGATAGGCGGACCGTGCGCCGTGAAATGTTGCTCGAGCCCTGGGGGGGGAGAGAGAGAGAGAGAGAGAGAGAGAGAGAGAGAGAGAGAGAGAGAGAGAGAGAGAGAGAGAGAGAGAGAGAGAGAGAGAGAGAGAGAGAGAGAGCGTCCGGGCCGGCAGGACGCACAAATCCGCTCAACCGGCCTTTCACTTGCCCGGTCAAGGCGGAGGGGGGTGGAGGGTGGGGGGGCAATGTAGGAGCGGCGGAGTATGTCCTCCAGACCTACTCCGCAACTCCGCACTAAGCCCTTGCGCCGCGCGGCAGCGGGCAGGCCAGTTGGCGGCGCCGGCCAACAACTTTGAAGCCGTCCACGCCTTCAAACTCGCGGCACACAGTGGGCCAGAAGACCGGCGCGGGCGGCCTCCTAGCGGCCTCCTGGCTGCTGCATCTTCGCGCGGCTGTCTTATTTCATTTTTGCGATCCTTGGCGGTAAGACTTGGTCCTGGGGTTCCTATGCAATGAGTATAGGAGAAACCAGGACCGAGTCCTGCGGTGTTCTCTCACTCCCTCTTGCCGGCTTTGTGAGTTGTGAGCCGCTGCCTCATTCATCTGTTCCCTCCCCTCGATCCGTTCCTAGCCTCTGTGCCTTGCTCTGTGTACAGCACCCGGCCCGCACAATGTGCTGGGTCCCCCCCCCCTCTCTCTCTCTCCGTCGGCCGGCCATGAGAGATGTGCCCCCGCGACCCCAAGACCACTAACGCGCTGCGACGACCAAGGGAAACAAAGGATAGGAAACGTTTCTGATCTCGGCTCTCCGCTGTAAGCGTGCGTGTGTGTGTGTGTGTGTGTGTGTGTGTGTGTGTGTGTGTGTGTGTGTGTGTGTGCCCAAGGGGGCGGGGGTATTATTACGGCGTGATTTGTATGAGGCCGATACTGCGTTCCATCCGCGGCTGGCTAGCGGTACCATGAGACTAGCGGTGCCCACTAGCGTCCCCAGACCGCGGACCCGTTCCCAAACCAGCTGCCAGTTTCATTCCGAGAGACCACCCCTGACCGCCTCACCCCCAAACCCAACACGCAGTGTGTCACAAGAGAGGTGTGTTTCGGCGAGTACCGCGGCCTGATCGGCCAGTCCCGGCGCTGCGCTACAGTCCTGCACAGTGGGACTGTGTTTGCGCGCCGGACACGGCATCGGCTGCTGGTTTGCTTATTCGGTTATTTATCTGCGTAATTGTTTTCATGACCCACTTCCCGGCCGGCCGGGCTGGGCGGTCACTGCTGCAGGGCCCCGCCGCTGTTTGCGATCAGGTTACCTCACCCTCCGTAACGGACCCGTCGCCGGGGGGCGGACCGGGGCGGACCGGGGCGGACGACGGACTGGCAGGGTTGGTCGCCAGGCGGCGCGCACAGTGGGCGCCGGAGATCAGTTTAGGAGGCGACAACGTGGCCGCGAGACTTGAATCAAGCAGGACGATTCGTCTCCGCGGAAGACCTAAGAACACAGAGAAACACAGTGCCGGTAGAAATGTCCAAAAAAAACAAACAAAAAAAAACAACTCAAAAATTGCAAAAAAAAAAATTAAAAATAATTTTTGCGATATTACTCATTAATAAGGAAACATTTAAAAAGTGCAAAGAAGTTGAACGCCTGCGATGCTGCGGTGTTGGTGATAAAAGTTTTCCCTCGCCGTACCCACCCAGTGCACTACTTCTCCTCTACTTGGTCCCGGCCCCCCTCCCCCTGGCCGTGGTCCGGCTGGCCGCCGCGCTGCCCGCCGCTCCATATTTTACCTTTATCCCCGAGGAGGCGCCCGAGGTGGCGCTCGAGGTGGCGGAGGTAGCCGAGCGCGGCCAGCCGCAGTCCCGTTTAGCTCAAGTGGTGCTCGGGCGGCGCGGCGCGGCGTCGAGGAAGGAAGAAAGAAGGCTTTGGAACCGAACGCAGGCGTGCGCCAGCCCGAGCGCAGTGGGTCAGAAGACCGTTGAGGCGGACAAAATTCTAGACGCGTTTCGAGCTCCAGAGCCGCTAAATGGGACTCGAACCGAACGTGTGACCCCACCAATGGATTGCTCTTCGAACGAGGAATCCATTGGTGGGGTCACACGGTCGGTTCGAGTCCCATTTAGCGGCTCTCGAGCTCAAAATGCGTCCAGAATTTTGGCCGCCTCAACGGTCTTCTGGCCCACTGTGCCGAGTCGCCCTCTCCGAAGCCCCGTCGCTGCGCAGACTGTCTTCTGGCCCACTGTGTGCTGCGGCTCCCCGACTCGGCTTCTGGCTCACTGCGCCCAGTGGGGCAGGTCCAGAGAGATGGCGCGCTTTTTCCGCACTGCCGTCCACGGGGCGAACTAGCCGCGGCCGTGCCGTGCCACTGGGGTGACCCCGTTCTAGAAGGTCCAACGTCTGCAGGCCAGTGCGACGTCGGCGCTCTTCTGATTATAAAAGTGTACCTGATGGCAGTGCATGGCGCTGTGGTCGCTGTCACTGCTTGTTGTGGCCGCTGCCTCTGCTGGCGGCCCATCCCTATGCCCTGCCACTTTATGAGCAGTCTGATCCGTGCTCCCCCACCCCCTCCACCGTGCCTGTCACCAAGTCGACGTCAAGACGGTTAGCTTAGGAGGTGGCAGGCTGCTTTGGGTGCCGCCCCCGGCCCCCGGGGGGTTCGGTCGGGGGCGTCGGCTTGTCCCCGCGGGGGCGGCGGGGGCGCCGAAGCTGGCGGCCAGGGATGGGCGCCGAGCCCCTTTGGACGGCCCCTCGAACAGAGCGGCTCTGCGAATGCAGTCCCGTTGTTGATCCAGGGCCCTGGAAGACACACAGACACGGCCTCAAGTCACCCTGGTGACGCTTCAACGAGGAAGACTGTAGCCAGACAGTCTGGAGAGCGTTGCAGATGGCTACCCCACTGTAAAAATGCTAAATCGCGGCAATTCGCACCTTATAATTCTTCACTTCTCTACACTGTGGAAAAAGTAAAGACAAATCGACTAAAACCATTAGTTTCAGTTCGTCCACAGAACCGTGCCCCGAGACGCGCTAGATCCTAGGTGCTTATAATTCATACTATTCCCCGGAGTCAAGGCTAGCCGAGCCGAAGGCTGGCCATGGCGCCGGCAAACCAACCGCTTTCCTTTTCATTAACAGCAATCCCTTCCGAAGTTGGAGACAAGTTGGCAACGCAATATGCCGCCACGTGTCCACGCTCTGTCTCCCTTTTCCTCCGTCTCTCTCTCTCTCTCTCTCTCTCTCTCTCTCTCTCTCTCTCTCTCTCTCTCTCTCTCTCTCTCTCTCTCTCTCTCTCTCTCTCTCTCTGTATGTTTTATGAATGTAGGAGGAGAGGCGGAAGGAAGTCTGCCGCAAGCCCCACTAATGAGAGCAGGGTGGCACACGCTCAAAAATTTAACAACCATTCGGAAGACCTGTCGGGGAAACTTGGGTTTAAATCACAGAGGCCTGGAGCCCTAGCGGAGAAAATGGTGACAATTTATAATGATTGTCTCATCCGTGAGACCGATCACTGTTGTTCAATAATGTTAAAAATGATACGGAAAATCTCGGAGGTCCTCGAGCAGTGCGTTGTTAGTGCTGTTATGAATGTGCAAAAGCTTCGTTTTGCATGAAGGTCAGGCAGAATTGTTGAATTTGCGCTTCAGCTTCCGTCCAAGACCCACAAAATGGAGACCAACGGGCAGTGTTTTGGAATAATGTTTCAAAGACCTCTGGCAAACTTTTTTTTTTTTAAACAGTGTGATAGTTGTGCCGTTGTTGAACGGCACGCCTCGCAGGCGGTCTACAGCTGGTTGCCTGGCGGCATGTTCGCTGTGCCACGCGTTGCGTCGCGTTGCGTGCCCCTCACACATGTCTGCCGCTCGCTGTTGATCCTTCCATCATTGAATCCGCTTGCCGGCAAGCCGATTGTGTGGGGCCGTGCCTGGGCCTGGCCTTGGCTGGGCGGCTGCTGCATTGACGGCGAGACTCTTCCAGTGGCGGCGTAAGGCCGGCTGGAGGCGGACAGCGGGAAGCGGGGAAAAATGAGGGCCAGGCTGGAGGCCTAGTCCTCAGACCACAGTGGGTCAGAAGAACGGAGGAGGCGGTCAAAATCCCAGACGGTTTTTCTTTTTAGCTCCAGAGCTCCTGAATGGGACTCGAACCGAACGTGCGACCCCACCAATGGATTGCTCTCCGAACGAGGAATCCATTGGTGGGGTCACACATTCCGTTCGGGTCTCACTTAGCGACTCTGGAGCTCAAGACGCGTCCAGAGTCTTGGCCGCCTGCTCCGGTCTTCTGGCCCACTGTGCAGACGTCTCTAGCTTGGTGGCGGTGTGGCGGGGCGGGGCGGGGCGGGGCGGGGCGGGGCGTGAGGTCAAAGATCCTCGGGTCTCCGCTTTAGACCCGCAAGGGTCCGTTTCGGCTGCCGGCCCTGTCGTCCTAACAGGCCTCCCCCCGCCCCTGTCCCCTTACTGCCTAACCAGAGCCCCGCCCGGGGCGATGGAGGGGAAGACATGAAAACAAGGAAGGGCCCCGCGGAGCGTCTGTCTTATTGGCTCAGTGATGCGGGCGGGGCGGGGGGTGTGCAGTCAGTGGCGCTTCCAGCGGTTCATTCGATTAAGTACATATCGTGTACGCGACAGGAGAAAAAAAAAAAAAAAAAAAAAAAAAAAAGACCTTCCTGTTTGATGCCCTGCTTATGGCCACTCGCTCTCCCTATCCGAAGGACGAGAACGGAACACGCAGACGGACGCAACGCCATCAAAAGAAAAGAAACCGATGTCCTCGCACAACAAATGGCCCGCACCTTCGTGAGGTGCTTGGCGGCGACAATGGCGGCGCAAAGTGACTGCGATTTACTTATCCCGTCTTCGCGGCTGCTGGACTCTCCACCTGATTTATGCCGAAAAACTGCCTTGCGGAGGGCTTATCTCCCCCGCCCCCTTTACCTCGCTCCGATCAGCAACAGCCCCCCCCCCCCCCCCCCTGCGGCTAGCGCCTTAAGCGTGGCATATTTCAGCCGCAAAGTCGCTCTGTCTTAACGACGGCGTGCCGACAGCGCCGCACCGCAGGGCCGCGCGGACCGCAGGCCCGGCTGCGCGGGGCAGGTTAGGTTAGGTTTTGCGGCGCGCGGTGTTGATCTGACAAGCGGACTTGCCCCCAAAACTTTGGAGGCCACTTCGCGCCGCGGCCAGCAGCGCGCCGGCCGGAAGGCTGGGCCAGATCTGGGCGAGGTCTCGACGCTATCTCGAGATCTCGACGCCATCTCGAGATCTCGATGCCATCTCGAGATCTCAATGCCATCTCGAGATCTCGATGCCATCCCGAGATCTCGATACCATCTCGAGATCTCGATGCCATCTCGAGATCTCGATGCCATCTCGAGATCTCGACGCCAACTCGAGATCTCGACGCCAACTCGAGATCTCGATACCATCTCGATGCCATCTCGAGATCTCGATGATTATTAACTCGTTCATAGTATAGTGGTGCATGAAGGAGTCGACTCTCCCCGCACTGCACGATTTTCATAATTCCATGTCGTCTGGAGTAACCTGGACGCCGAATCGCGGGGCATTTCCCAGCATTTTCCACACAGCAGGGGACGGAGACATTTATTAGTGCCGTGGAAACTAATCCTCCGGCTCGGATGTCTCGCCCAATGAGGTGTGGCCGACACATTTTCTGGTAAGGAGGGGAGCATTGCGACGCGGAAAGTTCGCCCGGAAGACCGGCCCCGCTTTGTTGTTGTTATTGCAGACCGACGGTGTTGTTGTTTGTTGTTGCTGCTTCGTCCACGCCCCGGGTAGGGTAGGGTCATCGAATTTTCCGCATACCTAACCAGCGAAGCGAATAATAGGTGTTTTGTGGGGCGAGATCCACTCCGGAGCCGTATATATCCCCTCCCCTCCCTCTTGCTCTTCCCTTCGGCCGGCCGAGATTCAAGTGGGAAGCGAGTTATCTCCAGTGACCCCCTCGGCCGGCCCCGGGCCTGCAGGCGGCTGATTCCAGAGAGTGTCGCAGCGTCGTGCTGGCGTTGCGGCCCGCACGCACAGTGGGCCAGAAGACCGCCGAAAACGGCCGAAACTCTACACGCGTTTTGAGCTCCAGAGTCGCTAAATGGCACTCGAACCGAACGTGTGACCCCACCGATGGATTCCTCGCTCGGAGAGCAATCCATTGGTGGGGTCACACGCTCGATTCTAGTCCCATTTAGCGACGCTGTGGAGCTCAAAGCGCGTCCAGAGTTTTGCCCGCCTCCACCGGTCTTCTGGCCCACTGTGCCGGGGCGAGGCGGGGCGGCGGCCCCGCAGGCGGCAGTCCGGCAGAGGAATGCCTTCCCATCCTGAAAGCCTATAAAAGTGTGAAGATGGCGTTCTCTGTATCGAGCCGTCGGCGCGTCACTGCCTGCCGCACAGTGGGCCAGAGGACCCGCGGAGGGGTGGCCCCAGCCCCGGACGGCTCTGCATTCTTCCAGTCTTCTAGCCCACTGTGCGGCAGGCGCGGCCAGGCGGCGCCACCCCACCTGACCACCGGCGGGGCCTGCCGGCCGGTGTCGCAATCTTGTCTGGGGGCGGCCATGGGCGGCGACGGCGCGCGTTATCGTTTGAATTTCACAGTCCGGGTGGCGAGGCAGGGGACTACAGCGGGAGCCCCAGTGGGGTGCCCCAACCCCCGCCGGGGCCCCGACGTCTGAGGGAGCACCTAGGGCGGCGCCCTACGCCCCGCCGGCCCTCCGTCCGCCCTTGGAGGGCGCGGGGCCGAGGGCCCGGCAGCCGCAAGCCGATCAGCTAATCTGAAGAGCCATAAATACATTGTAATGGCTGCATATATTCGGCGGGCCGGGCCGGCAGGGCGGGCCGACACAGACGGCGCTGTGTCGCTGCGGCTCCACGACACAGCCAGGGCCAGACGAACAGCGCAGGCGGACACAACTCTACACGCGGGCAAGGTTGCCTCGGGTTGCCAGGTTGCAGAGGCTCGCCTCCAGGTAATTCGACCTGTCGTTTCCTCAAATGGATGAAACTTCAGTTCAACAAAATTAGCAAATGGGACACAATTTTTAAAAAAATCAAGCTGAAGCGGCTTAAGTCGAAGAAAGATATTTTTCAAAACGCCCGTAGGCAGCAATAAACCTCCTCTCCTTTGAAAATTGGACTTGGGGCGGAATGCTGGATAAAGGACCACGGGCGGGAAGCGTTCGAGAGATCGAAGATCGGGCTTGGAGCTGCCTCGCGTCGGACGCGGCGCCCTTTGGCTGCCGCGCCTCTATTCCTGGCACGTCGTGGGCTTTCACTTTCTTACCCAGAGCCTCGGTCGAGCCGAGCCGAGCCGAGCCGAGCCGAGCCGACCGTTCCGGCACAATCGGGAAGCAAAATTGAGATATAAGCCTGTGTTTGCCATATCGCTGATCTGACGACATAAATAAACGCTGTCAATTTCGGTTCGCGGATGTGCGCTGGCACAACCTGTCGCCTCGTTAAAATAGCGCCATCTTTAAAAAACAAAAAAAATGGTACCGATGGCGCTGCGGGCAACGAGCGCGACGAAAAAGGAGGATGGGGAGGAAAAAAGTTGTTTGCTCAGCGATACGAGTGTACAGGTTCCGGTGCCATTGATGAATATTTCATAGGCGTGACGTGGAATATAAGATTTCCAGCGCTTTTATTCATAGACAGGTCATCGAGAGAGGGTCGCCTAGTTGCTTTGTTTCTTGTGGATGCTAAATTCGACTCCGTCTCTCCAGCCTACCCTTTTAAAAAAGAAATATTAAAAAAAAAATATTTAAAAAAAATATTAATAAAAAAAAATTTATAAAAAATAAAATTGTACGGATATTTAGAGGTTTATCGAGGAAAAAACATGTTTACCCAACTGCGGAGGGTTTCTGGTCAAGATCGGCGCTGGGTCTTCTTTCTGTCAGGCCTGATGACGCTCGAAATGACCACAACGAGCGTCGGGTTGTCTTCGATATCGACTGTCAAAGGTGGCCATCCTGGACAGGAGTGGCTAAGGGCCCCCGCTGGGATTCGAACCTACTCCATCTTCGTTTAAAACCCGACGTATACAGTTGATGAATCTCGCAGGACCGGGGTGGGGACCCAGCCACCCGGGGGAGACGGTGGGACAGAAGGGAGGCGGGGAGGATGATGAAGTGGAGAGGGGTGAGGGACAGGTGAAGTGGGCCCCACACCTTGCTCTTGTTGAAACTAGGTTAGAATGGGCCTCAGTGCGTTGGATCTCCCTGATGGATGTTCCTTGAAAAATATTTAATATTCGTGAAAAATAAAATGGATTACAGAACTCACATTTCGGGGGCCGGTTCAAGGTGAGCTCAAGACACTCCGAAGGCACCCTGGAGAAAAGACCACGCAACGGAGAGGCTGCTACCCACGAGTTCGACAGTGTCGATGAGAAAGACCGATGGCGCCGGAAGTTGGCGGCGATACGGCCCCGACGGCCCGGTGGCCGGGTGGTACCGCGCCTGCACCGCGTCCCGCAGGTGTCGGGTTCAAATCCTCCACGTGCCTCCAACTTTTTTTCCCGCCCCTCGTTGTGTATTTGTTTGCGTCGAGTGCGCGCGCTTCAAGGGGAGGCGTTGGATGGCACGACACTAAGTCCCCCCGGGGCTCGCCGTGGGGCTCGCCGTGGGGCTCGCCGTGGGGCTCGCCGTGGGGCTCGCCGTGGGGCTCGCCGTGGGGCTCGCCGTGGGGCTCGCCGTGGGGCTCGCCGTGGGGCTCGCCGTGGGGCTCGCCGTGGGGCTCGCCGTGGGGCTCGCCGTGGGGCTCGCCGTGGGGCTCGCCGTGGGGCTCGCCGTGGGGCTCGCCGTGGGGCTCGCCGTGGGGCTCGCCGTGGGGCTCGCCGTGGGGCTCGCCGTGGGGCTCGCCGTGGGGCTCGCCGTGGGGCTCGCCGTGGGGCTCGCCGTGGGGCTCGCCGTGGGGCTCGCCGTGGGGCTCGCCGTGGGGCTCGCCGTGGGGCTGGCCGTGGGGCTGGCCGTGGGGCTGGCCGTGGGGCTCGCCGTGGGGCTCGCCGTGGGGCTCGCCGTGGGGCTCGCCGTGGGGCTCGCCGTGGGGCTCGCCGTGGGGCTCGCCGTGGGGCTCGCCGTGGGGCTCGCCGTGGGGCTCGCCGTGGGGCTCGCCGAGGGGCGTGGCCTACGCCAACGGAGTTTCGCTCGAGTTGGGTTCGCGGTGCGCGAGACGCAGTTGACCGTGACGCGCAGGCAGCACAACGCGAGAAAACGCGCGGCAGAAACAGGCAGACAGACGGACAGACGGACAGACAGACAGAGCGGTGCGCTTCCTCAGGGAGCAGCCTGTCAGGGCTGTGACATCACCTGACACACCTCACTAGCGCTGTTGGTGCCGCACATGCCGTATCTCCCGAGGGAGCGACTCAGGAGCCGTGCGGGCGTTTTACACCGTGGTATCTCTAGCGGAATAGTAATCAGAGGCCGCCCGGTGGGTGGTCTTATCCGCGAGGCCCTCGGCAGCAGCGCCGCACAGTGGGCCGGAAGACCGCCGCAGGCCGGCCGACACCCGAGACGCGTTTTGAGCTCCAGAGTGGCTAGACAGGACTCGAACTGAATGTGTGACCCCAACAATGGATGCTTCGTTCGGAGAGCAATCCATTGGTGGGGTCACACGTTCGCTTCGAGCTCTGTTTAGCGACTCTGGAGTTCAAAGCGCGTCTAGAGGCCGCCTGCAGCGCCTGTCTTCCGGCCCACTGTGCGTCGCGGCGCCACACCCCCCACCACCCCCGCGCGGCGCCGTGCCTTTTGCTCGCTTCACACACAATCGGCGGATGAATGAATTGAGGAGCGAGTCTAGCGATAACTGCCGCATGCGCGCCAAGCCGCTAATGGCGCGCCTAAATTGAGCGTGAAATTGGACACACCAGCGGTACTCCGCACCTCGCGAGGGCGTCTCTGGGCCGCGCTTTGGAACTAGCTCACTCACACAATTACACATTCCTAACCTTCCTTAACACACACACACATACACATACACACACACACACACACACACACACACAAAACCTGCACTTTCCCTTGCCGCGCCCCGAGATAATTGTCATTCAAAGGTCGTTAACTAGTTGTTCAGCGTGGGGTGTGTGTGTGTGTGTGCAGGTGTTTGTGAGCCCGTCGTCGATGTCATTCAGACAGCCCCCTCTCCGCGGCCGTGCAATAGCGACGTAACGCGCCGAGCTGCTTTTTCGTGTGTTTGCCTTGCAAATTAATACTGGAACCCACTTTCTGTCCCAACAGCGAGACGTTATTTATGCATGAGCCCCGCGCTCAGGAGGGATTTCGAAGGCGCGGCCGGGTCGGGGACCATTGCGAAAGGGCAGGTCTGGCTGGCAGGGCCGGGGCGGCGGGGGGCGCGGGCCGCCGGGGCAGAGCAGGAAATGATGGTGACATAATTATTGTCAAGTGGATGAGGCGGAGTGTGGGGCCCGCAGTGCCGGGCAAAATGATTCCGCGAGTCACAACCCTGGCGTGCCGAGCCTTGCAGTCAGCCAGCACAACCTGTTATGCAAAGACACCCATTTTTTTTTCTGTTTCCCGAGACACTTCCTTTTCAAACTCTGTCGAAAGGAAGTTGCGCTTTCTCTCGCGTTTTTAAAACGAGATGTTATTCCATACGACGGGGTGGGATGACAAATTTATGAATGGGCTGCTTTTACTTTTGGGGGGGGAGAGGGGGGGAGAGGGGGGGGAGAGGGGGGGGGGGAATGCTGACCCCGCGGCCTCGGCGTTGAGGGGCTGCTAGAGCGGTGGCAAATTCGATGCGGTCAGCCCGAAGGCGGCAGTCGGGGGCGGAGGGTTTGGTCGGAGGTTGGGGTAGGGTGGGGAGGGGGGCGGGGGCGGGGGCGGAAGGAAGGGGTTGTCAACGCGCACGTGGCGCCCTGGAGCCCGGCCAGCTGAAGTTTCGCTCGTCTGAATAGCAATCTGAGCGCCAGAAATATGATCCGTCATTGGACCGCTGCCCACCATGGTGTGGCGTGGGGTGGCGTCATCATCACCAGGCAGTGCGAGCCCAGTGGGCCAGTGTGTGGCACACTGTGTGCCGCCACCCCCGCCGTCAGCGCGAGCTGCTGCCTCGGCGGTGGCGCATTTCGCACGACACGGCGCACTCGTGACCAGGACACAGTCAAACCGTTTCCACGGTGATGTGTTCACACTAAATTACTATGTAGGTTTTTATGCGCGCCCGCGCACGAAATTAAACATGCACTTTGTAACGCACGAATTTGTACGTGACAATGCACGATTTAGTACGCGGGTATGCAGGAAATCGTGCGTTCTTGCGCACAATTTTGTGCGCAACAAATGCATGTTTAATTTCGTGCGTTACGTATGCACAAAAACCTACATAGCAATTTAGTGTGTTCGAGGAGGAAGGCGCGCTAGACTCCTGGCCGGCCATCCGACACCGCGTTCTCGCCTGTCTCGCGCGTCTTGCAGCGCCGATTTGTCCCGTCTCTATTTTTTTTTCCTTTATCAATCGACCGGGAAGGGAAGGTGGCTGCTCGGGTGCAGCTTCCCCGCGGACACACGATCCGTGAGCCGGCACACGGCGAAAGTTACGGACAGTTAAGACCGTTGAGGCGGCCAACATCCCGGACGCGTTTTGAGCTCCAGGATCGCTAAAATGGGACTCGAACATCGCGCATCTTTTCCATTGTTCACGCGGTTTCTGTTGCTCCGACAGACAATCCTCCCTCTGATGAGATCCGTTGCAAGAAACACCATATACATGCGCTTTCCCGGACTGGAAAAGCATTAAAAGAGAAACGAGTTGCTAATTTAATCCTGCGCAGTTTGAACGTGTTAGCTGACCAAGTGGCGGGGTACTTACCCCGCTGCAGGTGCAATTTGTCTCTCGCTGGGTCCTGCGAGCAGCTCTGCGCAATCTGCGCGTATCGCACCGGCTTTGCCCCTGTTGCTGCTGTTGTTGGCTTTCGAGCCCGACCAGGGAAGAATCAAGATTCCCTCATTTTCATACTGCTCCTGTTGTGTGTAGCGTCTCGATGTTCCGCTGTTCGAAATGGTCAAAGATTGATGTTCCTGGACGGGAGCTCTGGCAGGAGAAGATTCGGTAGTCTGGAGAGGATCTGGGCAGCAGTCTGCTCCAGAATGTATTCCGGACGGCTGCAGCAGCACTGGAAAAAGTCCGTGAAAGACCAGCTTCATAAAAAGGCACTGTAGAATAGCTTCGTACGACGAACGCGACGACAAAGCATTTCTTCGCAGATCTTAACAATTCGTTTATTTTTATTTTTTTGCAGAGTCTTAGCACGCCCTCCCACCAACTTATTCTGATAACTCGAAGGCCCGACCGGGCGGGGCTGGTCTCTGGGGAGCCCACGGTGCAGAGTAGGGCTGGCTGGACAAAGGTCATCCGCACACAAGAAGGCGCGCGCGAACACGCAGCGCCGCGCGGGAGTTGGCCCACCCTGCACCCTGAGAAGGAGAAGAAGTTGTTGGGGTTGTGATGGGGCGGGCCGTGGTGGCAGCGGCGCAGAGTTCGGCCGACTAAACAAGGCCAAACAGAGGGGAGGGGGGAATGGGCCGATGCAGTTCGCTGCGGAGGGCGAGGTGGGGCCGGCCGAAGTAAGAGGGCGGTTTTGAAGGAAGGGGGGGGGGGGGCTGGCCGCGCGTTTGTGTATTCCGTCCAGCCTGCCCCAACTCGGTCTGTTCCCGCTGTCGCCCTGCCTGCAGTGATGCAGGCGTCACTCGGTCTGAGAAATGACGTCTCCTTAGACAGACAAATGGCGACTCAAGGTAATGGACAAATGGACAATCACGGAGGGGTGTATCGGGCCCAGGCTAATCTGACGGAGCCGTGGTGCGTAGTGCGTGACGCTTTATCCACGTCGTGCAGCGTGGACCGGCTCGCGTCAAGAATCGAAGATGAAATCAGGTGGATTCCCAGGGAAAGGCGAAAAAAGCGGACAGCCGACGATCCGTCTCGGTGGACGCTTCGCGTTCGCTCCTCTCTCTTCCTCCCGGAGAAATAATCGGACAATGGCGGTGCAGTGCCCGACCGTCTCTCTCTCTCTCTCTCTCTCTCTCTCTCTCTCTCTCTCTCTCTCTCTCTCTCTCTCTCTCTCTCTCTCTGTCTCTCTTCCTCGCCTATTCGATGAGGGAACGGCGCCGGCTCTATTCTAAAACGAGTTGCTAATAATGAAGTGCCATCTGTTGCACTGAGCGCCCCCCTCCCGTGCCGCTGCTGGCTCCGCGCACCACCTTCGACCTCTCTCTCTGGCACTGCCGTGCATGCATGCGGTTCATCGGGCTTTCGATGCCCCATTGTTGTTCATTCCAGCGTTTCCTGCATGCTCAAAACAGTTACGCTGACCGACATAATTGCGCGGAAAGACCCGATTTTTCATCTGGTTTAAAATGGTCCGACTAAGCCAGTGGTATGGTCTGCTCCGTTCCTGGTCTTCCCTGTGGCTGAAAGGAAATATAGGGCACGGGGCGCGTTTTTATTGTATAGCCCATTTCTTGATGGTGGCCCGCAAGGCCCAAATAAATAAGTAAATCGAAATGGCCGTGTCATACGAACACGTCGTTATGCTCGGACACAAAGGGCACCACAGGTGCCCCGTTACGGAGTCCACTAAAGCCTGGTTATTCTTCATTAAAAAACATTGCGCATTAATATCGCTGGCCGTAAACAACGACCTGAGGGCTGCGAGCGAGGCTCGCCCCTTCGGTCGCGGGTTCGAACACCAGCACGGTTATTTTTATTTCTCTTATTTTATTGGAGTCGTGCACGTAGACGAGCGGGTCATAACTCTTATCCTGGGCCTTTTAGTTTCTAAGCGGAGGCTGACTCACACACGCGCGTTTCGCGAACGCCGATGCTCCAATGCGTCAAAACCATGTTTCCGCCACAATGGTCCGCCCCATGCCTCGACCGGCGCAGTGATCAGCGTCCACTTACACACACACACACACACACACACACACACACACACACACACACACACACACACACACAAACACACACCTCCCATGCGGGCGCGAAATTTTGCGCCTGAGCTGATTGCATAGCAGCCGTGCGTGCTGTGGGCGGCCGGGCTGGGACTACGACTGGTCTCCCCCTCCATCACCCCCGCAACGAGAGCGACAGAGATAGACGCTGGATTGCGCGGAGGTTACCGCCCGCCGGGCCGGTGGGCCAGAAGAGGCGGCCAAAGTCACGGACACGCTCCAGAGTCGCTGAATGGGACTCGCGTATCAAACGTGTGACCCCACCAATGGATTGCTCTCCGAACGCGGAATCCATTGGTGGGGTCACTCGTCCGATTCGAGTCCCGTTTAGCGACCCTGGAGCTCAAAACGCGTTTAGAATGTCGGCCGCCTCAACGGTCTTCTGACCCACAGTGGGGCCACTGGCGGCCCCGCCGGGGGTGAAGTGACAGGTGAAATATGGGCAGGCCCCCTCTGTAAACCGATCGTGGAAGTGACTGCACCCACCGCTGCAGCCTGCTCTCGGGCGCCGTGAATCCCAGAGCGTCCGTCTGTGCACCCCTCGGCCGGAACTGGAGAAAAATGCGCGGCGTTGTGACGACGATTATTCTCCGAGGAGAGAAATAAATGATGGTCTGCTACCGCAACCTGGGTGTACTCGGCCACCGGACTGTCCAGCGAAGGCACTTAAGGTGTGGTCGGACGACGCCAGGATTCCGACGCCGCTGAGCGCTCCATGTTGATGTCCACGTGTGCTGCACCCCATTCAGCCGCCACACCTACCCGTGGGGCACAGAACAAGTTAAGATTTCCCATACTTTAATTACGGTTGAAAAGGGAAGGCAGACTTGCTGGCGAGCGAAGACATCCGGCCCTGTATAGGCCTTAACGAAGACGCTGTAAAAAGGGCCGAGAGTGGACAGCCCGGAGCGGGGCGGGCGGTGCGCCCGGCGTATCCGTGGAATAATTCATGAAAAAACACAAGAAGGTTGAATGCATTTGTAGAAGGCGTCCTCCTGGCGACGCTGCCCTCGCCGGGTCAACGACGACGACATGCTCGCGGCGGCACAGCGGGCCTTCCCTCGACGTGTCCTCGGCCTGCCTGCACCAAGGGCGGCACCGCGCAATCAACCTGCACGGTCCGCGGGCCTCGCCATCGAGTTGCTACCGTCCCGGCGGAACTTGTCGAAGTAAGCACTTTGATCCTTCGCCGCGAACTTAGTCCCAACGAGGGAATATCTCGCTTCCGGTTGGGGTGCAGAGAGAGAGGGAGAGAGAGAGAGAGAGAGAGAGAGAGAGAGAGAGAGAGAGAGAGAGAGAGAGAGAGAGAGAGAGAGAGAGAGAGAGAGAGAGAGAGTAGGCGCATCTGTACCGCGTTGCGTTGGCGGCTCTGTGTCCCGGGGGTCAGGACAGCCACTGTAAGCCCCCAACTAGCTTCGTTCCTCATTCATCCTGGCGCAACGCCTCGTGTGGCGCTATCATTTATCTTTCGCGATGATGCAGTGACTGGAGAACCGCCTGAGAAGTGGGTGGCAGTGACTGGAGTCGCCTGGTGCTGCGCACACTGTCGTACACGCACAGTGAGGGTTCTCCATAGTGTGCAGAAAATCCCTTACGTTATGGTGGTACTTTTAAACATACATTGCTCCTTCAGTTTTTTTTTTTATTTTTTTAATTTTTTTTTGTGTATCATGGAGGTATTTGGAGGTATTATGGAGGTATCATGGAGGTATCATGGAGGTATCATCATCATCCACTAATGTGCGGTGAAAGGCTGCGCCGATATGTTGTGGTGGAGATTCCCTCCGTGATACAAAAGATACGTATAACCCTGTATTTTGTGAGTGTCCTGCCGCCTGCCTCTCTGCCGCGACGCCAACAACAAGGCCGACGCGTTGGCGGACGGGACGCGAGCGACGAGGACGAAAACAAGGCGACTGATGACTTGTCATCGAGCCGGGCCGCCGCACAGCGGGGAGGCAGCCGTGCGCGAGCCGTGCGCGTCGTCAGCGGGGAGGCAGAGTCCTCCATGGAAATAATAAATTGCAGCGAGGACAGGTATTGGCTGCACAGGTGGGCGTGTGTGCGGTTCGACGGACGGTGACAAGAGGGGGCCGCGGCGGGGCCGAAACAAACGGGGGATTCGACATGGCCGGCCGAGGCCGCGAGGCCAAGGGCGCCGGTACGATGAAAATGCGAACAAAGTTATCCCTTTCCATTTTTGAAGAGCAGCCATGATTGATAACGCGGGAACAGAGTGAGGAGATGGTGTGAACCCGTTGCTTCGTGATTGATGTGGTCTGCGGCATTGCGCTGCACGCCGCCGTGCGCCACCTGCAGGTCCTCGATACCGCCCGAGCCGGCGGCGGCCCCACAGTGGGCCAGAAGACCGGCGCGGCCGGCCGAAACTCTAGACGCGTTTTGAGCTCCAGAGTCACTAAGCAGGACTCGAACCGAACGGGTAACCCGCCATTGGATCCCTCGTCCGGAGAGCTTCCCATCGGTGGGGCCACGCGGTCGGTTCGAGTCCCATTTAGCGACTCTGGATGTTGACCAGTCTTCTGGCCCACTGTGCGGGGCGCAGGGCGCAGGCGTGGCGTCGAAGGGGGCCTCGACGGCCTCGACGGCACAACGGCACCCGCGGGGGCAGTCTAACAGGCTGGACGGCGCCACGTCTCGCAGCACCGCGCCACGTGGGGAAAACGTGTGTGCGTGTGTGCGTGTCTGTGTGTGTGGGTGTGGCGAAATTCGGCTGAGGAAAGGTAAATGAGGTAGACCACCGCGCGCGTGACAGCTATGAAAGAGGAAAGTGAAACTAAAGCGTGCGTGCGTGTGGGTGTGCGTGCGTGAGAGAGAGAGAGCCAGACGGCGCATCGTTGAATGATGGATTATATTGGTTTTGCCCGCCTGCCTGCCGTCGATGAGGTGGCGTGTTGCCGTATCTCTCTCAGCCCACTCAGCACGACGGGTGCGGCGGAGATACTTGGCGCGAGCGAGGCGGGGCGGGGCGGGGCGCACGGTCCCCCCAGGGGGGCTATCCACGTCACGATCCGAGGTGGCCCAGTCCAGTCACCACGGTGGACTCGTTCCTTCGTCTTACTTTTCTCACCCCCATTATTTTTTTTCCATTTCTTTTCTTTCCTGTTTTCCCTTTTTTCGTCTCTTTTTTTAGTGCTCTCTGCCTCTCTTCTTCTTGCTCTGCTCTTAAAACGGGACCATGACATGAGACCTAGTCGAAATACGAATCTGCAGCGAAAATAAATACCAGACAAATATCGGATGATCAAGTACTTAAAAATTAAAACGGAAGTTAAATTTTTTTCTTGCTCTCCAGGTTTTTCCGATATTTCCTTTTTCAACGCCCGGCCGCGCGCGTCCTATGGACCCGGTCTCGTCTAATCTTCTTTTGCCCGTGTGTGTGAGTGCGTGTGCTGTGCGTGTGTGAGTGCGTGCGTGTCCGTGCAGCAGGTCCTCGTGAAAGGCCTAGCAGGTAGCTCATCTTGAAGAGCCCCCGTTATGCACACGTCCTCCCTCCCGTCCGCGCAGGCGGCTTTCTGGTGCCGGACCTCTGCGTCGAGTAAGCCTCCTGGATAGTATAATCCGCCGGACCCGTTCCGTTCCCCACCCGTTTTTTTTTTTTTTTTTTTTTTTTTTTTTTTTATTTTCTGCGTCGATGCGGCAAGTCCCACCGGCCGAGAAGAAGAACCTCCGGCCCACTGTGCGGCGAGGACACCGCGGCGGCGGACTAAATGCCGTTCCAATCCGCCGGCAGTGTGGCGCCCTAATTGCGAGTCTGACCTACATCACGGCATGGCTGCACGAGGCGCAGCGTTACCCCGAGGGTTTTCCAGCGGTGGGTTCACCCCAAGGGTTTTCCAGGGGAGGCGCGGTGCAGCAAAGGGACCGCCAAAAGGGAATCTTGCGAAACTTGCCAGTCAGCGCGCCCCTGTTTGCTTTAGCGATCCCTGCAGCAGGGGGTCTCGCCGTCGCTCCGTCTCGCTCGCTGTGCATCCCACTGGGGGGCGAGAGAGACAGACTGCCGGATCCGACCGCGGGAAGGGTGGTGGTAATGAGCGCGGCTCGCGGTGTGACATGGGAAGAATGGCTGGCTTTGATGGCCTGCGGGGCGGGGCGGGGCGGGGCGGTGATCAGGGTATGCTGCTGCGGCACGCCACTGCATCCCATCACTTCTACTGCTTTCACTAGAACTCTGTGACTGAGCCGCCTCTTCCACAATTTACATCACACATGCACAAAGTCTGGTTTCAAGTCGGAGTTCGACAACTACAAAAGTCCCAATCCAACGTATTTTCAAGAGATGGCTATCGCTGGTCTGCGACTTGAAGTCATCTCCACTGCATGCTTCTGCTTCCCCACTTTATCTGTGAGGCTCGCTGTGCCCTTCTCTGCCTTCGCGTGGCCTTTCCTTCCATTCAAGGCCTGCCGTTAGGCGGTGCCGCATTGCTTCGGGAAGGGCAAGGGCAGGTTCGTGGTCACCCGGGTCGGGCACGCGCCCCGCCCCGCCCCGCCCCGCCCCGCCGGGCGTGCGGTCAGCGGGGCCAGGCGAAACGTGGACTTGAAAGCAAAGCCGTGTCCGGGCGCTGGCCGGCCTGGCCCACTGCGGCCTGTCTGTCTGTCTCTCTCGCACCCACACGGCGCGCGGGCACGGCCCATGAGTGCGAGAGAGACAGACTGCTGGCCGCAGCCGGCGACGGGACTGGGCGCCCAAGTCACGCCCGCGCCACAAACACGGCTCCGCATGGCGTCGTCCGCATGGCGTGGCCGTGGCCGCTGCGACACTGGGCCGCAGTTGAGTCAGAACTACTGCCGGGCCCGGGTTCAAATACCAGCCACCCCCTGCCATTTTTACCATTTTTATTTTCTTTATTCCGCCCCGGTGACGTCACCGTGTTGCCGTCCGGCGCAAACGGAGATTCACGGCGCTGGCCGAGGCAGTGCGTTGCAGGGAAGTGCACCGCGGGCAGGGGGCGGGGCGGGGCGGGGCGGGGCGGGGCGGGGCGGGGCGGGGCTCGCTCCAGAGGTCTGCGGGGGAGGCGCTGGAGGACGGCATGCAGTGGGGGTGCTAATTGATAAATGGATCTCTTAGGCCGTATAAAACCTTTCTGTCCAAAAGTGCAGAGCTCCCCCCACGCCCACAACTCGGCTTTCTTTACATCCTTCTTCGTCTGCCCCCTCTCTCCTCCTTTTGCGGTGCTCGTCCTTGTTTTTTCGAGACGTCATCTCTCCCTCTGTCTGCTACCCCCCCCCCCCCCTCTGCCACCCTGGAGGGATAGATTGCTCTGCGCACTTTGCCGTTTAAAATTACCGCCCCGACTGCAGAGCGATTCCGAGCGTCGTCTCTCTCTCTCTCTCTCTCTCTCTCTCTCTCTCTCTCTCTCTCTCTCTCTCTCTCTCTCTCTCTCTCTCTCTCTCTCTCTCTCTCTCTCTCTCTCTCTCTCTCTCTCTCGAGCAGCGACTCTGTTCGTCGTAAGCCGCGCAGGCTGGACATTTTGCCGGAATCTACTCGATATTCCGCGAGGCACCGTTTCGATTCCCCGCCCAGATTCAATGGCGCCTTTGTCTCCGAGTACGTACACCGCCAGGTATTCCTCATTGGTTAGCCGCCATTGGCTCCCCCTACCCGTTCCAGGGGCAGCCCGAGATTTTACCTTCCTTATCTTCACTTTGCTTGGGACCACTTCAAAGTTCACTGGCAGGGTTTTGGCGCGTGCGATGGGGTTCTCACCGCCGGCTAGGTTGTGTGTGTGTGTGTGTGTGTGTGTGTGCGCGCGCGTGTGCGCGAGTGCCCTTCTTGCGATGGAAACGTCACGCACAGGAAATGGCGTCAAGCGATTTTGGGAGGGGGGGTGGGGGGTGGTAGGCGCGCTTAAGAAGTGAGAAAATGACGACCATAATTGCTTTTGGAGGCGCGGAGACGCGGTGTGCGGGGCCGTGGGGCCGTGGGGCCGCGGGGCTGCGGGGCGGTGTGGGCTGCACATCGTCGAGGCAGAGATTGGGCTCACTAACGTTCCTCAAGTTCGGAACTAAAGTGAAAGGCAACCCCATCTCCGCACCCACTCTCTCAATTATTTTTTTTTTTAACAATATTTAATAGTATTAGTAAAGATCATTTTTAAAATTGTATTTCTCTTCCCCATTTTTAGAGTTATGGACTTTTTCGTCGTGTTTTCAATAAAAATAAATATCACGTTTTAATTTCCTTTTTTTCTTCTCTTTTTTTAAAATTTGCACACCCACACTACTCTTTCTTTATTTCCATTCTCTTCATTTTCTGCCGCCCGAACCCACTGGCTTCTTTCACCCCTCCGCTCATCACTTATGACCCGTGCCGGCGCCGCGCTCCCACATGCCTCCCCCTCCCCCTCCCCACCCCCAGCCACCTCTGGCCCCACAAAGAGATAACCGGAATAATAAGGGTGCCGGGATCCTCAAGTACCAACTTTCCTCATCAACCTGCAGCCAGGCACATCGCGCCTCCCCGCGTTTACTTCATATATCCCTCGGATGTGTGTGTGTGTGTGTGTGTGAGAGAGAGAGAGAGTGAGAGAGAGAGAGAGAGAGAGAGAGAGAGAGAGAGAGAGAGAGAGAGAGAGAGAGAGAGAGAGAGAGAGAGAGAGTCCATGGGGTCACACCTGTGGTTCGAGTCCCGTTTAGCGACTCTGGAGCTCAAAACGCGTCTAGGGTTTTGTCCGCCGGTCTTCCGACCCACCACTGTGGGACGCCCTCTCTGCGGCCGCCTCACTTCCGGTCCGCCATCTTTCTGGCGGCGAAAGACGGGGCCCAGAAAAGGAGGGGGAAAAAAAGATGTGTGCCATAACACTACATTTACACAACGTGGAAAAAGCGAGGGGAGACAGCGGAGGGGATCTCCCTTGCCAAACTGGAGGGCCCCCGCCGCCCCCGGTGCCCCCGCCGCCCCCGCGCTTCGATTCGACCGCTGTGCACCAGGAGCGCGCCGGCAGATCGTTGACGCGCGGAAGCGAGACTTTGTCTGGAAGGAGCGGACGGCGCGGATGCTCTTTGCATTATTATAATAGACGAGGCGTGCAAACATTCCTCACCAGCTGGACCAGGCTTTCTAACCCCAAAAAAAATAAAAAAAAATTAAAAAAATTAGAGTTTTTTTGTTTTTTTTTAACCTTTTGGAACACAATGAGGACCGTTTCCTTGTGCCTATGCATTTGAAAGGACGTCGTAGGCTCGCTGTGCCTTGAAGCAAAGACGAGGACTGCGAAGACCCAGGAGGAGGACAACATGTGTTGCGGCAGTGTGACCGGGGAGAGCTGAATGAAGCGGAGGAAGATGGAAAGTAGAATGCGCGAGAACGAAGGAAAAAAGAGAAGAAGAAAAACGGATCCTATAGGCGGCAAGCGAGAACTGGGCTGGTCTTTGGGATTCTTGGAACCTGCAGGGATAACACCTCCACGAGAGAGAGAGAGAAAGAGAGAGGGCGGGGCAGTCACAGAGGAGAAGAAGATCCAATTTGCACCTGGGTTACGCCCTCATTTTATTTCCTCGAGGGAATTTACGGTAAGATTTTTGTTTGCGGTTGCTTGGTGCGCCTGCGTGCTGGCACTGCTGCCGGCTTACAGCGCGCTTCTTCGCCCAGGAACTAATTTCACCCCAACGAAATGGCGGCGCAGTTCTTCCTCCAAAAATTCGTTTCTATCACTTTGACATCCCTTTGTCGAGCGTGCGCGTTCAGTAGCCATGCAGAAGCCTCCGCGACTCAATCTATCTGCCGAGAGGTTCTGTTGCGCTTTCAAGTTCTTCCTCCTCGGTGCGCAATTCGTTAAGAATCTCTTAAAGTGGTCTCGACAGGGGAGCGTAGCCACTCGCCTCTCTTAAAAAGTTTTACTTGCCCCCCCCCCACTTCAGAGCCGAGTGCACGGCGTCTCCCCCCCATTTATTTTTCCGGGTTGCAAAACACATCGAAAACAGCTGCTTTCAAATTTGGTACTCTCCCCAGCAGCGCCCCGTTTCCTTCCATTTCGACACGAATTCGGAATAGGTTTTATTGCTTCATAGCGCGGAGGTGCCGCCGGGTCCTGATAGAAGAAGGGCGTGGGCCGGGGGCGTGGGCCGAGGGCGTGGGAGGGGAGGGGGGGACGACTAATAGCTTTTGAGAGGCAGATATTTCTTCCCGTTCGGGCCGCTCGGTCTGGCACAGTCAAAATGATGTGCTGCCGCTGAATCTCGTGGCATTGACGGCGGCGCGCTGGCGGGGCTCCCCTTCTAGAATCCCTCTCTCCTCCCTGGCGGGGCCCCACCCCACCCCCTTCCCCCTGCCCCCTCCCCCACCGGGGCCACTTTCTTCGGCTAATGAAACGTGGCTGTAACCGGATCTGGGCGCCGCTTAGCACCGCTCCGCTGCTGGCTGTTGGTGGGTCAACTCCGCGACGCGTCCAAGTCGTTGTCTGAAGTGGCGCGTCACTGCCACGGATAGCTTTTGTTGTTGTTGTTTTTATTTTTCGAAAAGCTCGCAGACGACGAGCCAGCCTGGCTGAATGCTAATTGCGCGGCCCCGGACTTGCCGTGTAAGCCGCCGCGGTCGGCAAACACAAATGTTTTGGGAACCTTGGTGAGCCGACACGCACACGCCAACATTGACTCTGGACCGATGATTTGGGTTCCAAACATTTTCCCTCTCTCCCTCTCTCTCTCTCTCTCTCTCTCTCTCTCTCTCTCTCTCTCTCTCTCTCTCTCTCTCTCTCTCTCTCTCTCTCTCTCTCTCTCTCTCTCTCTCTCTCTCTCTCTCACCTGGCCCACTGTGTGGCGGGCCGCCGCCGCCGCGCGCGCAATGCCCCGCCATTACTCAACCGGCATTACATTCGAACAAATCATTATTTTAATGCCTTCCCATTCCGCCGCGGCGAAACAGAAACGGGGAAAACATCCCGAGGTCGTCATTTTGTTTGTCGCTGCGTTTGACCCGCGCAGTGCCCGCTGCTGTTGCGTTATTATTCTCTTGGCCTTGGGAGTGATATTTGCAATGCGTGCCGCGCGGCGGCTGGAGCGTGACCGCCATGTGTGTTTGAGTGTGTGTGTGTGTGTGTGTGTGAGAGAGAGAGAGAGAGAGAGAGAGAGAGAGAGAGTCAGCCAGTGTGTGTACATGTGTCGGCGCGTGTTTGGCAGTGTTGCATTCGTAGCGGGAAAAATGAGGCAAGCGGTGGAAGCGCTCTCCACTTGGTCGACTTGCAGACCCGCGTGTCGCGTTTGTTGTGGGTCAGCGCGAGCGTTTGCAGAACGTGCTTGTTCACGTGGTGTGTGTGTGTGTGTGTGTGTGTGAGTGTGTGTGTGTGTGTTCGTCCGCGTCGTAGTCGAGGTTTTTGTTGGGCGGTGCAGGATGAGGTTGCAGCCATATGAGCGCAGCCAGCCAGACGGGGACACTACCAGTGGCGGGGCGAGGGGGGGGGGGGAGGTACAGATTGAGAAGGAGAGGGGAAGGCGGGGGGGCAGGGAAAGCAGATAGGAGGCAGTTCACTTAGAAACGGGCCTGGATTCCACACACTGGCAGGCACAGCTTGCACAGTCACAAACGCTCTCTCTCTCTCTCTCTCTCTCTCTCTCTCTCTCTCTCTCTCTCTCTCTCTCTCTCTCTCTCTCTCTCTGCACACTCGTTGCCCTGGGCTGGCCCGCTTTTGTCCCCATAGTGAGAGCCGTGAAAGCCTACCGACACCGGAAATTAGGTGTTTGCGAATTAGAGACCACGCGTTTGCATAGGCCGTGTGGTGGTGGTGGTGGGGGTTGGAGTTTGAATGACAGCGGATGGGAGGTAAGGACCCGCGGCCGTAAGTCTGCAGTGAAGGACACCCGCAGGCAGGCAGGTGCAGCAGTCGGATCGCGATGTATGAAAATGAAAGGAGGGCCAAGTGTAGCGCCAGGGCCCCCGCGGCCGAGCTACTGCACTGGGTCAGGGACGCCGGGGACGACGAGCACGCGGTGGGGGCGGGGCGGGGCGGGGCGGCCAGGGATCTAGGTTGGGCACCCCAGCCTGTCCTGCCTCAGCTCAATTTCGAGCAAACGGAACCCCTCCCGGCAGATCTTTCATCTACGCCCTCTGAGAGCCGCACCGGCCCGGGCCGTGCCCCTGCTTCCCCCCCCCCTCCCCCCTTCCACCCCTCGTTTCCTTTCTCTGACGGGTAAATTCGTCCTCTCGCTTTGTCTCGGTCGTGCACCTTATGCTAATTGCACCTAATCATTTTTATTGAAATTCCTTCACCTCGGTGTAGTTGGTCCCCTGGCAGCCTCATTGCGAGCTTGCCGTTTCTTCTTTGGAAGTGAGTTTCGTAAATGATTCAAGCTAAACTACGCTGCAAAAAAAAAAAAAATATGTTGAAATGAAATGTGAGGTGTGAAGGTATCATCTGCTAAAAAATAAAAAATTGAATTTTAATCTTTGGTCCTTATAGGTGCGAGAGAGAAAGCGCGATGAAAACGGCTCTCGGAATCAGTCCAGCTACTGTCGCGAAGAGTCAGGGAAGGGTCACTCTGCTGCCAACCCACTCTGCACTGTGTGTGTGTGTGTGTGTGTGTGTGTGTGTGTGCGTGTGTGTGTGTGTGTGTGTGTGTGTGTGTGTGTGTGTGTGTGTGTGTGTGGCAGGCAGAGCCTCCCTCCGTGAGAGCAATTTTCACCTTTCTACTACTTCACCCTCTCCGCCGGCCCAGCGCGCCGTAGCGACCCCCTCATCCAGCCTGCCTGCCTCTCCGCCTGTCTTTCCGTCCGGCTCCTTGTCTGTTTGCCCTTCGCGCGCCTTTACAACTGTAGCGGAATTTTCCGCAGATGTCTCGCCGCCCAGTGACACTGCCCTTCCCGCCCACTGTGCAGCCCATTCGCCCATTCGTCGCAGGGAAGTAGGAATCTGGAGTCTCGCAGGAGGGAATGGAGCTCGACGTGGCACAGACTCGGGGCAGCCAGGCAGGCAGCCGGCCAGCCAACCACCCAGCCAGCCAGCCAATAAACGTGTGACCCCCACCACGTTCCTCGTTCGGAGAGCAATCCATCGGTGGGGGTCAGACGTTGGATTCGAGTCCCATTTAGCGACTCTGGAGCTCAAAACGCGTCCTGGATTTCGGCCGCCTCAACGGTCTTCTGGCCCACTGTGCGGCGCTGTGCCGGGGATTAGTAGTCGCAGTCCCGAGCAGTCCCTTCCGGCGCACTGGCCGCAGCCCTCACCGACAAAAACGGCGCCCCAGGTGGACTAGAACCGCTGCCGGCGGCAGAGGTGAAATACCGCCCTAGTTTGGGCCGGGCGATCTCGAGAATCGATTTGCCCGTTTTTGTGGTGTCTCTGGCCGCGCGCGCCGCCACGCCTGGCTGGGCGTAAGGAGAGAGAGAGAGAGAGAGAGAGAGAGAGAGAGAGAGAGAGAGAGAGAGAGAGAGAGAGAGAGAGAGAGAGAGAGAGGCCAGTGGGTGGAAGTGAGTGAGCGGAAAAAACGCCGCAAATTGAGGCTGTAATTAGGCTGCATCCGACTTAGTAATTAGCCTCCGTACCGCAGCCCGTTGCGGTGCAACACTCGACGCTGCGCCCCATTTGGGGCCCCGCACAGTGGGCCAGAAGACCGTTGAGGCGGACAAAATTCTAGACTCGTTTTGAGCTCCAGAGTCCCCGTTCGGAGAGCAATCCATTGGCGGGAGTCACACGTGCGGTTCGAATCCCGTTTAAGCGACTCTGGAGCTCAAAACGCGTCTAGAACTTTGGCCGCCTCAACGGTCTTCTGACCCACTGTGCCCCGGCCGCGCCGCACACTCACGTGCAGAAACATCAAACGGGGCCGTAAAGAACACAGATCAAATCCCACTCGGGAAGATTGCAGGTGGTTGGAGTCTAGGCGGTGTGCTTCGGGCCAGCAGCGGTGCCGCCGCTAGCAGCGCGCACGCTGCTGCCGCGGTACTCTTGGCGGCGACTGTACCGCTGCCGGGAGCCCGCCCAAGAGTTACGGCATCTGGTCCCCCCGGCCGTCGCGGCACCCTTTTACGTGAGATTGTACCCACTCCTCTGAACGGCGGGAAGTGCTTTTTGAACCTTAAAACGCAGCAAGTGCACGCTCGGTAGCGCATTCGCTGTGCACTGTGTACGTTTTTCACCCGGTGGTTCCTGCGTTGCGCGGTCCGCATCGTAACACCGCCATGCAGTGTGTGCGGCCAACTTAGTTGCCGGCCAAGACTCGCTGCACCTGCTGCGAGTGTGAGTGTGTGTGTGCGTGCGCGTGTGTGTGTGAGAGAGAGGGAGGGTGTGGCTGTGTGCGTTTCCTTTTTCCCCCTCTTTTGAATGCGTGGTCATTTGGCGAGCTGGCCGGCCTGGCGGCCAGTTTGGGGACGAGGACTCCCAGCATAGTGTGGCGTATTTGCCGGGGAAATTTCATCCCGGAGAATTGGTCCCCTGCGGCTCGGCTCCGCTCGGCTCGGCTCGGCCCGGCATGGCGTGTGTGTGAAGTGGTGCGTCGAGGGCGCTAGCACGGCCTGGCTGGCACACTGGCTGGCACACTGGCTGGCTCTGCCTTGCTAGGCAGGCCGCCTTCTCCAAACAAGTCCCGGGAGCCGAGCCGAGCCGAGCCACCCAGCCCGATCGAGCCCGGACGCACCTTGCAAAGGCAACGCCAACGACGCCAGCAAGTCCTGTTGTCCTAGTCTGAACGCCTTCCCACGCCACTCTCTCTCTCTCTCTCTCTCTCTCTCTCTCTCTCTCTCTCTCTCTCTCTCTCTCTCTCTCTCTCTCTCTCTCTGTCCACCTTTTTTACCCGCCTTGTTGACTCTTGGCGTGATCGGTCCTGCAAGGGTCAGCCGCCGCCGCCGCGGTCAAATTTTGATTTAGCCATTTTAAAAAGAAAATATGAACAAAAATAAATGTTAACGTCGTGTTTTTTTTGTTGTTTTTCAGGTATGTTGGCTGGCCGTGTACCGGAGTGCGTCACCGTGTCCCGTGGCGCGGCAAGGTGAGAGGGAACCGGCCAGGCCGGGAAGACAGAAATACTCGGCGATCATTAGCTATCGGAGCCGCTGAACGCGAAGCAGGGGGGCGGCAAGACGCCGTCGGTCTGCTAATTGGCGACACAATGTTTGCACTTGCGCTCTGATTCTCTCCGTTGAAAAAGGAAGGGAGATAACACGGTGGGATGGGCTCCGTCATCTCCGTCACGATGCGCACAACCGTTTTGTCGTGCGCTTCAACGTCGCTCGATGAGGGCCACTGCACCCAAAAAAATAAATAAAATTGGAGCAGTTTTTTGAGCTTTTTACTTTTTTTGACGAGGAGAGGAACTAATTTGATGTGGGTTGCCAAAATATTCAAGAAAAAACTTGGAATTATAACTGCTTTTTCTTAAGTGCGGAACCAAGAAACGTAAAGTTTTTTCTTTTTTTCCCGTCTTTTTTTAGGAGGTCATTTGTCTACGAGAGAAAGATTCTCTATAAGTTCACCAAGGGTGACGGTTATGCAGAAAATGCTAGTGGAGTTGATGAGAGGATGATTGTTCGCGAAAAGTATAAAGTAGAAAAATGGAACTGACTGCTATGCAGTGCGAAGCGTGCAAGGCGTGCCCCGGCCAGTTCCACAGCACCCCTCTTCCCTCACAATTATTTTTCGCCTCTCTCTCTCTCTCTCTCTCTCTCTCTCTCTCTCTCTCTCTCTCTCTCTCTCTCTCTCTCTCTGTCTCCCTCTGTCTCTGTCTCTCTCCCTCTCTCTCTCTACATCTCTCTCCCCTCTTCCATTCCGGATGCGATAAGCTCCTGACGTGGGCTGTAAGTCGCCGGGGCCCGCTATCTTGTTTCCCCTTCATTCGCGATAGCTTTTATTATGCTTCGGAATGTTGGCAGCGAAGGCCCGCCCCCTATGTCCTTTTGGCGCGGGAAAGACCGAGCTTGGAGGAGGTCAACCACTCCCACCACTCCCGCCAAAACAAGCAACACCAGCGCCACGACACTCCAGAGTGCGATGGCGAATTTTAACTTTTTTTGCGACTGCATTGGTCTTTGCCTGCAATTTTACGGCAAAAAAGGGCCACAGTGCTCTCCTATTATCAATACAATCGGTCTTTTTTTTTTTTTTTTTTGCTGGGAATGGGGCTCAAATTGTCAAGTAACCTCCCTTGTGGGTTTTGAGAACTAGGCCGTGAGTCTTTCTGGTGCGGGGAAATAGTTGTATTATTTTAATTTTTTTTTTTCAGTTTGGTGCTGAGTAGGTGATCGCGAGAGTGTACGCTTGCTACCTGGAGTGAAAAAGTTATCTCAGCAAGTGAGCCCCCCTCCCCTCCCTTCCTGCTTACTTCCTGCTTCACGGATCCTTGCCCTCCACCAGTAATGCGTCGCCGGGCTACAGCCTTGTTGTTGTTTTTGTTTGTGCTGTGTCTGCTGCTGTTGTTGCTGGTGGTGGTTGTGTTTGGTTTGAAAAAAAAAAAATTAACATTTGCTTTTTACGACGACGTTTGCAAGATCTGAGTCCACTGCAACCGTTTTGTTTGGGTGTGTTTTGATGGCTTTGCTGCGCTCCCCCGATGAAAGCTTTAAAATGCATATTTCGCTCCTGCGACCGAAACATTTGAAGGTTATGGTGTTCTGCTTGAAATGGCCTCACTGTTACGTGTTCGTTTCGTCTTTTTGCGAGCGGTGCTTTTTTTTTTTTTTTTTTTTTTTTCTCAAAAGAGCGTTCGCCAATAGTGTGGCAGTTTCATGAGAGGACGTTTGTGATACACAGGCCTTTGTTTTCTGTGTCCACCGCCAGCCGCCTCGAAGCCACCTGTGGACAAAGGTTTTCCCACCGGACCTTCACGCGTCGGCTGCTTTCTGAGGGCGTAGGGTGAGGCGGAAGGGGGGGGGGCAGCAGTGAAGGCTGCGACAAATAAGGGTCCTGGGTCGGGCGTGGGTGGCAACAACTTAGCGACATGGCCTTCTTGTCACCAACCCGTCCCAAGCCGGGACAGCGTCCTGGATTTGCAGGATTACTCATCTGTGTGTGTATGTGTGTGTGTGTGTGTTGGTGTGTGTGTGTGTCGGTGCGTGCGTGCGTCCCGGTATACGTCCACATGTGAGCCCTCCGTCAACAGTCGCTGCAGCAAGTCGCCTCACAGCACGCGAACACGAGCGTGCGTGCAGCGAAGGGGGATGGAAAAGTTTTGTAAAGTCACAATCAAATGCAAGCCAAGGGGATGGACCGAAACCCTGTCGGCGGTGCATCTGCCTTTCCTTCCTCCAAGCTTTGCAGAGGGTCTCCTTTCTGGGGTCAGCAACATCTTGACTCCATTATGTAAACGTGCATCATCCTCTCTCTCTCTCTCTCTCTCTCTCTCTCTCTCTCTCTCTCTCTCTCTCTCTCTCTCTCTCTCTCTCTCTCTCTCTCTCTCTCTCTCTCTCTCTCTCTCTCTCTCTCTCTCTCTCTCTCTCTCCTGGAGGTCGGAGGTCACTCAGGGCGACGACGACGCCGCGAAATATGTATGGAAGGGGCAGAGAAGAAAGCCCGGCTGATGTTGCTCCGTGGGGAGGCTGTAGATGGCGACTGCGAGATCTTGGCGAGCGGGCAGCCGCGGCGTGGGGGCGGGGCAAGCAAGGTCGGGCCCCTCGGTGAGACAACACGTTACCCAGTCCTGTTTAGCGACTCTGGAGCTTAAAACGCGTCCAGGGTTTTAGCCAGCTGCGTAGGTTTTCTGGCCCGCTGTGCGTGGCCGGCGGGCAGCATGACACTGCGTTTGGTGCAGTCCGTCAGCGGTGCTGGCCGCTCTGGCCGGTTAGCGCAACATGCCGCGCCGTGCCCGTGATTTTCATCTGTTCAATTTGAGGCGTTCGGACCACCATTACGGGGGGATGATGGAATACCCAGAAAGCCACTGCGCTGATGAAAGGCCAAGCCGGGCCGAGCCGAGCCGAGCCGAGCCGAGCCGAGCCGAGCCGAGCCGAGCCGAGCCGAGCCGAGCCGAGCCGAGCCGAGCCGGGCCGTGCACCCTGCCCCGGCTCGTCGCTCGTTGCCCAGGGCCACAAACAGGTTTCTATTATAATCCATCACTTCCATTACTTTGATGGAACGTTGGACCTGCGGGGAAGTAATAGAGGCAAAATTAATATAGATTAGTCCCCGGCTGGGCCGCGCTGCGTCGCATAGCCTCACCCCGTGAAAAGTGTACCATGTGTCCGGCTCTCGCTTCAAGGCCCAACGGAATGGCCGCCGCGGCATCGACCAGCCGCCTGACCAGCCAGTGTGGCCGGGATTGAGCGCGCATAAGCGGTTAGGCTGAAATATGCAAAGTCTTGCCGTCCCGCTGCTCCCCGCCGGGACACAAAGTTTTTATTTCCCGGGAGGCTAGTTTGGCGGGCTGTCTGTCCGGCCACTGGCCGCCGACTCTGTCCTTGTCGCTCTCATTAAGCGGGCGGGAGCGTGTCCACCTCTCGCTCGCTCTGAACCGCAACCAGTTTTTTTGTTCAATAACACGTCGATTTTCTGGGTTGCGGGAGGTTTTTTTGTTCTACTCGGCGGTGGTTTTAAACGCACGACAATAGCCGGGGACAAAAGAAACGAAAATGGTAAAAAAATATTAACGACCAAGCCGCTGGCATTTGTGTTAAGACGTCCAGCCCGACCGCCCTTGAGACGTCGAAGTGGGTAATGACTTTCCGGAGGGTACTCTCTCTCTCTCTCTCTCTCTCTCTCTCTCTCTCTCTCTCTCTCTCTCTCTCTCTCTCTCTCTCTCTCTCTCTCTCTCTCTCTCTCTCTCTGGAATTCGGTGGACAGCGCGCCACCATTCTTTATCATTGTCGTCCATTGAATTAGTATATGTGAATGGAGGAACATTGGTGTCCCTTGTCCCCTTAGCGCCACCACCATTTCGCACCACGCGCCACCCATAATTTCGCAATTATCTCTCTCTCTCTCTCTCTCTCTCTCTCTCTCTCTCTCTCTCTCTCTCTCTCTCTCTCTCTCTCTCTCTCTCTCTCTCTTTTCCTCCTTGCCGTTGATTGGTCGGCGTGCTGTCATGTCGATTGAGTGCGCCTCGCGCGTGTGTTTTCGTGACACGAAATTAGGCCTGGGATTTGCGCTCCGCTGACTGGAGGAGTTTTGACGATGTGACGTCACGTTTAGTTATCTCGCCGTGGGTCCACTGTAAGGTTTTTTTTTTTTTTTTGGGGGGGGGGCGGTCACCCGTGTTTTGTTTTGTGTGTTTGTGCGTCTGTACGGTACGAGATCCGATCAAGTTATGCATGGACAGAAAGTTGTCCGTCCGCGCCAAAAGGGCCGAGGGCCAAGCCCGCCAGCAGCCCGCCTCTCCATTTTCTGCCCTCAACCAACTCTACTCCGAATGGCGCGGTCTCTCTGGCTTGCCTTGCGTATCCAACGAGACGCGTGGGTCAGAGTTTCCAGTCGTGGACGCAGAGTCCAAGACGACAATCCCCGCAGAAAGGGAGCCGCGTCCGATTCCAGTCGTGGACGCAGAGTCCAAGACGACAATCCCCGCAGAAAGCGAGCCGCGTCCGATTCCACCTCGCGGACGTTTCACCTTTGCGTGCCGCGTTGTGTCTGGCAGTGAGTTTTCCACGCCCTGCAACTAGCAACGGCTGCTTTCTTTGCCGACCTTGTCACCGTCAGTCTGCGGTCTGTTCAACCCCAGACTCTAGCCGAACTTAGTTCTTTGCCCCTATGCCCTTGAAGGCCCCACAGTCAGTTCATTCTCATTCTCTCTCTCTCTCTCTCTCTCTCTCTCTCTCTCTCTCTCTCTCTCTCTCTCTCTCTCTCTCTCTCTCTCTCTCTCTCTCGCTCTCTCGCTCTCTCGCTCTCTCTCTCTCTCTCTCTCTCTCTCTCTCTCTCCTCTCTCTCCACACTAAATCTCATGTACAATTTTGTACGAGCTCTCCCTCTCTCGGCAGCGCGCCTGTGATGCAGCGCGTAGGCCGTGCCGCGGCGGTGACCTGTCCAGCGCGTTGCCTACCCTCGCCCCCGCAGGCGCTCGCCTGCCTCGAGCACAGTGGGCCAGTCCACCTCTGACAAGTTCTCTAAATTTTCGAAAATTTTGGACAGCTTTTCAGAGAGCGCTTTCCGTTATTTTTTAATTTATTTTTTAAAGCGTGTGCTTGTGTTGCACACTGTAAATACAGCGCGTCGCCCGATAATGCCAGCACAATGGGAGAGAGGGTGTGAGAGTGAACATGGGAGAGGGGCGTGAAAGAGGAAGCTACAGAGTGGATTTGAACCCAGGGAAGCGGAAATGGGTGGTTCGGCCGTCTATCTTTCGTGGGTGTTTGTTCGTGTATGCGTGCGAGTGTGTGTCTGAAAGTAGCCGCTGCTGTTGTGATCGTAAAGAAGTTCAAAGCCGTGAGTTTTCTTTTGGTCTATTATGCGTTTTTTTTTGCCGCTGTTTTCGGAAGCCTCGAGTTCGGCTTTTTCGTTTCCTAATCACGTTGCTGGGTGCAGCTCAGCGGCCGGGACACACTCTCTCCCTCTCTCCGATCCCACAAAGAGGCGTGGCTTCGCTGCAGGACGGCGTAGAAGGCAGCACTGCACGTCAAAGGGCATACAAAAGCAAAACGCGCCGGCAAAGAGATAGAAAATGCGGTAGCGCGGCCCAACGCATGCGCCGGCCGGACCCAGCGCCGTTAGTCCGTCCCACCTCAAGGCTCTCCGCTCTCCGCGCACCGCCGCCAGAAAGCTCCGCAGGCAGGGGGGAGCAATTTACGGGTCGGGCTACTGTCATTGCGTCCCACTCCTCCGCACTCTCTCTCTCTCTCTCTCTCTCTCTCTCTCTCTCTCTCTCTCTCTCTCTCTCTCTCTCTCTCTCTCTCTCTCTCTCTCTCTCTCTCTCTCTCTCACCCTCCCACCCCCTTACCGCCACTCTGGTCATCCAACACACTGCAGTCTCCCCCACTGTTTCTTCCTGCCCCACGTGTCTCGCCACGTGTTCTGCAGCTGAGAGAGAGAGAGAGAGAGAGAGAGAGAGAGAGAGAGAGAGAGAGAGAGAGAGAGAGAGAGAGAGAGAGAGAGAGAGAGAGAGAGAGAGAGAGAAAGAAAGAAAGAAAGAACTGTGCTGTCGGCCTTTTTCGGGGATGAGAAGAGTGAGAGAGAGTGCTCCAAGGAAGGATGAAGAGAGAAGGTCAAGAAAAGCCTGGCAAGGGCCTATCGCTGCTACAAGCAGACATCTAATTACTGCCAGGGATATCAGCAACCTCGCTCCTCCCTCCTGTCTCTTCTCTTTCTCTCTCTTTCTCTCTCTCTCTCCCCCTCCCCTTCTGCCTCGTCGCGTTTTCTGTCTCTGTCCGCCACGCAGGCGAAGCGGCGAGCGAGCGTCGCTGATATACTTTATTCACAAATTCGACTGCAAACTTTGCCACCTCATCGTCTGTCGTGTTATTTTGTGCCTGTCAGGAGCAACAGCCTTGACCCGTTTTAATTTTGATCCACCAGCGTCTGTCTCACTCCAACGCACGAATGTGCCCGGACGCGTCCTTTGAATCCAAGACGCGTACGGCCGGATCCCTGGCGCTCATCCTAACCCGTTTTACTGAAACGATTCCGCCCTCCGCTGCGAGTCGCACCTGGAATTCTTCATCTCGCCCCGACTCGGCGCTCCCTCTACCAAATCCGACACTCTCGAACCAATTTCACACCGCAGCCTTTTTTCCCTCCTCATGCGATCGGTTTAGTTGACTTCCTTCCACCAGGCCGGCCTGGCGCCCATTCCTTCTTCTTCTTCTTCTTCTTCTTCTTCTTCTTCTTCTTCTTCTTCTTCTTCTTCTTCTTCTTCTTCTTCTTCTTGCACTGCCTCCCCGTCCTCTCAAATATCGGTGCGCGCGCGAATCAAGTCTGCGTCGTCTTCGCGTCGCGCCAGTCTCCTTGGTCCATAAAAAAGAAAAGAAGAGGAAAAAAACCCCAAAAAAAGGTACGTAAGAGGTAAGAGGTTCCTAATGACACAATGAGGCCGTCATGTGAGGGGGATAATAGATATACGAGAGACGGAAAGTGGCGGGGCAGGCAGTAACTCGAAGCCGCTCGGACCCCGGGTAAATGGAGACCTCGGCGCCAAGGAGAACAACAGGGTGAGGAATAGGGAGTCGCAGACACGGGGCCAGCGGGCCGGGCCTAGGCAGGGTCCGGGGAGGGGTAACTCAAGGAGGATCCGAGTTGGAACGGATGCCTTGCCAGCGCGTCATCCACCTAACAACGAAAACATGGAAGAGGAAGGCAAAAGTGGAGCAGCGGCGGAAGCAGCGCAGGCCGCCTCTGCAAAGTGCGTGATTGACCCAGTGTTACTTTTCTAACCTCCCCTGTCGGCGCTCTCTGTATAATAGCACCCCCCATCCCTGCCGCCTCGCTGCACGCCACTCATAAACCGTTTTATGCGATTGTTCTTGTGACAATCCCGCGCCTTCAAATTTATAGTTCCGGCCCCTGCGGCCCTGGGCGGCGCGGCCGGGGCACAGTGGGCCTGTGTAGTTGCCTGCCTCGCCGCATTTAAAGGGTGGGCACCACGGCGCGAGCCAGCCAAAGGCTTGTTGTGCCGGCCAGGCTCTGGGTCAGGGGGGCACACTGCGAGCAGCAGCAAGCCCATTCAGTCGCAACCAAATTAAATTTCAGTTCTTCTTCTTCTAATTTTTTTTTATTTTCTTTTTTTTTTATATTTGTAATTTTTTTTAAATTTTTTTTATATTTTTTAATATTTTAAGAGGGGTCGGGGTAGCTGCAGTCCGTTTTGTCACCACGTGTGTCGCACAGTGTCTTTTGCCTGTGCGACACCCACTGTGCGGCCCTCTGTGCAGCCCCGCGGCCGTACTCAAGCCTTTCTGGAGGAACTTTAAAAGGGGCTATTTCCGGCAGAGTAAAAGGGCTGGGACAGATTGTCTTGCGCGAAGAGGATGGATTAAACTCGCCGGGGTTGGAAGTCCGCGAGGTTGGATTGCAGGTGCAGAGTTTGGGCAGAATAAAAAAAACAAAGCGCTAGGAACGCGTTACCCCCTTTACCTTCTTCATCCAAGTGAGTTCGCCGCTGCCGAGGAAAACTGAAAATTAAATACAAACTACTTTTTTGATTTTAAATATTGAAACGGCGAAGACTTGCTGACCGGAGTTTCTTGCTTGTGACTCGTTTTTAACAGTGCAGCGGTTGCGGGGATGGGCCTTGGTGCGGGGTAAAGATTTCAGGCGGGAAAGTGCGGGTCCTGCTGGTGCGACATTCAGACCAAGTTTGCATTTCGCGTACTCTGCTCCACCCAGCAATTGTTTTCCGAAGTTCATGGATTCTTTCCCCCAGTATCTTCTTTCCTCGTTCTCCCCCTCTTCGCGGCCTCTCACTCTACCAAAACGCTTCTTCGATGAGGCGAGCAAGGGCACTGGGCACCGGTCTGATGTCGTGCCGAAAACAAATCCACTTAAAGGAGGAGTTTTCGACCATTAGGACACTGCCACTCTGTCAGACAACTCGACTGTGGCTTCGATATTTTTTTGCTGCTTTCAGGAGTAGGAGTGCGTTCACTACTGCGAAAAAAAGAGACACCAGGAAACTAGAACTCGGTTTCAGCAAATGCCCGTAACTCGGCAAACAGCTGACAACGTTCACTTTCTGTGAGCGTCGTCGTCATGAAACAGAACAACTGCTGAGGTGTCCAGCAATATCGAGAAATCTGCGAGGTAACGAAGGACTCGCTGCTTCACCTCGGCTGTGGAGTCAGGATGCGGAAGTTCGTGTCACGAACGAAAAACTCGGCAAAACAGATCGGAAACACGCAGAGCACCTTGCGCGGCTTGCATGTTTCATTTCCTCCTTTTTACTGCCGGGCTGTTGAAGGTTATGTCGATGGTACCTGACGGCCAGGCGACAAAATTACAAACGACTTTTTTTTAACGGCCACCTTGGCCATTATTCAGACAGCACTTTTTCGCCCTTGGGCCTCACCTTGCCGACGGCACGAGAAAGAGAGAGAGAGAGAGAGAGAGAGAGAGAGAGAGAGAGAGAGAGAGAGAGAGAGAGAGAGAGAGAGAGAGAGAGAGAGAGAGAGAGAGAGAGAGAGGGAAAGGAAGTGTGACTCCTCGGATTCGTTCGGGTCACAACACGCAAATGTATTTTCCCTTTTATCCCAGACCCACTTTGTGGAGCAATGCCGTTGAATCCCTTTTCGCCGCGTTTGATAAACTGGGACAACACAAACAGAGGCGGTGACGGTGCGTTCTTGGATTGGGCGAGCCATGTGGAGGGGGGAGTGGGAATGAATAGTCGCAGTTGGCAAGCTAAACTTCTAAACATTTATCCTTTTCCAAACGATTTTGTATTTTTTAAAATACCAATATTTTCATTTACTTTTTTTTAAAAAAAAATTTCCAATTCTAATTATTTAATTTTTGCTCTCCGCCCTGCGTGCCACTTCCACCAGACTGCAGGGGTACTTATTATGGCGTCTCATCTCACACCGAAGTAAAACACGTGGTGTTTTCCAAAGAAGCCAACCCGTGTGAAGCCAGCTGCAGCAACACCGCCAAACCCCAAGCTCCTTAGAGCCAACCAAGGCCGCCTTCTTTGACGGCTGTGCGGCACTACCAAGCCACCTGTTGCAGCACCATGGCCGCGGTTACCATGGTCACGCCTTTTCGCGGTTCGAGCCGGTCGGTTTGAATTCTCTCGAGTGGGACGCCGAATGGCCGTGTCTGTTTCAGAAGCTTCGCTAGCGCTCTTCAAGGTGGTGCTGCGGAAAGCCCTTCTCGTCTCTCTCTCTCTCTCTCTCTCTCTCTCTCTCTCTCTCTCTCTCTCTCTCTCTCTCTCTCTCTCTCTCTCTCTCTCTCTCTCCGCCTTCTTCAGGCCCTCCAGGTCGAGGAGGCCGGCCGAGCCAAGCGAGGCCTCTTCCACTCAAGCCTCGACCACGGCCGCCGGGACAACAACATTCGTGATTGGCTAACTAGCGACTCATCAAACAATTGTGTGCGAATATTTGATGATTTTGGTATCATTGAAGACACGCATATATTGGAGTGCGTACTGTAGTATACTTTTTTAACATCTCTCCCTTTGTTTTAATGAAGGAAACTTTGACGTCGCCATGATAGTTGTTGCTGGTTCGTCCCCGTGTGTGTGTGGTGTGTGTGTGTGTGTGTGTGTGTGTGTGTGTGTGTGTGTGTGTGTGTGAAACAGAGACTGCATGCGTCGTATATCTTTTGAATTACTCCGATGCAGCCGACCAGGCGAAACGCGTCTCCTTATATCTTCCAGCCCATTTGCACTTTTTCCCTTCGTCGTACGCCCCACCACGCCCCGCCACGCCCCACCGCGCCTCACCGCGCCCCAAGACGCCCCACCGCGGCAGGGCGGTGTGACGCGAGGGCTGGGCTAGTGCGATGTAGCGGAAGACAGCATCCCCTGGTCTGGTTCCGCATCACGCCGCCCGGGCCAAAGTTTTCTTTAATTCTTGTCGAAGGATTTATGGATTTTGGCATCGCCATCGCGACACTGGTGAGGGCGAGGAAGAGCTCCCTCAATCATGGGACCGGAAAAATCGCCAAATTGGGATACTGTTGTTGGTACTCCGGAAATTGAGACATGTAAGTAATTACTGTTCTTTTTTTTTTTTTTTTTTTACAAGATCGTCTTTTGACTAACGTGATCCGTTGCCACTAACAACCTGCATAATAGTAAAAATTGTCTTTGTTTTGTTCAAAAATAAATAAATAAATAAACAGCGTTTCTTTTTTTCAACGTCCCTTGGAGGCAGCCTGACGTTCGAGCTGGGGCTGGACAAGGCAGTGCAACCGGGAATTTGCCTCATTTTATCTTTGGAATCCACTTTATGAAAATGGCGGCTGCGAATAGGGGAAATGGCAAAAGGGAGAGTGTTCGATGGTCCGGCCCTCCCGCTGGGGTCTGCCTGCCTGCCTGCCTGCCGGTCTGCCACCCTCCAGGCTCAGCCCCTGTCTTCTGTCTCCACCCGCACGGCCCGCACCCTCCAGCCGGCTGCCTACCTTCATTTCCATAGAAAATGCATTAACGTTCGATTCAAGTTGCCCGGCCCGCCTTACCTCCCCGAGCTTGATGCTCGTATTCGAAAAATATTGAGAAAAACTCTGCGCCCCCTTGTGTTATTTTTATCCGTTTCGCCATGAGCGTTGTTTATGGGTCTGTTCTATATTCCGCCACTACATGCGCGCCGCGAAGAGTGTTGCATTCCGAATTCAAGACCCCTCCCCCTTCCCCCCACCCCGCACCGCCTCACCGCCCAAAGCTAACTTTTGCATCTGCAATGGGCCAGATCCCACAGATGTATTGATTGCCGGCCAGCCGGCTCCGACGCACCTCTCGCTTGCACTGCCAGGGAAAGGGAACTAAAACAACGACGTCAAGATTTTAAGATGTCAAGATATTTTTTTTGCACGTGTTTTTTTTTGTTTTTTTTTTTTGTTTTTTTTTGCAAGTGCGTTTTTGACATATTGTCGCTGGAATATCTGGCAAAGATTGAAGTTTGGTTATTAAAAACAAGTCGAAAGACATACTTTCCTCTGCATTTCAATATCAATGGAGACTTAAAATTCAAGATATGTGGTTGCACACAACCACGAACAAGAGGTACATTAGCAATCTTTATTATTGTTGTTTCCGGTCCTTTTTTGCACAGTGCTGTGAAGCGCGGCGGGGCGCGTCGGCAGGCCCAGGAATTGGCTTTGTCCAATCCGACAATGCAGTGTGGGGCCACAGGGCGGGCCGCAGGGAATGCAAATACGACACTTGAAAATGACGCACAAAAGCAATATTTAAGCCCCCCTTCCCAGCGGACCGCTCTGCGCCGCTTCATCTCACGCCTACATTTTTATCCGAGGTTTCAAGGCCGGCGGACAAAACGGCATCGTGTCGTTACAAACGAACGAACCGCTCTGGTGACGCGTCGCCGATTGGAAGACCCCTGCCGTCCACGCTAGCTTTGCATGGAGACAGGCACCCCCAACACTCGTCCCGGCAAATCACGTTGGCTGACCCAGTTCGGGGAAAAAGTACCGGCGAGGTGACAAAAACACCAATGAGGAATGGTCACACACACACGCAAACACACACACACACACACACACACACACACACACACACACACACAGCGGGTGGACCGGACGAAAGTTTGAGGAGGGACGAGAGGCGACAGGATTGTCGCGGAAAAGAAAAATTGGCTCCGTGGGCGACAAATAAAAATAAAAGTGTGGCAGGCGCCACACCGCCTCGTACCGCGCCGCGGGGGAAGCCTGCAACTCGACATGCGCGGAAATGGACAACCAAGCGGAAATCAAACGCCATTGGGCCAGACCCCTGGGAGCAGCACACACACACACTACTGGCACATGCGCTGACCCTTCCTCCCCCCCTCCACCCTGACCCCACACACACACGACGGTTAACAAAGGAAAATTTGGCTTAATTTATAAGTTTGGCGGTCGGAGTGATGTGGGCCCCACTCATCTTCTTTCCTCCGGGAAGACCGTCGGACGGGCGAACAGCTTGAAGGACGAGACGGCCTGATCGCTACGTGGCCCCGCCCCGCCACACCCCACCCCGCCCCGCCCCGCCCGGGATCAGGCCGAGTCGCTAAACTGTTCAAACATAAAGTTTGGGCGCACCAACTCATTGCGAAGGCGGCGGTGGGTTCAGTTCACAAAGGCAGAAAGAGACCGCGCCTTGTCACGGAGGTGCGTGCGCCGCTCTCTCTCTCTCTCTCTCTCTCTCTCTCTCTCTCTCTCTCTCTCTCTCTCTCTCTCTCTCTCTCTCTCTCTCTCTCTCTCTCTCTCTCTCTCTCTCTGTTTGACTGCGAATGGCGCCCGCTCATCTATTGGCAGGCCGCGGGAACACCTAATCCTTTTCCGATACGCGTTCACGATTCATTTGTACAGCATTACTGCATGGGCCTCTTCCTTCTTCTTCTTCTTCTTCTTCTTCTTCTTCTTCTTCTTCTTCTTCTTCTTCTTCTTCTTCTTCTTCTTCTTCTTCTCCTTCTTCTCCCCCTTTTTCTCGCGCTTCCTCGTGATCCTTTCTTGCAGAAGCCATTGCCCTGTTTATGACTTGCGGTCGGCTACACGAGGCTGTGATTTTGAAAATAATTTCGTCATTGCTGTGTGTGTGTGTGTGCCCAATGCCAGCTTACCAATGAGTAACAGCTTGTGGTCCGGTCATCGGCCGCCGGACTTTTATTTTTATACCCGTTTTATGAAGGGCCGCCGCGCGGCCCTCTTGTTGTTGTTGCTGCCGCGGCCCTTCGGGGCTCGCCATCGCCGCACGCCCTTTAGTTGTTGTTGCTGCCGGGCCCGCCGGCCATCCCCCCGCGAGATGACATAAAGTATAACACTGAGGCAGTCATTTGTTCCAGTGCTGGGAGCAAATTATTTCCCGTACACCTGCACTGATTTGATTACCCGGGCCGCACCCCACTACCGCGCCGGGCGTGGCGGCAGTGCTGGCCCTCGCTGTGTAGGCTTTCGACCTGTTGCTGTGGCCGACACCGCGCGGCCACCAGCCTGTCTCTCTCGCCGCCGGGCTGTCTCTCCCATACCCATTACGGAGCCTAGGCATTTGTTTTAAAATTCTAATGGCAGCCATGTGTGGCGGCCTCCAGTACCAGCAGACGTTGAACGTCCATGCGTCTCCACCCCGAGGGTTGAAAGCGCGTTTAACGGGCCGTTTTGATTGAACGGCACATTGTTTCAAGAATAATAATAAATATTATGACCGCACGCGCGGGCGTGTGTGTGTGTCTGTGAAAATTACGACTAAAATATCCTTGCCCTTTTAATCCTTACCTCCGGGCGTTGCTGCTAGCCACTCTGCCAATGCCCGCCGCGTTGGGGTCGGGACGGTCGGGAAGGATGTTGTTGTTTTGTTGGTCATTGTTGGTTCCGTTGTTGTTAGTGGATCATAGCCGGCGTTCCCTTCGTTTGCGCGCGTCCATTGTGATGTTGCGGCCCCCGACCTGGTTCGACCCGCGGAAGGAGAGAGGCGCCCATTCAGCGCCAAGTGGCAACTTTACAGGGCGGTACTGCTGCTGCACTGTTCCTGCTGGTCCGTACAGTCGCGGAAAAGGGGGTGTTGACTGTAATGTCTGGGCCGGCCAAGTTGGATGGCGGCAGACACCTACCTGCGGCCTTGGCCGCCGCCGGCACTCCACAAGCCCTTCTCTGACCGTGAGGCATTGTGTACAGCGCTGGCCACGCAGCGGTCGCCCCTCCCGACGGCCATTTAAATAAATCATCTTCCCGATGCCCCCTCCCCCTGCGGGGCCGCGGCTTAGTGCGCCCCGGGATGACCGAACTGTCTCCTCGGACATCGCGCGCACAAATTTGCCGAGTCGCTCCGGGTCATTGACTCCGGACAACAAGGACTCCGGTCAACTGCGGCCTGGAGGCATGCTGGTGGGTGTGGCGCTGCCAACGACGCGGAGGGAGCATTTCCAAACGAGGAAAATGAGAATTTCAGGAGTACCACTAAATCCCTTTCGGATGGCGGCAGAGAAAAAAAAGAAACGCACGGAAAAACTCACGGATGTTTTGTTTTGTTTCTGTTTCCAGGTAAGCTGGGTCGGATGGCCTGGTGGCAAGGAGGAACGTGAGTCAAAGCGAATTAGGATCACTGGCGTTTTGGAATGTGGCGGCAGCGGATCCGCGGGAGTTTTGAACGATCAAGAAACTTGGAACAAACAACTGCCTGGCGGGAAGCGTCCGGGCAGGTCAACAGCAGGCTCGCCTAGCCAATCTGAGGCAGACAGCAGCCTCGGGACTCGATGAATGACGAGAGGAATCCTCGCAGACAAGTCGGCGGCGACACTGCGTCCGCTGGCATTATCCAATGTGAAAGTGATTTTTTTTTCACGGTCAAACTAAAATAATGTCACAGTCCTTTGAACGTTGATCCACGTTTAAACGGATCCGGCATCCTAATGAGTCAGCCGTGTCACGTCCGAAAGAATGAGACATTCAAACGAACGTGACAAAAATCACATTTTAACGATTCACTAATTCGTCGAATATAACAGCGTTAACTTGAGACAAAATCGCCGCGGCTTACATTACTGGGATCCCAACAGCGTCCTCGGCAGTCGGCAAGCCTACCGCCTTACCCTCTCCTTGTTGTTGTTGTTTTCTGATCCCCTCCGCTCCACCGGATGGCTTTATTCATACTGCCGCACCTCGAGTGTGCTGCTGCTGCTGGTCGCTCGGCACACGTGCATTTTCCGTTTCCGCTGCGAAAGCGAAGCGAAGCGGAGCGCACCAGCAGGAGCCGACGTACGCAGAACCATTCCAAGCCACCGAAGCGGGACAGCGGGCCGGTTGCTATCTGGCCTACACCGCTCTGTCCCTTCACTGGCAAAAAGGCGCGGCCGCCGCCCACAACGCGGTTATGGCCAGGATACTTTAAAATACCTTTCCTTTTACTTGTACAAACTTCTGACTTTGAAAAACCCCTGTAAGTTAGGCAATTGTACTCAGGAGAGGTAAAAATATCAATGGAATAAAATAAAAAAAGTAAAAAAAAAATATAAAAAAATAAAAAAAATTTAAAAAAAAATAAAAGAAAAATAAATAAAAAAAACACATTGCACACTTTGGACCTAAGTGATCCCCCTCTGTAGTTCGGCCGTTTTTCTCGTTCCGACGTCTTGATGCTTGGTGGTGGATTTTAAACCGTGCGTCGCACCTGCCGATCGGGACAACACGCCTGAGGCCTTTCCGACGTTTCCTTTAAAAATAACCTTTTGTCAGGATGGCGTGTCGCAGTGCCTCTGCAAGAAACAAAATCTTGCTCATCTCCGGTGCCCGCGACTCTTCGCCCCGGGCAATGGGAATGCCCCGACTGTCAAAGATAACATCCTCCTGGACCCGCCATCCCTTCCCTCTACCCCTCCCCTCTGCCGCCGTGACGCCCATGGAATGCTTAACCTGATCCGGCCTTGGAAATACCTGCCCACCCATCGGCCGAACGTCCGGGCCTCCAACCCTCCGCGAAGCACTTTAATGGCGGATTTTATACAATGGATAACCCTACCCAAAATACCTGCACCCAGAAAAATGATTTCTCGAATCAAGTGAAACACTTGATTCAAGCTAACCTGAGTGTCAGATCAATACTGATAGGCTTCGCATTTATTCAATATTTCTACTTCACTCAAAGCAGAACATTACCTAGGTATATGAATGCAAAAAAAATTACTTGCATGAAGTAAATTTTACTTGATTCAAGAAATCATTTTCCTGGGCGTGCATGCGTCGCGTTGCCGCGCCATTGGGCGGGCCGGCGGCGAGGCGAGCACGCTCTAATCGGCTTAGTTCGGCCGGCCGTCACTCGGCGCTGCCGTCGCCAGCACTGTCTCATTTACGGTGCGACGAGCACGGCTTGTTTGCGACGACGACGCACAGTGGGGCAGAAGACCCGTTGTAAGCTCCAGAGTCGCTGAACGGGACTCCGAACCGAACGTGCGACCCCATCGATGAATTGCTCTCCGAACGAGGAATCCATTGGTTGGGGTCACATGTTCGGCTCAAGTCCTATCTAGTGACGCCGGGGCTCGAAGCCCTTCCGGGGGTTTGACCGCCTCCTCCGGGTCTTCTGGCCCACTGTGCGCCCCTCCGCGCGAGCGGCGCAATTAAGACCAGGTGAAAGGAAAAGAATGCCCGCGGACACGGAGGGTGGTAATGGCTCCGGTGGCAATGAGCGATCCATCACCCATCGCGCCATTCGGCAGCAAGAAACAAAATCGCGCGCGCCGCCTGATTCGCGTCCATGAATGTGGGTCGCCGCGCGCGGGGCGAAGGTCGTGGCGCCATCATCCAGGTGTGTGTGTGTGTGTGAGTGTGTTTGTTCGTGTGAGTGAGTGCCTACGCACGCGCGCGCCTTTACAGGGGCGCAGCGGCCTGAGCGGAGCACAGAGGAGGCATTGTACGCGAATGTGTAATCTGGAGCAAGACGTGCCGCGCCGCGCCGGTGGAGGCACTTGAGGCACAATTGCATTGCAGGGCGCACAGACAAAAATGACAGGCAGCGACACAGCGAGCGTGGCGGCGACACGCAGGTACGGTGCGCCAGAGAGGGAGGCGTGCGTCGCGACGAGGCAGCGTATCGCGGCCGGGATCGTGGACGCGTGGGGAGCTCAAAGCTCAACGCCGTGGGTCAGAGAGGCGTGATGGGCGCCAGCACAGTGGGCCAGACAGCGTGACTCGCGCCAAAACCAGCTGCAAAAATGTCGGGCGGCATTCAGGCAGGGCGGGCCGGCGCGGCTGGAATTGCTCCGTTACCGAATGTTGGCGCTGAACAAAAGACGAACGCCCGCGCACAATGGAGGCCAATTCGATTCCGTTTCAGCCGCGCAGCCGCGCAGGGCCCGGGACATTCCCGATTAGCCTCCGAGCGAGCACGGCGGCCTACACGGCCAGCCCAGGCCAGCCCACGGAGGTCGCGCTGCCCAGCCAGTAATGACAGAACTCACCAAAGAGCCCAGACATTTAGCCGGGGCAGGAAGAGATGGTCGGCCATGCTTAACATTTCGACCTCGTAGGTTTAAATTTTGACACCAGCGAGCCGTTTTGGCTCTCATTTCGACGTCACAAACTGGTAGAGTTCAATTCAAATAGGAATCTTTTTTTCTTCTTTTTTTTCCGAAATGAATATCGGAGACCAGCTACACCATCCCGGGCAAAAATCTATTTCGCTGGCTGTGGCGCTTATCAGCAGCGGCCTGCGAGATGGACGGCTGAGGGGACGCGGGTTCAACTCCCGGTCATTGCTGTCCCGTAACTTTGCCTCGGCCGGCTGCAGGCGGCCCCGGGCCGCCCGGATAACACTGCAACAAAAAGTCGTTCAGTGCCGCCGAGTAGTTAGTGCCCCACTGCGGGTCTCGAAAAACTTAGCCCTCTGGAAGAATCAGGGGAGAGAAAGGGAAGAACGATTTGCCGACACAACGGGCACCGTCGCAGTGGGCCAGAGGACCGGTGGACGCGGCCAAAACTAGACGTGTTTCTAGCTCCAGAGTCACTTAACGGCACTCCAAACGAATGTGTGTTACCCATCAATGGAATGCTCTCCGAATGAGGAATCCATTGGTGGGTGTCACACGCTCGGTTCGAGTCCCACTTACCGACTCGGGAGCTCGAAACGCGTCTGGAGTTTTGGCCGGCTGCGCCGGTCTTCCGGCCCACTGTGCGGCGTCCGGTGAGCGCCAATGCAGCGGAATGTGGGTGCTCCTGGCCTACTGTTCGGGCGCAGCGAGGCGCCTGTTGGCATCGCTGTCTCGGCACGGTGGCAAGGACTGCGTAAAAAGGAACGACGCGGAAGATGATGGGGCGCTCGGCAGTCGTTTGGTGGTTGCCCTTGGCTCGCACGATGTGTTTTGAGCAGAATCCATTGAAGGTTTCGCGACACCCTCGTAAGAGAAAAACCAAGAAGACTTGAAATTTTCGCAGAGCCTTCCCGGGTGTTTTGTTGGTTTGTGCCGCAAAACTTTGGAAATTAAGAATTCACCCGGCGAATTTGGGCGCGCATAAACTGGTTTTACGCAGGGTGCCCTAACGGCTGGAAGAAGGCGCTCGGCTCCATTACGATTTCAAAGCACCGCCCGCGACCAAAGTTTGAAAAGTTTTGCGACTGACCGGTTTTGCTGCGCTGCTGCTTTGGAAGGCGGTGTCTCGAGGCGCGCGCTTCGGGGCAGAAGCAAGGCGGTGCAGAAGGCGGTGCAGAGGTCGCATTGCGCCTCTGGCTGCACATATGAACCAAGGAGGAGATATCACTGATTACAAAGGCAATAAAGGCCGCGCCTGCACTGGGAGAGGCGGCAACAAAAGGCCTATTGAAATCACAGAGGCAGAAGGCAGGACCACTACTCGGTTCATATTGTAGTATCTCTCGCCGTATATTTGATAAGCCAAGGCGTGCACCCAGATCAGATACTTTCTCTCTCTCTCTCTCTCTCTCTCTCTCTCTCTCTCTCTCTCTCTCTCTCTCTCTCTCTCTCTCTCTCTCTCTCTCTCTCTCTCTGGAGTAGCCAGCAACAAAGCGATCATGATAGGGCTGTCAACAGAGTGCGCGTGCCGCCAGACAAAGCACGCACCCCGCACTCGCTCGTTGCACGCGTGACACGTCGGCGACCTGCTTTCCTCGCGGCTTTTCCTGGAATTCGAGACCATTTTTCCGGGTTTGCCTGTGGGAAACGCGTACATTGTTTTTGCCGCTGCGTGCACGCGCGTCGTCACCACCGGCATCCGTGTGACGTCAGTGTGACGTCAGTGTGACGTCATGCGTGCGCTCCGATGTGCAGCCACGCCCTTCCTGCGTTCCACCCGCGTTAAACTCGTGCGTGTCATTCGTTTAGATGCTCGTTTTCCGCGGCGCGCGACGCGCCCTTTTCACGCCGGACGGAGGGCGGAAGAGGGAAACGAAACTCTGAAGAATTGGCGTCGAGTCCGATAAACCGTCATTTATTTGGCGCCTGCAGGGCCACCTTCAGTGTTGCCAACCACACGGGCGTCACGGAGTCGGTTCCCTTTTATTGTGTCGTTCCGCAGTTGGCAACAGTGGCCGTAAAAACATCGTATTCAACTCAGATACAGAATGCCTAGGCGCACAAGTTTATGGCGGCAGGCAGCCCTGCGGCCAGGAATGAGAGGTTCCGGCCGGCAACCAATGGCAGCGCGGCCGCAAACTAGAGGACCAATCAGAGCGGGGCATTCGGCCGCCGCGCGCTTAAACCGCAGATACTCAGCACTCTCCGCCCCGGCCATCGGATTGCAGCCAGAAGCTTGGAGGTCCTGTAACGGAAATTCAATTTCTCCCGTCCCTTATTTTATGAAAAGGCAAATTTTTCCCATCCCGTACAAAAAAAAATAATCGAATTTTTCCCATCCAGTATGAATAATTCAAATTTTTACCATACCGTATGAAAAATTTGAATTTTTCCCATCCAGTATGAATAATTCGAATTTTTACTATGCCGTATGAAACATTTGAATTTTTCCCATCCAGTATGAAAAATTCAAACTTTTCTCATCCCGTATGAAAACTTTAAATATTTATCGGCCCGAATGAAATATAAGAGTATCTCTCATCCCGTTTAAAAAATTTGAAATTCTCTCGGACCGCATCAAAAATTGGAATTTCTCCCATGCCATATATGAGAAATTGGAATTTCTTGCCGCTTGTATGAGAAATCGAGACGCCGCCGCGCGTCTTGCCGCGAACGCAAAGCAACCGCCGCCGAGAGAGACGAGGATGCTTTACGGCGCTGCCCTCACACACGTACACCCCCCTCCATTTCCTGGAACCCCTGGTTCCACGTAAACCCCGCATCCCCTTGCGATGTCTGCAGTGCGGGGAGGCGGGCCGCGTCCGAGGCTAGAGCGGGCCGCGTGCGAGGCTAGAACGGGCCGCGTGAGAGGCTAGAGCGCCCCGCCCGCTCAGAGGCGGCCCCTCGGTGAGCTGCATCTCTGTAAGGTGCAGGGCATAAAAGCGTGTAACGTTATGGCTCGGCGTAAAAGGTGCCCTTCGTCGCCGTTTGCAGAAAGATGTTGCGATTGGCTGGTATTATAATTCCTTCTCCTCATACTTCCTCTTCCTCCATGCTTCTTCCTCGTCTTTCGTCTCCCCCCCCCCCGTTAAACTTTTGCGGCTTTCATCGCTGCCTCCAATCAACAGCGTTGGGCGTTACAGGCTGACAGTGAGGCAGGGTGGAGTTGTCCGAAGAGACTTTGGATTCCGCCGGCGAACCGTCCATGACTTCCAGCCGCGACTTCGCCTATACCCTGCTGACTATGCGTCAGTTGCTGCGTGGCAGAAATCAGTTACATTTTATGTTTGAGTGTAATGGAATCAGCCGTTTCATAATTAATTATTTTTTTCCTTTTTTTTAATTTTGACGTTGCTTTTGGCAGGTGGCGTTTGAAGAGAGCGTCGAAAAGGGAACCCCCGTCCGCCTTTTCCCGCGCGTAATCTCTGCCGTGCGACGCGTGTTTTCGCGCACACTGAGGCGTAACTCTACACCCGCGCAACTTCGTCCGTCTTCGGGCTTAGCTTCGCCAGCTCGGCTAGCTCCGCGCGGCTCCAAGAAGAGTCCCTGTGTACCCAACGTGTCTCGCCCGCTGCGTCGGCCGCGTCAGCCAAGTCGTGTCTCGGCAGGCAGCGTCACGCAGACTATTTAAAAATCTGCGGTTAAAAGTATGGCACTACAATACAAGTGCGCCGCACAGTAGGCCAGAACACCGGCGCCCGAAACTCTAGACGCGTTTCGAGCTCCAGAGTCGTTAAAAGGGATTCGAACCGAACGTGTGACCCTGCTAATGGATTCCTCGTTCGTAGAGCACTCCTTTGGTGTGGTTCACCCGTGCGGTTCGAGTCCCATTTAGCGACTCTGGAGCTCAAAACCTGTCCCGCGCTGGCCCACTGTGAATCCCCACGCGTCATGCGTGGAGCCGGGCGCGCTTGGGCCTGCCGACTTGCCCTCACACACACTGGAACGTTTCTGGAACACGTCCACGAAGAAGGATCTCCTCGTAATTGGCAACAACAAGCTTCGCCCCTTGTTACCTCCGGAGCCGCTCTGGCCCCGCCCTCCATTGACTCGTAATGAGAGCGGAAGAAACGGAACGGCCTTGGAGAGAGCCCACAGCGTCGGATCGTCATTTCTCTCCGCGTGACAGGGTCCGGGTTCGAGACCCACCACCGCACAGCGGGTCAGAGGACCGTTGCGGCGGCTAAAATTCTTGACGCGTCTTGAGCTCCAGGGTCGCTAAATGGGACTCGAACCGAACGTGTGACCCCACCAACGGATCGCTTATTTTGATTTCGACTGGAGAGTGAAGTGAGCCCGGTAACTGGCCGGCTCTGGGGCCGCGGGGGGCCCCGCTAGGGGCGGGCCCGGGGAAGGGGGCGTGTGTGTGGAAGGATGCGGCGTCCTACAGTCTCGCCTGGCTTGCCGCGTGTTGAGACTACCCCCAAGGGGGGCAACCTGTCCCCTTCCTCCCCCAGTACCTTCCCCCTTGTGAGCTAACCCAATGGGCCAACCGTGCGCCCCCTCCCCTCATCCCACATTGAGTCTTACGCCCCCTTACGAGGGGTGATGTGGGCCAGAGGCACAACGGGTAACGCGTGCCCCTGGGACCACTGGGGGGAGGGGGCTGCCAAGGCGTATCGGGAATAAGGAGAGATGGGCCGGATGGCGTGGCGGTGTAGCTTACAGTGTAACGCCGTGAAACGCCCTCGCCAGGTGCGCCGCGGTGTCGCGCCGCGGCCAGCCGCCGCAGGTGTTGCTGCTCCAGGCGAGCGGCACACGGTGGGACTCCAGGACACTAAAGGACGCTGTGCAGGACTGCCACCTGCACGCCGCAACAACGCCGGCCAGCCGAAACGAAATGGCGCGGCCGATTCAATTTCTAGTATTGCGCGCGCTGCTTCCGGTGGGTGTGGTGTGTATAATGCAGGCCTCGGGGGCGGCAGGGACTGTGTGTGCGCGCGCGTCAAACACGTGGACGGGGCAACAGCCCTGGCACGCACCGCGCGTACGTGCACGGCCCGGCGTACCCAGGGGTGGCGTTGGGGTGGGGGTTTACTCAAGAGGCGTACGAGGGGGGCGTTCGGGAGGGTGCGAGGTTTATTTCGAGGGAAACTGAGGAGCTAATGTGATTTCTGACTTATGGTTCACTTGTTCCTGCTGCATCTGGCGGGGGAGGAGAGACCGTCTTGGGCGGGGTGGGGTGGGGCGGGGTGGGGTGACCCGGAAGGTCCGGGGCGGTCCAGGGTCTCGGCCACCCACCCACGGCCGTTTGGGGGATTCCCCGCCTCTGAATGACTGCGGATAAACAAGCGTACCGCTGCCGGTAGTCCGCCCACAAGCGGGCGGTGTGGGCGGCGGGGCTTGGTTCCGCCCACGCCGCAGAATTGGTCGCGAACGGCCCATAGCGCGCCCACGCCGCCCAGTAACGGCGCACTGCCGCAGACATGCCAACGCTGTTAAAAACAAAAAGTTCCCTGAGAACGGCGACTCTTCGATGTCGAGACAGACACGTTCCAGGTGCCGCCGAACGCTGCTCTCCCAACGCGTTCACGCCGCGGTGTTAGACTTCCGTTTCGAATTTGCCGCGAGAATGGATGCGCCACGGTTGATTTCCGGTCGCCGTTTTTCCAGCGATATCTCGAGGATCGGACGTCTCGGCGCGAGTTTTCTGTTTTGCCAGCAGCACTGCATCACCAGATAGTACACGCTCACTCTCTTGTTGTCTCGAGAGTCACGCTTCTGGTGTAGTGGGAAAGGACTCTCGGAACAGAAAAGGAAGCGTCTCTCCCTTTCTAAACACACCTTCGGAGGGCCATAAAAGCCACGTGGACACACTGCGCTGGAAGTGCCTGTCTGCCTGCGGTGGTGTGTGTGTGTGTGTGTGTGTGTGTGTGTGTGTGTGTGTGTGAGAGAGAGAGAGAGAGAGAGAGAGAGAGAGAGAGAGAGAGAGAGAGAGAGAGAGAGAGAGAGCGAGAGAGAGAGAGAGAGTGATAGAGAGAGGCCGTTTTGGAGGTCGTATGTGGTCCTGGGAGGGACGAGCAGGAAAACGCTTAGGTGCCAAAAAGCGGCAAACCATTACGTGGTGTGTTTCGAGGGGTGACCGGGTGTGATCGCAGCGGGAGGGGATGTGAGAGAGAGAGAGAGAGAGAGAGAGAGAGAGAGAGAGAGAGAGAGAGAGAGAGAGAGAGAGAGAGAGAGAGAGAGAGAGGGGGGGGAGGGAGGAAGGTTGGTGCAGTGCGCACATTACGTCTCTGCCAAATGTGCAACTAATGCAGGGCCCACCACTGCGCTTGCTGCTGCAGCGCAGAGCGGCCAAGCGGTACCAAGCTCGTCCACGAAACTTTGCCGAAAAATTGGCCAATTTCGTGCATCTTTGCGATTTTTTGCCGGCGTTTCGTACGAAAATACTGTCCTGTGAAACGCAGGTTCGGATGAAGTTGCCCCAAAAAGGGTGCGGCAGGGCGTGAAGTGAACAAAATGATTGGACCCTTTGGTCGAGGCCTAGCAATGTGAATCTGAAAGAGAGAAAGTCCGGTGGCCGGCTACGCATTGCTATTCGCCGGGCCGGGTCCGGGCTGGGTCGGTACCGCTGGCCTCGGCATTCCGTATTCGGCGTTACGGATGACTTCGGAATGTTCCCTTCGCGCCCCGCCTTTCCCCGCCACTGCCAAAGTTTTTCCATCTTTGCCGGGGAAGGACGTTGAGGCAGCGCGGGGGAATGGAGGTCGTAATGCCCTGGACCCGCGAGCTTCCCGCCCCGCGCCCCGCTAACCACGTCAGACGTCAGCGACTGGTCTGGACTCGCTACCTTGTCATTTGCACACAGCGCCATTCTCCAGCGATCCGCCAGTCCGTCTCCCTCGCACCACTCCGGAACGCCCCATGAGTACGAGAGACACAGAGGGAGCGGTGAAGCGCACGTGCCTCATTTCCCAGCCAACAATAACAAGTTCCTCGCGCGCGCTTCGCTCGGCTTGGCTTAACTCGCCGGTCTCTGCCGGGTTCGACTTGGCAGGCACCTGCGGTCGGACCCCAGACCCCTCTACGTACCCCTACCTACCGCCACCCCCACCAGCTACCCCTACCTACCGCCACCCCCACCAGCTACCCCTACCCGACCCCACCCCCAATCTCCCGACTCGCTGAGGGAATCTGCGTCCCAGTAACCGCGTACCCGTATATAGGCGCGCCCTACCTGCGGATATTACCTCCTTACCATACCTGAAATAGATGCAAGGTGCGCGTCCCGTCCGGGGATACCTCCCCCCCCCTTCCCCCCTGCCTTTTCCGTTTCCTTATTACACCCTTCACCTGCCCCACCCCTCTATTTCACCATCACCTGCCTCTCTTCCCGAATCACCCCCTTCATCTGTATTTCACCGCCACCAGGTACCCTCCGCCAACTCGTCGTGACGGAGCTCCATTCTTACCGCCCTTCCGCACCTGAGCGATACCACGCACAGTGGGCCAGAAGACCGGCGCAGGCGGCCGAAGCTCTAGACGCGTTTTGAGCTCCAGAGGCGCTACCCCACCGATGGATCGCTCTCCGAACGAGGAATCCATTGGTGGGGTCACGCGTTCGATTCGAGTCCCACTAAGCGACTCTGGAGCTCAAAACGCGTCAAGAATTTTAGCCGCCTCGACGGTCTTCCGGCCCGCTGTGCGTGGCCCACCTCCCTGCAGGGTTTGATAGAATTTCCTGCAGCAGACCAAGACCCTGTGCGCCCAGAGATAGGGCGGAGAAGGGTCGCAAGGGCGAGAGGGGTGGGGCCGGACAGGGCCGAGGACGCCGGGAGAAGACCGACAAAAAGATTGCCCCACCTTGAAATGGGCTGTGAATGCCATTCAAATCGGCTAGACCGCCGGACCTCCCAATCGGCTGTGCCTCGTGTACTCTTTTTGGCCTTTTCCCCGTCGCGGCCGAGGGATCGATCTCACGTCACGTGACTGATTCTGGCCGACCGGGGGCTGGAGGTTACTTCAGGAACAGCAAAATAGGAACTCAAAAAATATCTCACAACCTATTAAAATATTGTAGACCAGTCAAGAATAAGAATATGAACTCGGCGGTGACGTTGGAGTGAGTCGCCCGCACGGGTCGTGTGGCGGCAGTGCAAAGTGACGTTGTTTGTGAACGGTCCGCTCTATGTCGTCCTGGCCGCCCCTTTTTTTTTTTTTTTTTTTTTTTTTGCGAATAAATAAAAGATCCTTTTTGTACTCCCGTTAAAAGGCGGTGGCGGAAACGGAGCGAAATGGCGCGAAAATGCAAACGGTACGGCTGCTAACGCAATTGTCCGTTCGGCGGAGTCGCGTTGAGTCGCACTGTACCTCGCTGCCGCCCACTGTACGGCCCACTGTGCGGCGCTGCGACAGCGTTTCCCCGCCGATATTTATTGGCGATATTGCGACTTTGTCGACGACGGGATCGGAGACAGCTCGCCGCAAATAGTGGCGCCGCGTCACGGGTAGGGCACGGACCAGTGTGTGGCAAAATCAAATCAACGCATTGAAGAGAAGGAATGGGTGTTGTCGGTAAAGCTATGAGAGATTCATAAAAGAACTCTTAGAGCAGTCACGATTATCGGAAAACCAACGGCAGAATGGTTAGGAAGAAAGATAGTGTCTGATGAAAGTCATCGTGTAACGTGTCCGCTGTGTGGTTTCATGGTTCATGGTAACTGAATTTGCGTTTCACTCTGTTGCAGGTATACCGGTGGTGCGCGGGAGTCAGCGTGTAAGCTCGGCTCCACCGGCCCTTGTTTTGGAATCGTGCCACGCCTCTTGGATTCCCGCCGTGTGCTTACATCACGGCCAACACCTGCGCTACCAACCTGCGCTCCTTAAAGCACTATCTGGAGTGACCCAGGGGGGCCAACATGCCGAGCTGTTTTTCTTGGGGGAGATATCGATGTTTGCGACCCATCTTTCGCCCGGCCTGTTTCTCCCCTCCGCCTCTCGGGCAGACCCTCCCTTCCTCGTCGAGTGGACCAGAACCAACAGAAATAATTCAACCGATGGCGCTTCGGACAGCGGTGCCAACTTAATTGGGCAGCACTGCCTCAGGTGTGGGTAAACACGGGGATGTTGGCAGACCCGCCGCGCCGAGAGAGCATTGGGGCTTGAGTGCAAGACAGGGGAGTCAGTGAAGAAATGAGAGATCGCAGGGGAGGCCGCCGGTTCGGGCGGCTCGGCTTCTCGATGGACCTTTTTAGTGAAGACGGTGGGGGAATTTTGGTGATTTGTGGTGGCATAAGCTAGCAGGGGACTCGGCTGTGAGGAGCCCGTCATAAATAATGGACAAAACAGACGGACAGTAAAAATGTGGTCCGGAGGCCCCACGCCGCGCAGCACCACGCAGTCCGGCCCGAAATCCTCTGAAAGACTACCCCGCCACCGGCGCTAGCGGGGCTCGATGCGACCGGGATGTATGGCCCAGGTTCGTCTTTAGGTAGCTTTCGAGAGAAGAGGCAGCCCCGCGGATCAAAATGAAATACACTACACACTCCTTTGTACAATTTTTGTACGTGCCCTCACACAATTTTGCGCATTCGTGCTTTTCGTACAAAATTGTACGAAATTTCGCATGTTGAAAATTGTGTGTGACCACGTACAAAATTGTACAAATACATTTAGTGTGTAGCCTACATTTTGGCGTAAGCGAGGCAAGGAGGCGACACCCCTCGCGTTGCACCGCCTTCCACTACGTTCCGAAACGCACCGCCTTCCACTGCGTTCCGAAACGCACCCCGTTTCTTTACTGCAACGATATGAAAATGAAGCAGGCGTTATACGGCTCGGTTTATTGCAACCGTTACGCCCTTGGATGGCACCACGCCTCCGGAATATGCAAATCGGCCGCGCAAAAAAAACGCTCTTTTTTCCCAAATGTTCCACTTGGGCGTAGCTTTACTCCCCTCACCTGGACCGAAAAGCAAACGTCCCGGCCGGATGACGTCATCTCCACTCACAGGAAAAAGTCGATCTGTGGAGGAAGTTCAGGACCACTGAGGTGCGGGTCCTCGGCAAGTCGGTGGACCGCATCGAATAAATAGACGACATTTAAATTTGGCGCCAAAACGTGACCGCGGCGCGTGCGCGTCCGGAGCGCAGAGCGCGGGGCGCGGGGACGCTGCATTACTTCCGGCATTTGCAGCGCGGCTTAGCTAAGACGTGGCGAGCCACATCCAGTGCGCGGGAAACTGCAGCACTTTACGTGACTACGGCTGTGCCCCCCTCTCCGCCGTCGTCGAGGTCCTCCAGGACGGAGAGACAATCCTGGAAGAGAGGCTGTCCCGGAAGAGAGACCATCCAGGACCGATAGACTACCCTGGCAACCCTGGCTTGTACTCGTTCCGCGACGTTAAATCAGGTAAATTCCTCCAAGCGGCTGTGAATGGTATTTTGTCCAAGCGTGGAAGGGAGAAGGCAGGAAACGTGGCGGAGGGCCCTCGGTGCGAGGCTAGGCCGAGGAGAAAGCCTCCACGATGTCCGCAGCAGTTTTCGCCGATGGCGCTATGCGTGACGAACATGCCGATGACGCTTGACCCGCGGCGCCACCCCCCACCCCCCCACCCCACCCCACAGACCGCCACTGCCCCTTCCCGGCTGCGTCCGTCTCATCCTTCACCGCAAGCAGCCCTGGAGTGGTGTAGTGCCAATGTAGCCTCGCAACGGGCGCGGCTCCGACCCGTACTGCAGCCTGCACTCTTCACGAGAAGGCCCTAACAACCTCTGGTCAAGCGTTGAGGGCAATAATAGTCCTCCAACTCGGACTGAGCTCAAGATGGAATCCAAGTGAAACCCCGGGATGTCTGCTCTGACCCCATCCCGAAGTGAAGGGGCGAAACGTGTCCAGGGTCTTGGCCGCCACCGCTTTGCCTTGTGAGCCAGTCAGTCTGCACGTGTTCAGAGCAGCTAACTTATCGGAATGTGGCGCATGGGCGACCCTGAACAAGTCTTGCGGCCCCGACCGAACCGGCCGGGCGTGGCCGGGCGTGGCCGCCTCCGCACGCACTCTGCACTTCGGCAAAGCCGAGCCCCACAGCGCGCTTCGGCAAGTTCGGGAAAAGCGACCGCCGCAGACCGGACCAGGCCAGGGCATTGCTCGTACACTCCGAAAGATTTGCTCGGCAAGTCATAAGCCGGGAGCTACTTTAGTAGTTTAGATTGGATGCGTTTATCGCCGACCGCCGCCTTGATCATGTTTTGACCGGCTAACTACAAACGCTGCGGGCCAGGCCGGCCCAACTTTGAAAACATTAAAGGATTCAAGGCCCTTTTACCTCGTAAACTGCTGGCTTGCTCTCCTCTGGGACAGAAAAAAAATACCAAAGTGAATTTTGCGATTGAATTCGTCCCGAACGCGCCATTCTTGCAACACGAGTACAGTGGAGTGGGAAATACGGCAACTCGATGACATGCTCCGTTTTTGTCCGTCTGAATAATGAATTTTCATTGCAATCGGCGCGCTTTGTGCGTCCTCGGGGACAAAGGGCGGCCGCCCCTCTTTCCTCGCGACGCGTGTTAACGATTGTTGTGAAGAATGGTGGTATCGGCGAGGCCCTGCGCCCCGCGCGCCGCCCTACAAGCGAGTGTCACAGCGATACACGTTCATTAATTACCCTTTTGTTTTAGATCCACTTTCCCGCGACGCTTCTGGCGCCATTCAGCGCCGCCTATTATTCCATTTGGCAGAGCGGAACTTGCCGCGTTCGAATTTGGCGCGTTCGTTTGAGTTTTACTTTCCGGCCCACCCTTTTTTCGCCACGTGGCACTTCGTCGAAAATCAGCCACGGTTTGACTTAAAATTGTTGCTGCGTTTAAAAAAAAAAATCTAAAAATTTGAGTAAAAGTTGCTTAGCTTACTCTCGACTGAAGTAACAGTCCACGAAACGAAAGTCTCGCGGACTTCACTGAGAGTGTACGGCACCCGGCGAGGCCACTCCACGCCGCAGAGAGCTTCATAAAATGATGATTTACAGCCGCGGGTCTTGAGGGAGTAAAATTTGACGGCGGCAGCGCGGCAGGCGCGGCGCAGAGTCTCCGTGTCGCCACCAATTGAAGAGACAAGGGCGTGGTAGCAAATCAGGGGAGAGGGGGGGGGGCACAGTGCACGCGCCGGTCGCAGAGGCAAGCCAGAGGCAGGCAGGGTTCGCACCCCTCTTGGCACTGCTCTACTTACACCCACTTGCCTTACTTCCTTGCACCCTGCTCGCCTACTGGCACATTGTTCACGCCGCGGATCCACTTTGTCGCCTGGTCCACATACAACTGTAACTCTCGTATACGAGTAGCGATGCAGCTTTGGGATTAACCGCTGCTTTTGTCCGTCATTTTATTGACCTGCATCCTCCCTTCGCTGCTCGACCTGTTGGTTTCCACCTACGCACCCCGGCACACCCGCCGCTGTACACGGCCGCCCCCGCGCGACTTCCACTTGGAATGTAAGGGACGACCTGTCTGACAGGGCGAGACAGTGGGTGGAAGGAGCCAGACAGAGACAATAAGCGTCACGAGTTGAAGTAATGAGTTGACGCTGTAGTCTATTTAAGGTGTGGTGTCAAAGTCGCAGTGCTGCCTGCCTGCACGTAGGGACGCACAGACCGCGCAGTCAGCCAGGAACGCCACGCCAGGGGTACTGGCTTGAATTTCTATAAATTAAAAAGAAAAATCAACTCAAATTTTAAGTTTGGTGCATTTGACTCAGGAAACACCTAAGTGATAATGCAACCGAGTTTTACTTGATTTCACTTACTTTCAGCCAACTTAGCTCAAGCTCGCTCGAAATAATTTTACTCGTAAGGCCTAAAATAGTTTGTAAGGTTCCGGGAGGGTTTGTGTCTTCGTGTAGTCCGCACCAATTGGACGTCTTTAATCGCGCAGCTCCGTCACGCGTCCTTCAGGGACAGCCTTGACGAGCGAAGTTGCCGTTTCGCGGAATTCTGGGACCGATTTTCTGAGCCATCTCAGCTGAAATGTGTGGCCGCGCGGCGCCCGACCGGCTGGCGACGCCAGTTCGGCTGCCTTTACGACACGAAAAACGCCCTCGCACCACTTATGCTTCATGCTTCATAAACAACTTGATACGAGCGCTGTATGCGCCCCTCACATTGAGGTGTTTGTCATGGCACGGTAACGGCCTGCGCGTGGCCTACATCTGCCCCCCCCCCCCCATCAAACGGGCATCGGGGGCGCTCGCAGAGCTCCGCGAGGGAGGATCAGAGAGGGCAGGAATTGTTCTAAACTGAACTGACGTTTGGATTCGGGTTAACGAAGCGGCTTTGAAAAAATAAATTTATTACGCGATTGACCAAGAAAGGCAGACTGAATCATCGCTTTGTCTTGAAGCCAAATGAATAAAAATTTTCAAAACAGTATTGGTTTGGTTGTTTTCCGGGTGCGCAAGTTCCCCACAGTGGTTGTCCTCGCAGTGTGTCCCCGATGACTCCAGCAAGCGGTCCCTACCTCCCCTGAATTACTCAGGACCCTGCCCCCCCAGCTATGCAGAGTCCCGAAACTCAGTCCATGATACTCGCCATTTCTCCCAGGCCTGTGTCCAGCATGCAGCGAACTCCCGACTCTCTGTGCGCTGCTCCCAATCACTTGGAACGCCAAACGCTCTACGCCCTGCGGCGAGGGGGCGAGGGGACAGCAATGTCTGTGAGGAAGGGGGTGTTCCTCCTTAGAAACAAGAGGTCCACCGCATGCCTCAGACCCCATTGTCACTCCCCTCCCCCCCCCCTCCAAGAACGGCACTGTTGACATAGTTTATGGGTTCTTGGCGTGTTTTTGGCTCTTGTTAGACCGTGTTGTGATGGCAGTGCGGATCTCGGCGAGGCCTCGTGTGAGACCCGTCGGTTCCGGCCTCGGCCCACTGCGCCTCGGCTCGGCCGCCGGTTGGTCCCACGACTAGGGCGGGACAACCTCACACAGCGTGCCGCATTGAGGTGCGGACTCGTAAACACTCAGAGTTACTTCCGCCACCTCGTAAGAATTCAGCTGAGGCTCTGGGAAAGAAAAACAAAATCTGAAAAATGAACCAATTTTATGGGTTCGCTGTGTTGGTTATCGACGATCGCGAAGACCAGATTACGACAACCTAATTCAATGCCAGCGGAATGGAAACATGACTCTCCTGCGACGGAAGAGATCCTCTTGTTTCTGCTGTCAGGCCGAAGGCATTACGCAACATTTACAAGACAATAGCCCACTGTTGAACCGAGATGCACTGCGCCGTTTACAAATTCACGTAACGCGCGCCGACTAACGCACACAATGGAACGTCTGCCGTAGTTCAAAGGGAGCAAAGGTACTTTCTGTCGCCTGGAGATGCATCTCTGGAGGCCTGGGAGGATAACGAAGGTCCTTCGCTCGACTTGCACAGCAGAAGTGGCTGCGGATCTGGACGTGCAAGGCGGTGACCCCTGAGGAGCAGGCAGGGGCCTCGGCGGCCAGGCAAGCTGGCAGGCACGCCCAAGATACACTGGACGGAGTATAGACGGAGGCTTGTGCCAGATAGGGCACGCCGTCAACTTCTTCAGGAAGGCAGTGGCCGGGAAAAGTTTGGCGAGTCCGGGGACCAAGTCGGCGCCGTCTCGCTCACACTGCCGCTGACTTGCAAATGAGAGCGAGAGAGAGAGAGAGAGAGGGGGTTTCGGGGACGGCCTGTCGGGTCTCGACCGACACGCACTACACCAGCACGAAGCCGAACGGCACCGCTGCCGCACTGTGCCGCTTTTTCGCTCTGCTACTGGCCCGCTACTGGCTCATAAAAGCAAACGGCCTGAAATGGGTTTGCAGTTTACAGCTTTCGCTTTCACGGCATTTATCTCCTTTCGTTTTCTCCCCCCCACCCCCTCCACCCTGAATCCCCCCCCACTCCACTCTGAATTCCCCCCCCCCTTTTTCCTCACATCCCCTCCTCTTGCGCTGCGAAATCATGAACTGCGTTAATCCCACCTCGGGGCAGTAGTTTTGCGGTGGAGAGAAATTAGGCGGAAAAAAAAAGAAGAGCCTAGATTGCGTTTCCTGTTGTTGCCGTTGCTCCACGCCAAGGACACGCCGGGCCCTTCTTGCGCACAACAACAACAAGGACGGCGGCAAGTTGCGCTGCCAGACTAGACCATGCATCTTGCCGCCCCCGCCTCCACACCTCGGGCCGCGCCTAGGGCCCTCCCTGCCTGCCTGCCGTCCGAATGTGTAAATGCCGGATGTTAATTATGGACGGGCCCTTTAAAAGCGGGCAAAAGGGCACCGTGGGCAGGGCGGCCGGGCTGAAGGGTTAAAAGCGTGGTAAGTTGTGCAGGGAGCACAGTGGGCCAAAAGACCAGCGCAGGCGGCCAACATTCTAGACGCGTTTTGAGCTCCAGAGACGCTAAATGGGACTCGAACCGAACGCGTGACCTCAGCAAAGGATTCCTCGTTCGGAAAGCAATCCATTCTGTTGGGGTCGCACGTTCGGTTCGGGTGCTGTTTCGCGACTTTGGAGCTCAATACGCGTCTAGACTCTTGGTTGCCTGCTCCGGTCTTCTGGCCCACTGTGAAGAGGGTGGGAGGATGTGGCGGCAGAAGGAATCTCGTGTTGCGCCACGCCACACACATCTCGGGGGTCAAGGTTGGGCGACCGGCGGACCAAGACCAAAATAAAGGCTGGCAGGAGGAGCAGATTCGTCCCGCATTCCGCGTCCAATTTGTCCCTTTTTCTTTTTTTGTAAACATTCCCCGTCTTATCTTCCCGGACAGACATTTGCATTCCGCTATTTCCTTCCGTTTGCTCCGTATTCGGGTTTTGTCTATTTTGCGACGTATGCCTCTTTGTGTGTCACCACGCTTGTGTGTGAGTGTGTTGTTGGTATTTTTAAATTACGTAACTCGCGTTGCTGCGGCGGCGCACCGAGGTGCAGCGCACCGCCATCACGCGCTCGCCGTGAGACCGCCTGGCCGTCAGCCACAAATTCAAAGCAGGCGGTTTAGTCGTTATTTTTTAGAGGCGTGATTTCCGTAAGGCGTGACACCGCGTGTTGGCCGTGCGGGGGGAGGGGGGGAATGTGCGCTGCGTGTAGGATGCGGAGGGTGGGGGGAAGGATCGTAGGTAGCAAGGCCGCGAGGAAGATGATCTTAAGGGAAGATGGTCGTAGCAAGGAGCAGTGAGGGCGGTAGGGGGTGCGTAGGCATATGGAGGTCGCATCCTGGACCGCCCCACCCCGCCCCGCCCCGCCCCGCCCCGCCACGGCGCCCATTATTAGCCCAGGTCAGCCAGTGGGGCCAGCGTGTTTGCCAGAAAGGAAGGGGAGCAATCAGGTCGGCCTCGCGGGAAAAGGAGCCAAAAAAACAGGTCAACTTTTGCCTTCTTCTCGGTTAACGTGAAACAGATTATGGCGATGGCTAAGCCGCCGTCTTTGGAGCGTCTGTGTGCATATTGCGGGCTGTGTGTGTGTGTGTGTGTGTTTATGTGTTTGGGTCGGCCGGCAGTCGACTCGAGAACATTTGGGGACTTTGTGGACTAGAGCGTTCCGCGCCATCAGCCGCCGAGCCCAGCAAAGCCCCCGCAGCCCCAACGCCCCGCCGCGCTGCTTTCTTGAGACCAGCAATTGTCCCTTCACCTTCGCCTGGTCGGGCGGCACTGGAAATCGTCGGAGGGAATCAACTTAAAAGGAAACCGAGTTAATAGAAATTGTCCGTGTGGGTTGCAAAAAAGAAAAAAAACTGTTTCAGTAATTTGAAAAAAAAAAAGTCTGTAGGAATTTACACACATGGGTGTCCCTTACCTCACAAGTACGCATTCGTTACGCTGTCCACGCAAGTGTGTGCCTCTCTCCCTCTTTTCGCTGGCTGCCTCGCCGCCGCTCCGTTTCTTCAAGTCTTTCTCACAATTAGGCAACTTCCTGCGTCCGTCAATATTTACTGAGGTGGTGCCCGGTGAAAGCAGCTGCCGCCCTTGTTTGGCCTCAGCGCTGTTTTTTTTTTTTTTTTTTTTTTCGTTGGGCATGTGTGGGTGTTTTTGCGTGTACGTGTGTCAGTATTTTCCCCCACACGCAGCACTGCGCTGTTCATTTTCTCATGTTTGTCAAATACCACGGAATATCTGCAGCTAGTTCTTCACTTTTTTTTTTTTTTAAATGCTGCTCAGCCTGTTCGGTAGAGCTATTTTTGAACTTGAAGCTGAGTCTCCCTGCAGCTCGCCGAGATGCCGGTCGGTTCGGCCTCACCCACGGGGCTGCCAGTCGGCTGCCAGTCAGCGCTATCGGTGGCGGTGGCAGTTCGTGAATGAAGAATGGGCCCCACACGGGGCTGTCGGCAAGCCCTTGGCGGCCACCTAATGACCTTCCTTTTCCATGTTTCAGGTGCGAAAGAACACCAAAGTGCCTTGCCAGTTTGCCAGCAAGGGGCTGATGTACCCCGTCTCGTTCCCCAATCTCTCTCTCTCTCTCTCTCTCTCTCTCTCTCTCTCTCTCTCTCTCTCTCTCTCTCTCTCTCTCTCTCTCTCTCTCTCTCTCTCTCTCTCTCTCTCTCTCTCTCTCTCTCTCTCTCTAAGGACCAGGATGGCGCCCTGCCGGGGTGACTGACTCTGGAACCGCATCGAGGTACCTGCGCATTACGGTGCCGAGATAGTCGACAAATCGCTCCTCCTCCCTCGCACGCCGCCATCGGCAACCTGCGGCACTCCCTTTAACTGTCTATTGTCCTGCGCACCTAACCTAACCTACCGTCGGCCGTAGTGCCCTTAGGGAGGGGGACGCCGAACACTCTGCCCCAACTGCGTCGCGGACCGACCCGAAAGTTGGCCAACCTAGTCTGGTGGTGTTTTTGCGCTCCGAGTTCGGGGGTAAAAAGGGGGAGGGGAAGGGGCATCGGACACGACCTGCTGAAGGTGTAGAAGCGGGTGCTGAATTGTCGCTCTGGCATGTGTGCGGAAAAGTGGGTTACTTTTTTGTCAATTTTTTTTTTTACTTCAGACGGGCATCTTCAGACAACTCTAAAGTAAGATTCCGACGAGGGCGGAGTGAGAATGATATTTAATCCCGGGCGGCGCGAGGCTAGGTGACGCAGCGAGGCTGGACAAAGCTTCGGGGACATGAAAGACGCTGGGCGCCACAGGGTAGGTCTTGGGACCGTTGTTTAGTGTGGAGGGGGAGCGCTAACGTTGGCGTTACTGGGCCCTGGAGTCTGTCAACAGCTAAGGGGAGAGTTATGTCGTGGCGTCGGCGGGGCGGCGCTGGCGTGGTGGACATGGAGGCCGCACCGCCGCCATAGGCCAGGGAAGGGGTAGATGTACAGTCGCCATAAAGAGAACCCAATCGCCGGCGGCAGCGCGGGGACGCCTGCGCTCTCCGCCACTTGAGGGGCACTATCAGTCGACACGGAAAATTTCTACCACATGATAATTTTTTATTTGGCCATGCACCGCGCGCCCTGCAGTGGTGCACCGCCCCGCTGGGGGCCATCACAGAGCGACAGCCACTCGGCCACCGTGCTCGCTGCCCGACCCATCCCGCATTCCGTTTGCAGTGCCGCCGAGCGACACGGCATGCCGCCCCGCGACCCTGATCCCTTTCCGCTTCTTCACGTTCAAGTCCCTCCCCGGACCGGACGGATCGAGCGGCGTACTCGTGTGCGTCCCCCGGTGCGATGGGCGTCCACCCACGGACCTCCCACGGGACCCCCACTGCATACTGACGCAGCCCCGGCCGAGTGCTGGTCGGTGGCGTTGCAATCAGAGTTGCGTAAGTGCGCTGCCGGCCGCGGGCCGAACCGAACCGGCCGAACCGAACCGGCCGAACCGAACCGGCCCACCCCACAGCCGCAGGAGCATCTGTCGCACGGCGGGATTCAAACGAAAGTATCGTTCTTGCGTTCCGTTGACAAGATTTTCTTTTCAAGGGGTCAGCAGAATCTTTCTAATCTCATAATTAAATTTCTCAAACTCTTTTGCAAAATTGACGTGATTTTTTGTCATTGGTACAGTATGCAATTACAGTGGCAATCCGGCAGTCCATGTACTCGAAGCCAACACTGCAGCCCTATATCTCGCCGTCTCTCTCTCTTTGTCGCCCAGCAGCGGACCATGGCCCCCCGCTCCTCTTTTCTCCCCCGGCGAAGGGTCTTTTCCGTACCCCTTTAACGAGCATCGGCGCTTGTTAACCTTAATCTCTTTTGGTGCTGTCTTCCTTTTTGGCGACTGCACTGCAAGCATGCGGGTGCTGAGTGCTGAACAGGCGGAGTCCATCGGACGGACGGACGGACGGACAGACAGACAGACGCAAACTTGACGCGCGCCACTTGGAAACTTTGCCCGACTTTGTCGCCAATGCGCGCTACTGTTTGCGTATCGGCAAAGCTCCATGCTGATCAGACTCCAATCAAAACACTCAACAACTGCGGCTCGACCACCCATGCACCTCAATCGCGTTATACCACTGAACAAACAACTTGAAATATTATTATTCTGAGCTTATGTCGCCCTCTGGTGGAAACTCTCCGTTTTCGTGACGTGGAGCCAGGGAAAAAATCGCGTGAGGGAGCGGCAGGCCCGCGCGGCGACAGCGCCGATACTCAGCCTATCAGATTCTGAGTGACAATATGCCGGGAGTAATCAGGACGGCTCTTTGGGGTGCTGGGCCGCCCTGGGGGCCGTCCTGGAGGGAGCAAGATGCTGATATACACCGATTTCCCGTCGCACCGCCGCTTCTCCTCTTTTCTCCACTTTTTGTTTCGCCATTCTTCCCCCGATGTTTTTGTTACGGAAGAAAAGAGGCGTGAGTGCGCTAAGGACGGAGACGTGTCAAAGAAGAAAATCCCACAGATGCTACTCTGTCAAAAAATATCGACAAAAAAAAAAGTGGAGACTTCTTGGGAAAATAATTGCCTTCAATCTTTCGGGAAAATACCGAAACCTCCAATGTTGCTATTTTGTCTGAGTTTCCTGTTGGTATAGTACAGAAGAGAATGAATTACTTTATTATGGCAGTTTGAAACGGGCTTTCCGGGATTTTCCAATTTACTTTTAACAGTTCGCACAAGGCCGCCGCCACTTGCTTTGGGTTGGCCCTCCACTGTAGGATCCCTCGGTGTCCTTGCTGCTGACGCAGCGACGGACTACTTATCGGTGGCGCTGCTGTTGTCACAGGCGTCGCCCCGAGACGGCTAAACGGATATGCGTGGAGATGAACTGAAAAAAAAATTATAAAAAGGTTGTTGTGTTTAAGAAAATTAGTGTGGTGTCGTGCGGCTTGTCAGTTCACCTTTGCTCTGGCTTCGGGTTACGTTCGGGTGTTTCCGGCCAGTTTCCGCAGCCAGTTGTTGGTCAAAGTCTCAAGACAACTTAAACAACAACAACAACAACAACAACAACAACCGGTTGTTTTGAAGGCCGTGGGACTGGGCTGCCGCCTACAGTGGTGTGGTGCTGCCAACCTTGAGAGCAGAATGAAGCCAAGTTTTTCTTCAACGTTCCGTCAAGATTCCCACGATTTCCCTTCCCTGTTCAGTTCAGGACACGCCCCTCGCCCGGTCCATGTCGCCGAAACTGTGCCACAAAGAAACGATGTAAAAAAAAATAAAGCCTTGATTTAAGCTCCTTGCCTTGTAGTCCGAAACAGCTGGAGGCACAACATTATTTTGGCCAATGGAAAATAAGCTCGAACAAGTAGGTGCTTCAAAATTGTAAACGAAAAAAGTGAAGAAACGTTCCTTTGGAAGGGTAGACGGCTGAGAGTGGAGGACGCAGTGGGGTTTGTTATACTTGGCGCTAGATAGCCGCCCCAGCAGCGAACCAAGCACCTTACTTTCACGGCCAAACTTTTTGCGCGCTAAAGCGATTTATGCTCCGTGTTTAAACTGTGCCACGCACGGCTAGCCGCAGCCACAGCGGCGCCGCAAATCAGGAAGTGTGACAGTTGCAAGTGGTTCAGAAGACCGGTGGAGACGGTCAAAATTCCAGACAGAGTTGCTAAATGGGACGTGTTACCCCACCAATGGATTGCCCTCCGAACGAGGAATCCATTGGTGGGGTCACGCGTTCGGTTTGAGTCCCATGCAGCGACTCTGGAGCTCAAAACGCGTCTGTAGCTTGGGCCGCCGGCGCCGGTCTTCTGGCCCGCTGTGAGTTGCTTTCTTGTGGAAGTGGGGCACTCGTTGCGAGCGTCCCAATAATTCTGTCTTTGTGCTGCGTCCAAGGCCGTCCAAGGCCGTCCAGGCCCTGCGGAGGCCACGTTCCGCTGCAGCGCCGAGCCCACCGCCCCCTGAACCTGTTGAGTGAGCTTACGCGCAGCGCGGCGGACTTTGAAAACGGAACGCTTCCTACTCCGATGATCCGCGGCGAGTGCGGTTTCCTCCTCCGTTGCGCGGCAACGCTCCTCCTGGGAAATTAGCGCTGCACAACAATTGGAATTGCTCTCTGTCCGTTTGACCGCCTCTTCCCGGCGTGGTTATGGCCTCGTTTCATTTATTTCCTCTTAAAAAAAAAGAAGCAACAACAACTTTAACTCTAAAGAAAAGGTAAAAAAAAAAAAAGTTTTTTGATTTTCTTGGGTGCTTTTGAACCTGCGAACTTTGCTTTTGGAGTCGCTGCACTCGGCTCTGCGCGTCCGAAGCCAGCGTCCTCGCTCGGCACCGCCTCCCCGGCGCTCACTTAGGCCAGGCCGGCGCGGCGGGTGATTCCGTAGAAAAGGATTTTATTAGCTGAGTGACACGAGACGTAAAACGGGTGCTTTACCGAGGAGCACCTGAGCTCGCCGGAGAGGGCTCCACTACCGCCCGCCTCTATCAGTGTATTGCTCCGGCAAAGAATCCCTCTCAGCTAAAATGGAACGAAATTTGATTTGCAAAATTGAAACTAACCCCCGAGTGCGTGGCTTTGCTTTTGAGCGAATTTCCCGGGATCCGTGAGCTGAATAGCGGCGCCGTCGCCGGCAGGAGGGGAGGCAGAGTGGAGTGGAAGGGAGGGGGACCTTTTGGCGCGATCTTGTTCGATGGACTTAGTCTATCGGGAACAAGTTTTGCGCAGTAATATGATGGGCCGAGGTCCAAAACTGGGTCGGCGGCTCAGTAGGTCAGGGTGCCTCTATTTCTTGGCGAGTGAATGTATGCGTGCGGATTGCGGGTATCTTGCGTGTGTGCGTGTGTGGGTGTCTGTGTGTGTGTAAAAGAGAGAGAGAGGGAGGGAGTCAACTCGAGCTCTATATGGGCTTGTTTTCTCCATCAAAGAACGATGGAGCAGGTCGCGTGTGCTGTGTGTGTTTAATTGTGTATGTGTGTAACGAACGGGTTTGTTTGTGTGCGTGCGCGGCGCTTCGTCTCAATGTCCTCGTATCCCCGCTCTCGTCTCTTCGTTGTCCTCCAATGGACAACACTGGGGACGACGACAAATCAGAGGAAATGGCTTGAAGAGGGAAAGAAGGAGAGAGGGAGAATATCTGTGTGTGTGTGTGTGTGTGTGCTGCGAGACTGTGAGTGTAAGGCTGGTTGCGCCTGATGGCTGGTCGTCTGTGTGCGTGTGAAGGGTGTGTGTTGGTGTGTTGTGTGGGTGGGCTGGCGGGGCTGGCCAGGAGAACACGGCCTCGGCTAGGGCAGAGGATGCGGGCGTGCGCCGCCTTCTGGCCCACTGTGCGCCCGCCACGCACAACGCGCCCGAGATATGCTTTTTGCGGCCTGCCTGGCGCCCGCTTTCGGTGAGCGCGAAGAAATTTCCTCCGTCGCTGCACGTTTTTATTCGCGTGGACGGTTTAGGTTTTTAGCGAACGCACACAGCTTCAGCCCCACATCATAATCTGTTCCAACGCACGAACGCTCTGAGCCGACTTCCCTTACACGGCGCGAACCCGCGGCCCTTCCACCCCGAAAGTCGTTTCGACGGAAAACGCAAACACGCGCACTGGTACTTGCAAGTGCAGGTCAACTGGAATGCTAAGCGGTGTTTCAACATGGAATGGGCGTTCGTGCATGCTGGACCAAGACTGGCTTTCAGAGAGCATTATCTACTCTCAAAGGGTCCATTCGATGAAAATAAAAATCAGATGTGAATTGGAAAAGAAAAAAATACAGGTGGAGTGACGAGCTAGCGGGTACGAGTTGTCCTTGATCCTCGCAGATGTCCGTACGTTCCTCTCGGCAGATACACCAATCCAAGTGCTCTGTTTGGCAGCGCAAGCCGCAGTGGAATACTCAGTAGTCCCTCTCTCCCTATCTCTCTCTCTCTCTCTCTCTCTCTCTCTCTCTCTCTCTCTCTCTCTCTCTCTCTCTCTCTCTCTCTCTCTCTCTCTCTCTCTCTCTCTCTCTCTCTCCCCTTTACGGCCAGCAAACGCAATTAAACTTGCGGGAAACCTAAAAACAGGGTGCGTGCGTCGCGCCGCCACTAGCTTTGTGTGTGTGTGTGTGTGTGTGTGTGTGTGTGTGTGTGTGTGTGTGTGCGCGCGCGCGCGCGCGCGACAAGGCGAGGCGGCGTGGATAGTGGGGTTGAGAAACGTGCATCAGTGTAAAAAAGAGGAAATTTCACGGTGACAACCTCTTTACTTCGGTACTCTGTGCTCCTCTCTCTCCAGCAGAAACCGCGGCGCGCCAACAACATGCTACACTGCAGCACAATTCGCTCTCGCCGCACCGTGAGCCTCAGTATTTGTTCCAAACGAACTGTTTTGAATGCCGTTATCGAAGGCGTTTGCTCCTCCCGCCTCGTGCCACCTTGCTCCGCGTTGTTCCACCTTATTCCACCTCAATTAGCACAACACATGTCCTTGCTGGGGCGCGGTGCGGGGCGCGGCCGCCAAACTTCCAGAGTGGTGGTTCTCACAACATGTCGTCTGACTAGAGGTGTGCCCACCAACAGGTGAGGCAACCCGCAATGGGTCGCTCAAACAAAAGGGCGACGATTGTGTGAGCAGCGCTTCACAGTGTCCTCTGTCTGCGTCAGTTTAGCCGGCCGACGGTTAGCAGACGCGTTTAGGTCGAGAGATGCTTGCCATCGCGAGTTCCAATACCTGCTGCGGTTGACGTTGAGCAGTGTCTCTTGGAAAGCAAGGCGTTCCGGCCGGAGGTGGAGACCGACGGTAACTCAAATTGCGGCGTGCCTTCGAATTGTACAGCGAAACGTAACAGGACTGAACGCGGGATCGATTAGGATGGAAGAGGCAAACACGTCAGGAACTGCCAACTAAGACTGTCTCAGTCAGTCGCGGTGCATATCGGATGAGCGGGAGTGAGATGGATGACTGCACCATTAGGCTGTCCATTTGCAGAGCAGTCAAAGTCCGGAGGCGAGGCGGGGCGTGCTTCTCAAAAGGATCGGAGAGAGAGAGAAGAAAGCGACGCAGGAACTCCGAGGAAAGAATACTGATCTTTGGAATGAAACGAAAATGGCGATTTATTTCCGGGTCGTGAGAAATGCTGATGACTCGGAGATCTGCTGTGTGCCTTTCAAATCCTCCTTGCAAAATAACGCTGCTCTCCATCCCCCCCTTCTCTCCCTTTCTCTCCTTCGTCATCTCTCCCCGGCTAATGTGTCCTGACTCCAAGACCACGGGTGCTACATCGTTCTTGGCCTGGCATCTCCCTCATAAGCGTTGGCATCGTCAATCAATATCTTCGTCTCACCGCTTGCTTGAAAAATAAGAGAAAGCTTTATTTACTGTTTAATAAATCAAGCAGGTATTTGTCATAATTTACTGCAAACCCTTTTGGGGGGATCGAACCCTCGCCCGGGCCCACCCAGCGAACGTACCGGGGCACTGTCCCTGAGAGTCAGCATTGGTGGCGGTAACTGAGTGTTCGGGAGTTGGTGGAGTTGAAGCCAGTCGCTCTGGGTCGTCGTACCGCGCAGCGCGCCACGCAGTAACTTGTCCTGGATCTATAGAATCCCATTTCAAGTTCCAACTCGTACGGTCAGGGCAGTGGTGGGTGGTGGCTGCTGCCGAACTGTAGCATCGGCAATGTAGGTAAGTCCCCAGTGCAACAATATTTCTAGTCGAACCTTTTCGTCAGAGTGCCGCTCGACAATCTGAGTGGTGTGGAGCACCCAGTCCCTCCTCGTTTTGATGAAATTTGGCAGAACGCGGGGAAATTGAAAATGAATTGACTGCAGTCTGTTGCTGCTGCGCGCTGCCCAACCCAGACAGCATTTTCCGCGCCATTGCTCGCTCTTGGTCCAAGTTTCGGTGGACCTGGCTCGGTCACTGGCCGAGCAGACCGACACTGTCGGAAACACGGGGAAACATTCTCAAACTTCATTTGTGTTTTGAAATTTGATCTTGAGGTGCAAAACAATGACTCCCTAACCAAGAACATTATGCATGCATTGGAGGCAGGGGGCGCCAGATCCACAAACAAGTCATTTATGCTCTTCGGCATGCAGACCGGGATGCCGCTCATCAACATGCAAAATGAACTCCGGCCGTAAAGTTTAAAAGGCATCGAGTCATTGTCACGCCGACGAGGCAAACCGAGCGGCAAAAAGGCGAAAATAGTGGAAGCTGGAAGAGAAAATGGCCGGGGAAAGAACGAAAAAAGACGGGCGTGTTTTGCCTTCCCGAGGACAACTCCCTCCGTCCGTCCCTTGCGTCCCCGCTCGGTTCACCGACTAATTTCATGCTTTATTATTTTACGAGTATTATGATTACGTGAGGAAGAAAATGAGGGCCACTCTGCTAGGCCGGGGGGATCTGCTCCTGAAATGAGAACAAGACTCCTTCCTGTAAAGTGAACCAGACTGGAACAGTGTCATCAAGGGCAGCGCGAGAGAGAGGGATGAAGACGGGGAAAGAGGGTCGGTTATGCGTGTGTTTGGAATGCGCTGTCAAGCCTCTGTGCGCCGTCCAGCGGCGTGCAGCGTAATTGCCATGTAAACGCGCGTCCGCTGTGACGCCTGCATCCTCCCATCTGCTGCATCTGTTGCCGCGCCGCTGCAGCACACAGTGGGCCGGAAGACCGCCGCAGGCGGGCCAAACTCTTGACGAGTTTTGAGCTCCAGAGTCGCCAAACAAGACTCGAACCGAACTCGTGACCCGACCAATGGATTGCTCTTCGCAGGGTGGTGTCTCACGTTCGGTTCGAGTCTTGTGTAGCGACTCTGGAGCTCAAAACGCGTCTGGAGTTTTGGCCGCCTCCACCGGTCTTCCGGCCTTCCGCCGTTCGGCTGTTTGGCAGCGCTATCCGGCCAGCGTTACGGCCGCCTCCAGGTGCAGCTGGTCACCATCCAGGAGACCGCCGATACCGAGTGATGGATCGCAGCGGTCGCGGCCCGCACGCCCAAAGTTTGTGTTGTCACTCAGCGACAGATTGGCGTTGGGTGCTAAGAGCTCCGGGACGCTGAGGGAGGCTTCCGGCACAGCCTGGCGGGACGCAGTGGCCGCCGAAACGCGGCAAATATTGGATCTCTCGGCACCTTTTGCGAGGCAGCGTCTGCGTGTGCGAGGGCGAGACCTCCTTGCATTGACTTGTAATGAGAGTGGCATGCAAAACACTCCCCGGGGAGGCGGGCTGCCGACAAATCGCTCCGGTTCGTTGTTGCATCAAGAAGGCGGTGCCACGGTGTCGGCCAATTCTTGAATTATTCCGGAATCGATCATTTCGAACTGTCTGCGAGGCGGCGGCGGCGGGGCAGGCGCGGCCATTGAGACGCCATACATTATGCAGCGTGGGCCGCACCGCTCGGGGGCCGCGGGGGGAGCTAACACCGGTGCTGCTGTATGTTACGCGACTGTACACTGTAAGCCTGTTTGGCAGTAGAGTCCTGGGACTGGCAGGCTGGCGCGTCTCGCAGCCGCCGTACCCAGGCGATGCTTTTGACACACAGTCTCGCGAGTTGTCGCCGCCCTGACAGGCATATTGGGTCCCGGCGGCTTCCATCACCTGGCGCGTCATCTTCGCTGACTCGACGCCAAATCTGGGGAACCAATCAGAGGACCCGAAAGCGGCGCTGCTCTCCCGCGACTGGCTCTCTCACTCTCATGTCTCGCTCGAGTGGTTCCGAGTGAACAGTAAACAATTTTGGAAAAATGGGCAACCGGCGCGGCATGAGACTTGCTTTCACCGAAACGTAATGACTTCAGCAGCCATTCAATAAACTTGCAGCCGCAGTCCTTTGGCGAGTGCTGTCCAGAAATATGGAGCATTTGGCGTCCAGTGAGGCGGCGCTGTGGCGGACGGACAGACAGACAGGGCGCCGAATGGATTACGCCTCCTCCTCTGATTGGCCCAACTGTGGAAAAGTGGCCCGGGATTGGCACTCGAAGCTTCTTTCCCATGCCAAGGTCGGCGGGGCCGAGGGGCGGTCAGCGCCAAGGTCGAGCGGGAGGGAGTGAGACAGACTCGCCGGCTGCGGCCGCCATCCATGTCGCCATCACTGGTTTGATTGGCCGGCCGCCTTGTTAATATTTAGAGACGCGCAGCAGTAAAGCGAGCGGCACTAAACCGCCGGCATTAGGGCGACTCTTGCAGGCCTTGCAGGTGCCGCCAACAACCCAGTTACGCCATAGTTACGCCATAGTTACGCCATAGTTACGCCCGCGGATCGACGGGCACGCCGGAACGCCTCGAGCATCTCCTATTTCTCATACCTTTTTCCAACAACATACCCTCAGCTCATCCCCGCAATAGCGTCGGTTGCGAAAGGTGATGTATACAAGTGTGTGTGTTTGTGTGTGTGAAAGGCGGGGGTTTTCCTGCCATATAATGAGGCGTGGCCCCCACAGGGGGTAAGTGGGAGTAAATGCCGAGGGGCAAAAGGGGTAGGAGGAGGCAGGCTGAGGGGGGGTAAGCCGGGGGCTACAGGTGCAGCAGCATCATAAATAGAGCGATACAGGACTCTGTGCAGGGCGCCCCGTTTAATAGCCAGAATCTAACCTAACCCCGGGGCTGGCCCGGCGAGCGCTGGCAAGGCGGTGAGGAACAAGCTCGCTGCTGGAATCTTGCTATCATGATGCAAAGTGAAACTTATTGGTAGCCCGGTGGCTACTCCCTTTCTTTCGCGATGTCCTCCTTCCTCTTCTTCGTCTTCAGGAGGAGTGATGCATTTCTGCCAAGTGTGCAGAAGTGTGATAATGCTTCTGGGCGCCGAACTCGTTAAATATTAATGGCCGCCCAGCGCTCCTCAAGTACTCACCTAATTAACTTTTGAAAGCCATCAACCGGCGCCGCATCAAGTGCAAAGCCTGGGTCTTGGGTTCAAGTCCCACCGGCTGCCCCCAGTTTTTCCTCTCATTCTCGGCGCATCCCTGATAGGGCCAGTCGGAGGGCTCAACTTCTTCAGTTAGATGGACCAGTCTGCCGGGTAATTGTCATAAGTTCGAATTCCACCCGTAAAAATCCCTTCTTTTTTGTTTTGCTGTTGTTTGTCATTACCGTTCAGGCTTTCCGAAGACCACTAAGGACCAATGACTGAAGACGCGCCCTCGCACAGTGGACACGGCGCGCGGGAGTGACCTGTCGGCCGGCATCGGAGCTGACATGGCGCTGACTGATGACTAGTTGGCCTACAGCCGGGCCTCACGCTCGGCCCTGCCCAGCCACCGTCCCCACAAGTCTTGCGGAGAACCAACGCCTCCGGCAATCCTCTGCACGACTACACTCTCACCTTCCAAAAAAATATTTCTAATTGTTTCTTAGTTCTATGATAAAAATATTTCTGACGATAAAATCACAATCAAGAACAAATTTTGTCTTAATCTCATATTTTACGTGACTAGGACAGAAGCAGCTGCCTTGACTTTTCTTTCGACGCAGCCCGCTGAACAGGCTAAACATACCCAAGGCATTTAATCATAGAAACAGGATGCCTGTTTCGTTCCCGAACGCTAAATGAGGCTTGACTTGAGGTCTTCCAGAGAGGGTTGGCCAAGTCCCGAAGATAACTTTTGCTCTTCCCTCCCCCGGCCTGGCTTAGCGTGGCCTTGGCGTTGCGTGGTCCCTCGCTGCCGGCTCCAGTTGGAAAGAAGGTCGATGTTTGATGTGCGGCCGCCGCGTCGCTGCCGTCCCTCCCTCCCTGCTCCGCCCTTTGCGGGCCCCACTCAATTAAAACCATACCGGTTTCTGGGAAGGGAATCGAAGCTGTCCTCGGAGTACTTGGCGACCTCTGTCCCCGGTCTCGGGTCTTTGGGTTTTGCACACGGTAACCGCGCCGTCGAGCGAGGGGTCTGTGTGGCGCACCGACTAGGTCAGGTGGTACCGGTGCATGTTGACGCGCCGCCCATCCATGCATGCCAAAGTATGCTAATTACTCGTTGTTTGTGATTGCAGGTGCGTGGATTGGCGCTGCTGGCGGTCCGCGGGGCCGTGAGAGGTTCGGAGGTTCAGCGGACACTGCACACAAATTCTGGAAGAAGGAAACAAGAATGAATAGAACATGACCTGGCCAGTGTGTGTGTACGCCCGGCCTGGTCTGAATGCAGCCGCCTTGAGGCCTTGCTGGTCAGCCCGCACCTCCACGCGTCCGCCCTCATCTCGACCGGCTCCACACACACACACACACACACACACACACACACACACACACACACACACACACACACACACACACACACACACACACACACACACACACACACTTCACCCCCCGCGGACCGAGCGCCTCGCCCGCTTTGGCTCTTCAGGGATTGGTTGGACCGAGCCGCGTTGCCTGGGCCCTTGCCTAGGTCGTTGCCTGGGCCCTTGCCGATGGCGTCATCACACACGCAGCTTGGCAGCATCTTTGACCCAGCAAGGGGAGAGGACGCACAGTTGGCCAGAAAACCGGTGCAGCGGCGGCCAAAATTCTAGACGCGCTTTGAGCTTCAGAGTCCGCTGAATGGAGCTCGAGCACTGGTACAGCGTGTACACGCAGAGGCTTCGACACACGGCGTATTCCACGCGCTTGTCGCACGCTTCGGAACCTGGGCCGTCAAATTGGATTGTTTTGTCGACTGGCGTGGTCGTGAGCCGCAGCAGGCACCGCGCCGATTAGCTTATTATCAGTGCCACACACACACACACACACACACACACACACACACACACACCGCGCGTTCTCGTTAAAATCTGCGATTAAGCCGCTTTCACTTATTCGCACGGCCTGGCCCGCATAATGGCGCGTATCATCGTCTATAAATCAGGCATATCTGTCCGCACCCCTTCTGTCACGCCGCCCTTGTCACTTCACGCGAGCGCCGCGGGAGGGGAGGGGGGAAGGGGAGGGGCGTGGATCGACACGCGGGATTGGGACGGGGAGGGAAACTAAGGGAGGCTACGCTGAAAAAACGAGATGAAGGAAATCCGCCGCGGATTCCAGTCCCGAGGGCTGCTGTGGGCGGCTCTGGCCCAGTGTGCAGTAGCTCTGCGCGAGGAGCCCCTCGGCCCCGCGGCCACGTCGGCGGCCTCGAATCCAACTCACGCCTCGGGCCGCCTTCGCCGGCGGCGGAAATCATGTGCTCCTTAGTCCTCGTCTTCGGGAAGTCCGGCGGGGATTTGCAGTATTCTCATAACAGTGTGCAGCCATCTGGCTCACTGTGCTGTTGTGTCCCACTCCTACCTGCCGTGATTTGCTCTACTTATCCAGTAAAATCCCCGCTCGTCGACCACTTCTCTTTCCCTCCGGCTAACGCCGCGGTTTCCCCTTTGTCTGTTTTTCTTTGCCACTGTTTTCCGCGTTCCCGTCTCGCACCGTGGCCCGGCCGACGCTCTCTCGCTCGCTCAGACAATGGCCCCGCCTGACGTGTGGAGGGACATTTGAATAGGTTTGGCCGGGGCGGCGGTCGCCGGCGGTCGGCGGCGGGCGCCGGCGGTCCAGCGGGGGCCAAGTGCAGACAACAATGGCGGACCCCCAGAAAAAAAAAAAAAAAAGCGGCCTTCTCTTCGCTCAGTTTGTATTTCGCGGGGAGCAACACGCCGCCGCCACGTGGTCACTCCGGGCGTGTTTGGACAGGCCGGATCTGGGACAGGTAGTGACAGCCGGACAGACAGACAGGCAGGCAGGCAGACGGACCGACACCTCGTGGCACTGTCAATCAGCGGGATACCCGCTGGCGACGAGGGACATCACCGGGGTGGAATAGGTTAGGTTAGGACAGGGCGCCCCTTAGACGCCCTACCGCGCGGGAATCCGCTGGAGTCTAACGATGGATGGCGCCTCGATGAGCGGCGCTGAATATACGCCATCTCCGAATGCTAGTCCGACGCCCACTCAAGGGTGCTTGTGGACGGAGCGGCCCGGGGCAACAGGTCCGCGATCTTGAACGCCTCCACGCTGGATAAAGGTGGCGCCGCGTACCAACGAAGCGGCGCGCTTCTCGCGCAGACCGCTACGGCGAGAACGTGGATGTCCTCACCGCCCAGGACCCGTTGAGGACCTCCCAGGACCCTCCAGGATCCGTCCAAAACCCTTTTCACGACCTTTTCCAGGGCCTTCCAGGACCTTGGAGGACCTCAAGGCCTGGATTCGGCATATCATCTATCCTTATCGGCGGCAGAGAGGCGTGAGAGAGAGAGAGAGAGAGAGAGAGAGAGAGAGAGAGAGAGAGAGAGAGAGAGAGAGAGAGAGAGAGAGAGAGAGAGAGAGAGAGAGAGAGAGAGAAGGGGAGAGGCGCGAAGGTCGCCCGGCCTTGCCATGCAAAGCAGACGACGCTCTTGTGGTTGGCGGCGGCGGCTGCGTGGCGTGGGGCCAAGTGGAACATGAGACATGTGTGTCACGTGACAAAAACATGCACGAAGTACGTAACACGAACCGTGTTACCTTGGATACATTTGGGGTCGTATTTTCGCGGGCTTTTTTCCGTGGTTTGCCGCCACAGAGCAGCCATTGAGGCGAGGCCACTGTGACGTGGCCACTGTGGCGTCCGGCCCGCCGAGCCCAACAACACGGACTGTCGTAAACGGCCGCGGTAATCACTGCCGGAGGTCCGACTGCTACGTCGCCATCGATTTCGCGCGAAATTTGACCGTTATTGATATACGGCTGGGTGCGAGTGTTAGTGCTGTTTGAATAGCGGTCCGGCGATACAGCCAGTGAGCGGCCTGCCTGAGCCGCCGTCATCCCCCACCCCTTAGGCCGTATGACACACACACACACACACACACACACACACACACACACACACACACACAGATAGAGGTCAAGCCAATCAATCTAGAGAAATGAAAGATCATGGGTCTGGCTGGCGGGGCCTACCTTTGGCTCCGCTCTCTGATCCCGCTCTGATCCTGCCGGGATGGGGTTCCCGTTTCCTTTGATCCCATTCGATCCCACCCGCTCCACTAGCAATCGTCGTGTAGTGTATACACGCGGTCTGTCTGTCTGTCTGTCCGTCCGCTCGTTCGGTCCTTGGCCCCGTTTTTTGCCGGTCGGTGTATCAGTTTCGCAGCAATTAATCACACTGTCAAAAAGTTTGCGTAATCCCAGTGCCGCCAATTAATTTGCCGAACAGTGCCTACAGTGGGGGCCCCGGCGCCCCCGGGCGGCAGGGGCGGCCAGGCAGGGCTGGCGACCGGGCCGGCCAGGCAGGGCAGCCAGGCAGGGCCCAGAACGGTCGTATCTAGCGTCAATTAGCACGCAGAGAGCCGGACAAAGTTACGAGGGTTTGACAGCCGATACCGGGCGAAATCACCTGGACAGGCCTTGCAACTTGTGTTGCTCCCTGCCTACTGCCCCCCTGTCTCTCGCCTGAGCAGCGCTAGCATGCCCACTGACGCAGCAAAAAGGACGACCCGGCAGTAGTTACCCAACACATTACCTGTTGTTGAGGCAGACTGCTCCACCGGCCTCTACTCTGTTGTGCTGACCACTGGGCCACAAACTTGGACTGAATTTTCGACAACATTACTTCCGGAAGAGGAAAACGAACTAGTTTGGAGTGTGAACAAAAGGCGCATGCGTGAAATTAGGGGTTTGCTGGGACTTTTTTTAAAATTAATTTTTAATTTATTTTTTAAAATATTTTTTTTTATTAATTTTTTTAATATATTTTTTAATTTTTTTTTTTTTTTTAAATTCCGTTTGGAGAGCAATCCATTAGTGGGGTCACACGTTCGATTCGAGTCCCATTTCGCGACTCTGGAGCTCAAAACGCGTCTAGAACTTGGGCCGCCTAAACGGTCTCCCGACGCACTGTGCGCTTCACTCTGGCACACATGCAGCGGCCGAACTGGGACGGAAAGAAGCGGCGACGGCTAGACGGCAACTTGCCCGCAGGATTAGCCTCACTTCTCGCCTTTCCCGCCATGACTAATGACTCTGTTTACCCCAACTTTTCCCTCTCTTGGCCTTCCCGACGCTGCCGCGGCCGACCGGCCTCGACGAAATTCGATCCCGATTCCAACTCTAAGCGAGCGACTGAAGGGGGCGGTTTGCAAACACCGGGCCAATCCAAGGGAGCGGCTGGCTCTCCTAGAGTAAGCGGGCCAACCGCCGCGGAGAAGCCGATTCAGTCCGGCCGTGGCCTGCCTGCCGGCGAGGCGCGCTCTAGCAGCGGCCTCGCCTGGCCTCGCGTACCAGGGGAACCCCCTCTGGAGACAAATCAAAGGCGTTGCGCGGTCGCAGTGTCCAGTGTGCGGCCGTTTGAACCTCGCAGCGCTAGCGGAGGCCGCCGTCCGCGTTGTTACAAGCGCCAGTTTTTGCTGCCTTTACGGTGCAGTATCGCTTTCCCAGCCAATTTACGACCGCTATTGATTGTCGTATCGCCGGAAGGCGAAGGTATAATAAAACAATGACCACTCGACCCGCCCGCCCCGCCCCGCCCCGCCCCGCCCTGCGAATTTAGCCCGCCGAGTGGATGTATCCGTTTCTGTGCGGTATGATGCCCCCGCCAGTAAAGTGGACCCGCAAGGTACACTGGAGCTTTCTTCGGCGTCCTCCATTCCGCGCTCTCATTCTCTCTCTCTCTCTCTCTCTCTCTCTCTCTCTCTCTCTCTCTCTCTCTCTCTCTCTCTCTCTCTCTCTCTCTCTCTCTCTCTCTCTCTCTCGTTTCTCCAGCTTATTTCAGGAAGTCTGCGAAAATGATTGGAACTGGTTTCTGGCGCGCAGAAGGTCGATTTATGCGCAGGGGCCGTTGATATATTCACGGGTAGCTCCGCCTGCCGCTGCACTTGGACCACCAAGGGGTCAATATATATCTTCACGGGCAGCTGCAGAGCGCGCGTGTCGGGGCGGGGTGGCGCGGGGTGGGGCGGGCAAGGCGGGGCGGGGCGGTAATTTCCAGAAACGACTTTATAATGGCGCTGGTGGGTCCGTTCTTTACGCAGACTTTGGAGATTCCGTCGCACCGGGCACTCCATCAGGCGGCGGTCAGGGGTGGTCAAAGTCGGCCCGCACCGGCCGGGCACAGTGGGCCAGGGGGGCCCTGCAAAGCGGTGCCAAGCCGAAGGCCCGCCGCGCCCCCGACAAGAAAAAAAAAAGTTGTTCGCAGTCCATAATTCTACCGGGGAGGTGGGCGGGTGGCAGCGCTCGCTGCCGGCACTCACTTCGCGGCGCCACTAATGGAGAACACTCCGCACTCGACGCAATTATTTTCAGGTTAGGAACACTTACTCCACTGATTGTTTCGTCGCCGCCACCGCCGCCATCGCAAGTTAAATAGAAACCAGCGGCAAAACGGTCAAAATAATGACAGTTTTTTTTTTTCTCAAGGATTTTCGTCGCTGCGGTTTTCCCTTTTTCAAACTCCTATCTTTCGGACCAGCTCACGCATCGTGTTTCGTTTCAGGTCACGCTTTTCGAGAAAATAAAAAAAGGGGAAAAAAATACGGAACGAAACCCGTGAGAGCAAGACGCACGGTGTACGGGCAGCGGTGGCGTCTGGATCCCCATGTGTGTCGCTATCGCCCCAGAATTATGGTGGCGGCCCTGGCGGCGATACAACACCCTGACGGACCGACGCACACACTTGCCGGGCGGTAACTGAATACCTTGCTCCGGCCTGCGCCGCACACTGGCAGAGAGAGAGAGAGAGAGAGAGAGAGAGAGAGAGAGAGAGAGAGAGAGAGAGAGAGAGAGAGAGAGAGAGAGAGAGAGAGAGAGAGGGAAGTCCCTGTGGCGGTCCACCGCTCGAGTGAAGCTCGTTGTTCTCCCCTTATCTGATGCGTCACTCTGCGTTATTTTTATGCACAATGCGTTATCTCAAGCAGGTGTGTGTGCGAGAGAGAGAGAGAGAGAGAGAGAGAGAGAGAGAGAGAGAGAGAGAGAGAAGAGGGGGAGGGAGAGAGAGAGAGAGAGAATCTAAATCTCTTTCCATTTTTGCGTTTTTTTGTGTTTTTTTTTCTTTTTCTTTTTGTCTGCTTCTGCCATGCAAAGACGTGAGTGTTCTCTATTCACGTCTCTGGGATGGGTTGGCAACTCTGGCGCAGCGCCTGGCCTGGCGTGGGTGGCCCCAGGGTGGCCCCACAGCGGGCCGGTCGCTGGGCTCGTTCGGGCGGCCGACCGCCGGCGAGTCCCACGCGGACTTCCCTCCCTGACCTGGGCGGCATGGAGCCGCGGCGCCCCGCGGGCGCGAGAGAGACAGAGAGCCACCGTGTTCGGAATCCGGCCGCCGTGCCCCTGAGGAGGTCGGATGTCGCCGGCTCAAGTTTCGCGGGCCAAACCCGATAATACGTGTCTGCGCCACCGTGCGTCGCGCGCGCCGTGTGTGTGTGTGTGTGTGTGTGTGTGTGTGTGTGTGTGTGTGTGTGTGTGTGTGTGTGTGTGTTCGGCCGTTGAACAAGTGCGCGTGCTCGACCGTGTGGGTTGTCAGAATGTCGGGCGGTACCACCGTGCGGCAGTGTGAAAAGAGAAGGACGAGACTTGCCACACTGCGACGGCGAATCGGTCCGGCCTGTTCGGATCGAGGAACTCGAGTCATGCCGCCGCCCTTCTCACGCACGATTTGCCCCTCCATTTCCTGGAATCCGAAAAGACCCGCCGATAATCTGGAGGGTTACTGACTCCCCGGCCGGGTGCGGGTCACTGCTGGACGTGGACATGAGCTGCAAGTCAAAATTTTAACACTTGCGATTTTATTTTTTTTATCAATAAAAATAGATTTGAAAGTTTTTTAATGCTGTTTTTTTTTTTTTTTTTTTGAAAATATTATGCTCAGGTATTTCAGGAGGCTTTGGACGTGCCATTAGTGCCATTGTAGATGACAGTTTGCCTCATGAAGAAGCGTTTTAGGTGTGTGTGACTGCAGCGTACACCATTTCCTTGAACGTCACGATCGCCGTCCTGGTGGGACCGAGTCACAGGATTCCACCGTCCTACCGTCACTCGTTCGCCCTCCTCGGAGAGCGAGAGAGACAGAGCCACTCGGTGTGCAGGTGCGCTGCCGGGTACCCACGGTACCGCTCGCCCCCGCGGGGGCCCCGTGCCCCCCGCCGCCGTGTCCGGGTCACCAATTTCCGGCCCGGGCAGGAACCGGCATTCGCGCCTAAATCTTCGTCCGATCCGCCAGGGCAGGTCAATTTCCTCCGGCGCGGTCGCAGCCGGCCGCCCGAGCTGGCAGCAGCGCGCGGACCATGCGTGGCTCTCTTATTCCTGCAGCCCTCTCGTCGTCGGGGCCCCCGCCTCCTTCTCTCCGTCTAGGGTTTTGGCCGCCTGTCTTCTGTCCCACTGTGAGCCGCCGCCAGCCACACCCCGCTCACGAAGCGGTGATGCTTGCAGACCTCAGACACGCACCGCCGGCGTCATCGCGCCTCCGTGGTGACGTCATCTCGAACCCCTCATGAATTATGTCCTTTTATTTTGGCGACTGCATTAGCAGTGGAGTGGCAGTCTCTTGACTCGCCGGCGCCAGTTTGCTGCCACTCTGTGTCTCTCTGTCGCCGTGGTGCGAGAGAGACACGGCGTGCTGCACTTTGGGCCGCGATGTGCTTGATCCGGATTCGTATTATGCCGTTGCGATGCGTCAATGAATTATTTATTGAATTAGTCGCAAGATTCCGCCAGGCATATTCATGCTGTGGGAAGCGGGGAGAACTGAGGAGTGCATTTGCGACGTGTGTGTGTGTGCCTGTGTGTCTGTCTGTCTATGTGTGTGTCTGTCTGTCCGTCCGTCCGTCCGCGTTGGCATGTCTTTCTGCTGTGTTCGAAGATGAGGACACACTTCGAATAGACTCGCTCGCGACGCCATCATACATGACATGAGTAGTTGAATCATTTCAATGGTTCATCTGATATAAAAAAATAAAAATAAAGCGGAGGCCTTGGAAAGCGTCCGTGTGGTTGGAATGGCACTGGAATGGAAGTGGAATCGAAGGCGAGGACGACGCGGCGCGTGTTCCGCCGAGCCGATATGGGACCGCGGCAGCTGCTTAATGCCTATTCGAAGCTGGATTTAAAAAAAGGAAAAGAATATAAATAAAAGCGAATGGCTGAAAATGAATACTACGATACCACGGCCCGCCCCCCGCCATTTGCCCGTCGCTTTTGCTCTCCACCGAGCATGGATTGATTTTTCGCCGATGTGACACGGTTTTCGCTGGCGGAATATGAATCGCTTTCAAAATTGATGTTGCTTTTGTTGCCTTTTGTTTCGTTTTTCCTGCCAGTCACGGCGCCGGTTGTCGCCACAAGCAGTGTTGTCGCCCGCAGTGCGAGGCCGATGATCGGAAAACCGGGAAAATGGCGGGAAAAAAAGGCGGGATGGCTGAAACGGGCGGGGCGGGCCGTTACTGGGGCTAATTGTCGGGGGCGGGTACCTTTCCGCTTCCATTTAAACTCCTATTACCTAGCACTCTGTAAGCGCGGCTGTCGTTGCAAAAGGTTTTGCTGAACGGACGCGCGCGTACAGACGGCGCAGGCGGCGGCGGCCAGAACTGTGGACGCGTTTTGAGCCCCCGAGTCGCTATACGGGACTCGAACCGAACCTGTGACCCCACCAATGGATTGCTCTCCGAACGAGGAACCCATTGGTGGGGTCACGCGTGTGTTTGTGGTCGCGTCCCTCCGAATAAATGCAAAAGGATCTGAAAAATGGTCGTAATGTGGCCCTGCAAATAGGAGGAGGGGCCCCCGGGGGGGAGAGGGGGGGGGGTCAACGGCCGCACAGTGGGCCGGCCAGCGCGGAATAAAGTTGGTCGTTTGTGCTCTGCACTAATAAGGCTGAGAGTTGCATCCCCCCTCCACCCATCTGCGGCCAAAGCGCCAGCCAGTTCCTGCAATGGATGAAATGGGATGAAATGACGCCTCGGTGATTAGGGACGTTTACTTAACGCGTCGGTTCAACACGTTTATTTAACTTGTTGGCCGCTAGTTTCGCCCGCGAAAAATGATTCCCTGCCGACTTGGGCAGTCGCAATCCCGCGCCACTGCGCGCCGATCTCGCCGCTGATCACACTTTCTGTTCTGACCAACAAAGTTTCCATCCCTGTGGATAGATGTTTCGTTTTCGATTTTATTTTCGTCCTTGTCCTCTGCAACGCGTCAGCAAGTCCTCCACGGCGCACAGTGGGCCAGAAGACCAGGGGAGGCGGATGGGTTTCGAGCTCCAGAGTCGCTAAATGGGACTCGAACCGAACGCGTGACCCCACCGATGGATTGCTCTCCGAACGAGGAACCCATTGGTGGGGTCACACGTTCGATTCGAGCCCCATTTAGCGACTCTGGACCTCAAAATGAGTTTTGTCCGCCTGCGCCGGTCTTCTGGCCCACTGTTCGTCTGCTGCCTCCGGCATCCGGTTTCGCTGAGCGCGGCGCCACACGCGAGGCGCGGTGCCGTTGTCAAACCCAAAGGGTGCCAGCCGGGTCTGTCGCGCCACAAAGGGGTGGACTCCAGCCAATGGCGGCTACTATTTCTTCTCCTCCTTCTTCTCCCTCTCCTCCTCTTCACGATCAGCCGCCCTCTCGTGACATGTCGTTGCATCGGCCAACACACCGCACCACAACCAGACAGGTCCATTTTGTTGGAAATAAAATTAACCTGCTCCAATCTTCGGAAAATTTCAAAATTTTTATTTTGCATGGGTTTCCAGCAGGTGTAGTCGAAAAAAAAATTCGTTTGAAAATAGAGCTATCGAAAATTCCTGACGGATATTCTGGAACGCACTTTCCCGGACTTATCAATTTATTTGCGGCAGTGAACGCGTGGTGCTGCGTGTTGCTGCGCGTCCCCCCCCCCCCGTTCCTTCTCGGTCGCGGCCGATGCGGTATGTTGGCTGACGGGACTCAGTCTTAAGCTCTGAAGGGGAAAGATCAAACGGGATCAAACACTGGCCATGGGCGGACCGGGGGGCGGGGCGGCCGCAAAGGCCAGCGGGTTGTGCGAAGGCCCCGCGAGTTGCAAAGCTGCAAAGCCCGAATCCTATGACCTATGAGGCGAGGCGCGCAACCTTGGCATTAGAAAAGCACGCCGCTCCAGAACTTTTGTGTGTGTCTAAGTGTCTGTGTGTGCGAGCGTGCGTGTGTAGTGGGGCGTGAGTGTGTCTGTGTCCAGGGCACAGCGCTCCGCAAACGCGCCTCGTCCCAAACAATCTGTCCGCCCTGGGTGCCGAATCTCTCATACTCGAGTGGAGTGCTCGCTGCTTGTCAATCACTAGACGACTCTGCAAGTTTGTTGCGCGGCGCGACTCTCGGCCTTCGCTCTCAGCGACGGCGCACTTGGTCGGAAGGAACACAAAAAGAGCGGGGACGCGCACGAGGCATCTCTGTCTCTCTCGACGGAGCCACCCGTCCTCAGTTGGTTCTGATTCCACAACAAGGCACCCAACTTACGCAAGCGAAAAAAAAAAAAAAGGTTTAGCTGACAGTTGAACCTGTGACGAACGCAATGTACGCCTCGACTCGCCAGGTACGCTGGTTCTCGGACCTCGGTACATTTCGGTGGAGCACTTCACCGGAGTGCTGCACGCCCCCCGGCGCCGCGATGTAGGCCAGACTGCAGTCCAGCCAACCATGTTCTGTCAACAAAACGACTCTTGACGCGCGCCAGTCATATACTTTAATTACCAGCGGGGGAGGGGGGACTCTTGAAACAAATTGGGGTGGGGGTAGAGGTGACGCGACCAGACTCGCGTGGCAGTCGGTACGAAATTGATAATGCATTACGTAATTAATAAAGGCCCACGCATTTATCATCGTACCGCTGCTGTGTTTTTCTTCGCTTTCTGCTCTCTCTCTCTTTTTTTTTTAGTTTGGACGTTATTTATTTATCCTTTTAATTTTCCATCTCATGTCGGTCGGAGCGCAGCAGCGCCTATGGCGATGTTTTGCAGCCGACACACGCAGGACAAGAGGGGGAAACAACTCAAAAATTTTTTTGTGTACGTTTTAGAAAACTTTTTGAATTTTTTTCAATTTTTTTTTGAAATTTTTTCAATTTTTTTTTGAAATTTTTTGTGTTTTCATATGGAAAACGGTGTACTCGGGCGCTGGCGATCGTGTTTAACTAAAAATAAATTTAAAAATGGAACTCTACACCCCCTCCCCAGTCTTAATGGGGAGGCCTCCTGCTTTACTTCGGTGTTCGGGATGGGAACCGGTGCTATCAGGTAACTGGGGTTAATCCGATCCAGCGACTTCGATATCGTACGCCGGGGGACCCAGTAGGACCCGAGCCGCCGACACGGCCCAACATGGGCAGAGTAGAGTAAGGCAGAGACGATAGAGAGACAGAGAAAGAAAGAAAGAGAGAGAGTAGTTTTGGGAGCTTTTGTTTGCGCAGGGTGGTCGGTACCAAGTGTACCCCCGCTGTCCGGCGCTCCCAGACCCGAACATGCAGTCAGTGGGCCAGCTTCAAAGGACTTATCAACTCCATCCGACGAATCGGAATGGACCCACTCGCGACCAATTTCGAGTGGCTGGCTCGATCGGGGATCGAACCAGTGCCGAGGCCAATCCGCCGAAGCGGACTGCTTTTTAGACACCCGGGTGTAATGGCCTGGATTGAGCCTAGACCACTACACCACCCTGACTTGCACGTCTGCCGAGTGTTGGACGACGGGTTTGAGTCGCAGTGGGAGGAAGCCAGTCGAAAAATGAAAGGAATTACTGGGATTCGATCCCCGGACCTTCCGGTCGGGGTCGGACGCCTTAACGCCCTCAGCCACCACGGCTCATGTGTGACGCCGATTGAAGCGGGCTCTTGACGTGACAATGAGCAGCGGTCAGAGAAAAAAGTTGTGAAGTAATAAGATTTGAACCCTCTATCCTCGTACCGGGAATCCGACGCATAGACACCACCAGCCACCACGGCACATGGTGGTCACCGCGCATTGCTCTGGCCTTGAAGCACACTGGGGAGGGCAATGTGGAAGAAAGCTCTGCAACAAGTAGTGGTGTAGACGTGAAGCTTTCCAAACTTAATTCCGTTTGTAATGAATCAAGTGTTTCCGCAGACGGCCGCGCGGGGGGCTCGACTTGTCGAGTTGCACGCCGACGCTGCCGCGGCTCTGGAGGCGGTGATCCCTCTTCATTTCCATGCCCCCCCCCCCCCTCCTCCCTGTCTTCGCCCAGTGCAAGTGCGAGAAATCTGAGGACGAGGAAAAGGGAGCCATACTGCTGCGTCGTAAAATGATTCAAGGGGGGGGGGCAGCGAGCTCGGGATGAGACACGGCCTGCGCGGCAACGCGGAAGATCCTTCCAGGAGGGGGTTTCCGGGACAAGGTCACTACAGACGGAAGACAAATAGAATAAAGGCAGGCTTTGGCCGAGTCGTGTTATTATTTTTCGGCGGGGGAGGGAGGCGGGGTATCGTGGAATGCGTTGGCCGTTAAAGGGAGGAGAGGGGCTCTAGTGTGTGCCGTGGGGGGAGGGGGCGGGGTGTTGTGGAGGAGCTAACAAACGCATGCCTAGGCCGAAAAAAAAGGCAAGTTAATTATGTTAGTGCTGCAGAGAGAGAGAGAGAGAGAGAGAGAGAGAGAGAGAGAGAGAGAGAGAGAGAGAGAGAGAGAGAGAGAGAGAGAGAGAGAGTGTGCCGCGGCGGCCATTGTAAAATGCACCGGTTGTGTGACGCGCGGACGCTTGAAGGCACGTGTCGCCGCAATGCTCCCACACACGCGGCCGCACTGGTCCGAAAGGGCCCCCGAAAGGGATGGCCCGGGCTGGTTAATCTCGCAGTTCCCACACGTCTCGTCCACACATCTCTCTCGCGGACGCGACGCCGCGCCACGCCCCAGTCAGCAGCGGGAGCAGCGGGGGCAGCGGGGGCCCAGGATTCAGATTACAACGCGGCTACACACCGCATGTCGCGGGCCCCCCTCCTCCCCCCCTGTCTCTCGATGGGCAACCCCCTCACCCTCTCGGTCGGATCCCTCGGTGCGCTCCCCCCCCTCCCTCTCTATCCCCTTCTCTCCCCCTCTTCTCAATTCCCCCAATTATGTATGCAAACACTCGCTGGAGAAGGAAAAGAGAACGGACATTCGCGAATACAGACGGGTGGTGCACACACACACACACTCACACACACTCTCACACACACACACACACACACACACAGACATAATGCTCCGCAACCCACGGCGTGTTTTGTTTTTTGCCCTTTTGTCAAAATACCCGCGAAATGTGGTCGCGGGAGTGGCGACCCGGGAGCCCGGCACTGTGTTCGCTCGTCCGAGTGACGGCCGTCTCTCTCTGTCGCTCTCGGTGCGTCAGAGAGAGAGAGAGAGAGAGAGAGAGAGAGAGAGAGAGAGAGAGAGAGGAGGCTGCCTGGTCCGGTAGAGAGCCACCTCGAAGCGCCCCCGCCCACACACGCACGCACTCGTTTTAATTTGCTTTTTTCATGGTGACCCGGCGTTTTGTCGAGCCCCTCTCAGCTGCAGAGGCCCGGGTTCAAATACCCCCCGTGCCTTCTCCCCCTTTTTATAATTTTTTACATGTTTTACTTTTTTATTTTTCCGTGTTGTTCGTTTTTTTGTGTGTGTGTTTTTTTTTTTTCAACAATCGAATCACGTGAATCAATATTTTAATGAAAGCTGTTCTGTTTGGCGCCCGTTTAGATGCGCCAGGCGACGCCGTTCGTCGATTTCCACTCTTGTATTTACGAACAAAATCGAATGTACTTTTACGATGTCCGTTCTTTTCCGACGCTCATTTCAAATAAAGTGCTTTCCCATCGCCCTCTGGACAGCCGATCCTTCGTCACTGCCGCGCTCATTCCGCAAACACGGCCGCTGCTTGTTTGGGAGCGCATGCTTCACGCAGTTGCTCCTTTCTTCTCATTTATTCATTCAAAACTTTTTTTTTATTGTCTTTTTTTTGCGCCTCGTGGTGCGCAGGTGGCCGCGATATCCCGAACACTCCTCCCGGGCCATCCGTCCGGCCTGGGGCGGGGCGGGGCGGGGCGGGGCGGGGCGGGGCGGGGCGGGGTGGGCGTCGCGGTCCGCGGGCCATGAAATGAATTTTAAATACGGCGAAAGGGAAACGCCATGCTAAGCAGACGGCGGGGAAAACCGCGCCAAACCCAAAACTAGACCATTGGCTTCTTTTTTATTTTTATTTTTTTATTTCATTATTTCGTTCGTTTCTTCTTATCCCTTTTCTCCTACTGGCGAAGTTCAAAGGCGCTGTGGCCGCCAAGGCCGGCTGGGGCCGTTGCCTTCAAAGGCTGGATGCGTGGCGGGACATCCATTCTGGTGATTGCCGTGCGTGTGGCGTGGCGGGGTGGGGCGTGGTGGGGTGGCGTTGGGCGTGGAGAAGCTGTGCAGAAAATCGCAACGTGGCCAGCGCGATTGTTTGTCTCCCTTTGTTGTTGTTGTTGTTTCGGAGTGCAGTGGGCGCCGCTAGTTCGGTGACAAAGCTGTTGACTGGCATGGAGCCGACACGGTGCTTTCGGGGCCCGGCGTTGGAAGGGGGGGGGGCCACGGAGGTGGGCGAGGCGCCTCGGTACGCGTCGAGAATTAATGGAAATTGCAAGCGACGCGCTCATGCATCGGATATTGAGGTCAGCAGCCGTGGTCGCGGCAGTGAGCCGACCCGCCGGCCAGCCAGAGCTGGCAGCCAGGGCCCCCGGCGCCCCGGCGCCTGACGACAGCATCAGTCTCACCCCGGCCCCACTGACCCCGCCGTGCCCAGCGGACCGTTAAAACAGACCGGAGGGGGCGGCGCCCCGTTAGCTGACTGCGGCGACCGCGGCGGGTTCAGTTAGCAGGTGGGAAGGCCCGCCTACCGAGCCCCGCTAATGCGGCCATCGGATTGGCTGCCGACCGACGCGTCATCCCGACACGTTTCTCTCCGCGCTTTATTACCTTTTTCCAAAGGGAAAACAGTGCGTGCGTTTGGACCATGCCAAATAACAGCCGCGGGCCCGGCTGGGCCCCGCTGGGCCCCCTAGGCAGCGCTTGCATCGCCAGGCGGCCGTCCTCCCTTGCCGCTTTTTAGGCCAAACTCTTTGCGCGGGGCCGCCGGCCACCCGCCCTCAACACTTACATAATTTATTCGAGGCGAAAGCGAGCCGGTCCGATCACTGCACTGAGTCGCCCCACCCGACCCCTACTGCAGCCCCCTCCGCCCGGGCAACTGCTTCACATTTTCTGCTTTATTTTCATTCCTTGCAACTAAAGACTCTTTCGACCAAAAATAAAAAATAATTCTTTTCCATTTTCCTGTAAGAACTCTTTTACGTGGTGTTTTCCTCGGGCGTAGCGGGCCTCCCTTCGGGGCGCCTGGTATGCAGGCAGTGGCTCGCAGGCGTGCCTTGCGTGTTGCCTACCCTGGACTTCGCGGGCGCGCTGCCGCTTCTCCCAGTGTTGCCACTACAAGGACGCAAAAAAAAAAAAAAACTCGGCTCAAAATCCGTCCGGGATGTTGACCGCGCCTCCCCTGGTCTTCTGACCCACTGTGCGCGTCCCGCATTTGGGGCCGTCGCTCTGCGGGGCTCCAGGGGCGGGGCTCCAGGGGCGGGGCGCGGAGCGGCGGACCCGCCAGAGTGGCCGGCCTCTGGACCGTAAAGAATGAGAAATATGTAGCAACAACGGCCAGATTACATCTGCGTCGGGACTGCCCACCTCATCTTGCACCGCCGGGCCCTGGCGCGCTGGCCCTTTGGTTTTTAACAGCGCTCCGCTCCCCCCCTCCCCCTCCCCTCTCCCCTTCCCCTCCCCCCTCCCGTCCGCCCTCCGGCAGTGGCGCGGGCCCCTGGACACCCACAGGCTCGCGGTCGGTCGGACCGCTGCATGTATAATACATGAAAATTTGCTGACACCAAACAAGTTTGAAATTGAGTTTACTTGGGTGAATCGCACTGTCGCGTTGGGGGTGCCACGTCCGGAGTGGGCCGAGCCGAGCCGAGCCGAGCCGAGCCGAGCCGAGCCGGGCCGGGTCAATCCCGAGTCAAACTGAGCCTATGTCTCTTCCCCGAAATGGGTCTTTCAACGTATCCCCGAGGAACACAAGTTGCTCCTTTTGCCGGCCGCCCGGTCGCGCTGGGTTCGCAGAGCTGGCACGATAATTGCTTGTGACCCTGCCTGCCGGCTGCTGCCGGGACAGAGCAACAAAAAAAAATGCGTTGTTTCGCACTCCAAAAAAATGAGAGAGGAAGAGAAACCTTTTGGAAGTACTACACTGCTTGGGACCCGCCGTGGGGTGGGGTGTGAATTGACGACAGGCGTTGCGGCTTCAGTATCATTGAGGTGAAGGGCTCGCATAATCATTATCATTTTCATTATCTTAGTAATTGCGCCAGTCACTTCATGGCACCAATTATGAGACTGGCGGTGTAGGCCCCGCGTGGGGAGGGCAGCGGCCATCCGGCGCTCTCTGGGGCCCAGGGGCTCGGGGGCTCACCCGTAAAAGACTGCCTTTTTTTATTCAGCCCCCCCCCCCCTGCGTCGGCGTGTGAGCGCGCAATTTGCATATAATACCGTGTTCGGCATGGCGACCCCCTTACGTCTGAGTATTCCCCCCGTTCCCTCCGGGATGGAAAGGGTCCCAGCAGTGTCCGGTCGTCGAGTTGAAGGAGCCTGGCGGCGGTTCGAATCCGCTTTGCGATCTTCTTGGCCCACTTTCCGATCCACTCGCTATCCTCACCTCGATTCAATTGCCTAGAGAGGCAAAAGAGACAAACTTTACCCCTGAGGGTAAACAAGATGTGCGTCTGGGCCTGGCCTGCGTTGGTTGACGCGCCGGCCGCTGCTGTGCATGGCGTGTCGCTGCTTCGGCGGTCCGCCTTGGTCGCCGATTTTCGACCAGCGAAACGCAACGCGGAAACGGCAGTCGTAAATCCTGGCTTCCCCGCGACCCCGTGCGTTTATTAGAGCTGCCGACAGGGAGCGAAGTCAGTCAGTCTCTCTCTCTCTCTCTCTCTCTCTCTCTCTCTCTCTCTCTCTCTCTCTCTCTCTCTCTCTCTCTCTCTCTCTCTCTCTCTCTCTCTCTCTCTCTCTCTCTCTCTCTCCCCCCCATGAGGAAGAAAGGCACCTGCGGGAGACTTTAGAGTTGGACAGAAACCTCCCAAAACAAACCGCGACCCAGTCAAGTCAGTCACAACGCTTGCAGCTCCATTCATTCCGAATGATAAAACCTTGCTTTTTCAAGGCTTTGCTTTGTTTTTGTCGTGGTTCTTGGCCCGGGGAACAGGAAATGTTTGGCCTCAACAGAATGAGACCTCGATTCAAGAAATCTCTGTTATGGGGAAGGAGACAAAAATATAGTTTTTTTTTCCTCCTGGCCTTCATTTCTTCTGGTCGTTTCTCCATAACTATGATGTTAGCGTTGAGAGTGCGGCGCGTGGGGCCAGTCCATTCTTTTCCCACTGGGGCTGTTTCGTGCGTGTGTGTGTGTGTGTGTGTGTGTGTGTGTGTGTGTGTGTGTGTGTGTGTGTGTGTGCGCTATCCTCATGTGCCGCGCTTTATGCGAGGAAGTGTTTGGAAAAGTTTGGGTCGGTTCTCTTCGGGTCTCCTTTCCGCGATCACACCAACACCGCCATCATGACCTACATAAGGCGCTCCCTATCGCCTGCAAGTTTGCCTCGTCGTTTCAAAGCCTTATAAACTAGCGAAATTGATGGATGCTCCCAGTTTACCTCTTGAAACTTGCCCCGCCGACAGGTCCGTCACCACGACGCCAACAATCCGGCGGAGGTACCCACCCCAGCGCCGGGGATCGAACCTCGGCTCGTCTATTCTGAAAGTTGGTTTTGTGTTTTTCAGGCACAGACCAGGACGAGTACGCTCCCGGCAGCAACGTCAGCATATTCCCGTACTTCGACTTCAACGTGCCCAGGAACGTCACCACGGCTGAGGGGCAGACGGGCTTCCTGCACTGCAGAGTCGAGCACCTCGGCGACAAAGCGGTGAGTGCCAAGGCCGCGGGTTCAACTCCCAGCAAAACCCTCCGTTTTTTTTTTTGTTTTTTTTTTTAATTTTTTCATTTTTTTTGTGGTTTTTGAGTGCGACCGATTTTCAGGGAACTTGATACCACTTGACCGTGCAAGGGACTGGAGGGCTGTCCACGTTGGGCCGCCTGCATGGACCTCCAGGTTGCGGGAGGTTCGGCTCAGGTTGAATTGAGAAGTGGAGTCGCGCCCTCTGGCACTTTTTTTTTCCAGAGGGTCCTTTGGGACTTCCCTGTGGGCCGGGCTTCCTTCTGGACTTGGCGAGACCGCCAGCCTTTTCTAATTTAATTCTGCAAACAGAGACCGCGGGCCGCCGGTCGCGTCGGCGGCCCCACTCTGCGCGCTCCACCGCGCTCTGACCCCGCCCCGCCAAACAAACCAAATGTTGTTCATTTCACTCATTCGCAGTGCAGCCACATAGTGGCACTCGTGCATCGCGGCAATGTTTTTTTTTTTTGTTTTTTTTTCGCAGTGTGGCGACACCGCCTGTTTCCACTCGTTTCGCGCCTTCCCTTCTGACTGGCATTCCTAAGTACCTAATTACCCCAAACTTAAGTTTCTCGCTGTTTGATCTGCGCCCTAATTAAAACGACGTCCGGTGTGTGTGACTTGCCGGGGCACATTAAATATGTACCGTCCTGACGCGTCTGGATTGTATTTTACTCGCAGCACAGTTTTTTTTCCGCCTCATAGTTTTTTGTTTTTTTCCCCTCTTTTTCTTCTTCTTTTTTCTTGTGCGTAGTACCGTTAAAAGCAGCAACATGGAAAAAGTTTCTTGAAGCTGTGTGTACACTTGTAGAGCTCGGAGAGAGAGACAGAGAGAGAGAGAGAGAGAGAGAGAGAGAGAGAGAGAGAGAGAGAGAGAGAGAGAGAGAGAGAGAGAGAGACTTGTGTGTGTGTGGCCCCGCCCCTCGGCTCACGCTGCAACGGGTACCGCCACATTATAACGCCCGTAAATTTGAGGCGCATCGCGGATACTCGAGCTGGCTGGGAGGGGGAGGGGGCTTCGTGCGGTGGTAATACATCGGCCGCACGTTCTCGGAAATCTTATGAACACGTTGAAGGTGCCTGCTGGATATTCGTTATTAGCAGTGTAGGGTTGCAGCAGGTGAGGTTCTGGGTAAGTCTACACCACTCTTGCCGGGAGGAGAAGAACAGGCATGTATCGTTTTCCTGTACGGTTTTAGCCGCCAGGGCGCCAGGCTGCCTGCCAATGGAATGAGCCCTCGGTACCGAGGGACCATCAATGAACCAGTTTCTCATTTGCAGACTGGCGACGGCCGTCCAGCGAGAACTCCACCGTTAGAAGTACTGTGGTTCAAGTCGACGACCCCAAAAAAAATTTAAAAAAAATTCTTGCATTGGCTTTGCATTCAAATAGTGTATATTTCGTCGGGACGCTGTGACCACTGATTTAAGTAGAATGTTCTCCCGACAATGAAGCTCTGCACCGCAACACGCCCCCGGGCCCCCGGGCCCCTGGTGGGGCGGCCATGCGGGCGCGGCCCGTGAGGTCAACGACTGGACCGCCGGTGGAGCCGGCAGCCGGCAGCGGCCGGAGCCGAGGCTGGAGCTGTTCAATTTCGATGCCTGGAGTCAAGCTTCCCTCCTGGAACGGCTCGGGCCAATTCTCTAGACTTTCCTGCTCAAGTGTACAAGAGTGCTTTTCTTTTTTTTTTTCTTTTTTTTTTTTTGGCCCGCACCTCCGTTTGCCGCCGTCCCCTGCGCCGTAAAATAGCAGGACTATAGAGCGAGTGCACGCTGCACGTGCCGGGCTGCTTTCACCAGTGTGATTCCCTGCCGCCGCCGCCCTCGGGAGCGTCTGGACCTCTAGAAACCCGCGCCCCTCCGTCTGCTGCGTGCCGGCGACGCCGCCTTCCAAGGTCGGCGCGGCGTATCTGCCGCCAGGCCGCAGCGCCGCGTCCGGGGTCAAGTTAGGCGGATCCGTCCTTGCACAAGCCGGAATACCCGCGCCGCGTCTTGCACTGCTGGTGTGAAGTAGCACGCAGCAGATTAAACCCACTCTTTCTCCTCGAGTATTATTGTTATTGATGGGTCTGGGGGACGCTTTAAGATGGCGGCGACGAGAGGACGACGGTATAACTAAACCAATTACCCAAGGAAAATACTGGCGGGGAAATGGGCAAATCCGGCCGTTTGCTCAATTGGGGACCCGAATTTAGAGACGGTGGCCCTTTTTTCCTCTTTCGCCTCAGGCACAAGGGGGGGGAGAGAGAGAGAGAGAGAGAGAGAGAGAGAGAGAGAGAGAGAGAGAGAGAGAGAGAGAGAGAGAGAGAGAGAGAGAGAGAGAGAGAGAGAGAGGTTGGGTCGCATTCAAGTGAAGCTGGCCGGCTCTGATCGTGTGGCGCGTTGCAAAGGGTTCCCTGTCGCCGGCCCCCACCGTGGGTCGCCCTCTCTTCTCGCAGTGCTGCCACATAAGTGGGCAAAAATTCCCTCGATGCAGCAGTGCTGAAACGGGTGCCGACCCCTGCCAGTACACTAGGAAATTCTCCAGCCGGTATTCGCCTGGCAGGTAGGCTACGGTTGGCAGTAACGTGCCGGCGCGCCTGACTGCTTAGGCCAGCCCGCCGAACAGGCGTGTCGCCGCCCTGCCTGCTGCATGGCGCCCCGCCCAGCACGGGTCGCTACGCCCCCTGCCTGCCGCAAGCCGCGTTTGAGTTAAACACGTGCTAGGTGAGGTCAGGCCTCACGCGGTCATGCGTTGAGGGGATGCCCAACAAAATGGGTTTTGTCCCGTGATTACCCTGGGGGTCGGTTGGGCGCAGGCTTGCTTTGTTGCTCGTGGAGTTTACCCCTCGTCAGACACCCCGACAAAAGCCCACCCACGCCGCCCGCCCCCGCCGCCCGCCGCCCGCGCCCCCGGCACCTACCTCTGTTGTCTCCGCGTGTAGGGATTACCATCCGAAAATAAATTATCCTGCCGTTGTTTTCTTTTTTAGGAGGGTAAGATGGTTCCGCAGACGGCCGGCCCCACGACGCCCACGCTCGGACGACGCAGTCCGCATTTTTCAAAGCGGCCAACTTTTCTTTGACTGCCTGCCTGGCTGGCTGCCTGGCTGGCTGGCTGGCTGCCGGCCGGCGCCGCGGCGTGCTCGTCGTCGTCCTACTCCCGAGACTCGGGGCGGCCGTCGTTGGCGTCGGCGTCGGCGTCGGCGTCGGCGTCGCCACCCCAGCCTCTCCGGAACAAATTGGCCGTCGGGAAACTGAGGCTCGACCTTCACAACTCGCCGCTATGACGGCGGCGTGGCGTGGCGACTCGGCCGCAGTGGGCCAGCAGACCGGTGGCGGCGGTCAAAGGATGTGTTTTGGGTTCCAGAGTCGCTAAATGGGACTCGAACCGAACGTGTGACCCCACCAATGGATTCCTCGTTCGGAGAGCAATCCATTGGTGGGGTCACACGTTCGGTTCGAGTCCCATTGCTCGAAACGCGTCTAGAATGTTGGGTCACTGTGCGCTGGGCGGCGGCAGTGACGCGCTGCACCGCACATTAGCGCCCCGATTGCACCGTGATTGCGTCGCGTGGCGTATCGCCGCGGTGTGTCCCCTGAGCTCGGAGTATCGCCGCAGCGGTGGAATGATGCTGGCAGGGCGTCATGTCCCCTGAGCGCGGAGTATCGCCGCGAAAGGAGGAAGCCCGGGACGCGGGTGTGGCGGGGAGGGTGAATGGGTTGTATAAATGAGAGAGACGTAACGACTTGGATAAAAAAAAAAAAGAGATGGCCGCGCACACCATGATGCCCCTCTATCTTTCTCTCTCTTTTCCCTGTCCGTGCTGCGGCGGGTATTTTATGTAAACCCTGGCTGTATAGTCCATGCACCGTGCCGGCAGGGCTTCAAAAGCACCCCGTCGCTTTAATACTTGTTTTAAGGACCCCCTTATTAAGGTTCACCCACCCCACCCCACCCCACCCCGCCCCACCCCGCCCCACCCCGCCCGCGCCGTACGTGACATCGCTCAGCCACTCGCAAGGACGTGGAGGGGGAGGGGGGAAGTCCGCAAACATGTCTGCATCAACAAAGGAGCCTGCGAGACAGACTAGTCGAGGAAGGACCTAACACAACAGTGGCATTCAGATACACTACGGATTTTGGGGTGAGATATGCTTTATTTTTTGTCTTCGACATGCAGGGGCCTTGACAAATTTATCAAATTTATGATTTTAAAAGATTTAATTTAGAAAAAACTCCTTTTTTTGGAGGCCTGCGGTACTTGTTGCAGTAACCAGAAGTCTACATAAACACACACAAAAAGACGCATTCGAAAAATGGTAATGTGACAATGTGACTGCCCAGCGTAGATCGCCATGTTTACATCCCCACGCGTGGCGTGGCCCATCACCTTTGTATAAATGAGTCCCTTCACAAAAAGAAAAATAAAACAAACAAACAGGAAACGTAAAAAAGGTGAACAGGAAAAAAGCGAGAGGGTGCAAGAGGCCGTCTGAGTTACACGGCTTTTAGCGAACACGACTGTTTGGGGACATAAACCCGAACGTCCTGGCTGGCCGCGGACCGAGCCGAGTCACCTCTTTCCCGCTTTTTAGAGGGGATTTGGAAATGCAAATGAGATGGAAGAAGTGTGTCCCGCTGTCACTGACGGCAGGGAGGGGGGGAGGGGGCGAGTTTGTGGGTGGCCACCTTCTCTTAATGAGTCATCCGTCTTAATTTGTGCCCCTCTAGTGGGAGCCCCCCCCCCCCTTTCCTTTGCTGTGGCTCTCTTTTCGAGCCGCACTAAAGAGACACGTCGCGATGGTGGCGAGACGACACCCCCCCCCCCTCCAGCCACCCCCCTCCACCCCCCCTCTACCGTCTGGAACGCCAAGTCGCTTGGCTGGTTCAAAATCCTCAAACTTGCACCTCCAATTGTCGCGCCAGAGGGGTGCCCACCGCGTTGCGCCGCCGGAAACGGATGTTGCACTTAAATGCGGCTCTCCTGATCCCTTCCAAAAAAATTACATTTTCCTCATCATACCTGCCGGAAACTCTTACAAAATGGAAACGTCGGCAGATTGGGGATTTTCCAAAAATTGGAGCCATTTTTTTTTTCCAACTAGTTATTTTTAAGAGTTTCCAAAATTTCTGTAACAGTGTGACCATATTTTTTTCCCACTCTTTTTTAGCTGCTACTTTGACCCACCCACCCCTTTCACCCCCACCACTGTTTTCGTCCCTTCCCGTCGGACAATGAAGGAAGCAGGGATGAAGAAAAACACGCGGCACAAGGACGAAAGACTACTTATCGCGTTTTGGAAAACAGCCGCCGTTGGCAGCACTGGCATCGCTGGAGCGACTGGCTGGAGGGACAGGCAGTTGAGTCATTTTGCCTCGGCCTATCTTATCGGCCGGAACAACCTTGGGCGCGTGTCCGCCTTTCCGTCTGCAGCTCACAACTCGCCGGACAGACAGACAGACAGACAGACAGATAGACAGACGGAGACGAGACGTGAGAAGGGGGCCAGCTTAGCTAATGAAATTTCCGGCCATGGTGGGCAGGTGCGTTGTCTGCATTTGTGCGTGCGTGTGTGCGTGAGAGAGAGACATAGAGAGGCGCGCGTTCTTTTCAAAGCCTCGTTACGTCACCGTGTTACGTAAATAAAATAATAATAATAATAAAAAATAAAATGCCGGACGATGAGCCTAGACAGAGTGCAGGGCGCGCCGGGCGCCGCCGCGTCTGGCCAGCGTGTCCAGGGTGAGCCGGACGTCCACTGTGGCCCGCCACCAGCGCAGCCAGGGCAGCACCTGTGCGACAGCCGCGGGCGTTAAGGCTGTTTCCCTCGCATGTCAGGTTTCTGGTTCAAATCCGCCTGGGATCTCTTTTTTTTATTTGGTGTCACCTCCACCCGCGTGCCAGGTTGTGGGTTCAAATCCGCCTTGGGCCTTTTTTTTTTTTTACCTGATCGCGCACGAGGAGGAAGACGGTGACGAGGTAGCCCGCGCCAACGAGCCCAAGGAAGAAGAGGATGGTGCCCTCGGTGGTGAAGGCGGAGATGCCGATCTTGGCGCCCTCCCCCACGAAGTAGCGCATGCCCACCGCCGTGACCGCGAGCAGCGCCAGCGTGACCAGCGTCAGCACGCCCCACACCAGCCCGTCCGCCACGAGCTGCCGCCGGTTGCGGGGGTGGCCGTACCTGGCGCACAGTGGGCTAGAGGACGCCGCGACCCGCCACGTCGCGCCTAGTCGTGCCGCCAGCGGGTCCGCTCACCACATCCGAAGGCTCTCCATGCGCGTGTAGCGCCTGGTCTGCACGGCGCTGAACTGGAACTGGCACAGCTCGCAGTAGGTGCGCCCGCTCTGGTTGAGCCAGCGCTCCAGGCAGGACAGGTGCACGTAGGCCAGCGACCCTGCGCGACGCCGAGTCTTAGCACAGTGGGACAAGACAAGCAGTGCTGCCGCGAGAGGCACAAAGTTTACAATAAAAACTACAAAATTTTCACCGGTATGGAAAGAGGAACACCTTTACAGTTGCATGGGGAAATGAGGCGTTCCATGCTGCCGGAGTTTTGGCAGATTCTGCAGCAGCAGGACGCCACGCTGGGCAGGCGTTCCATGCGCTCCAGGCGTTCCAGGCGTTCCACTCCGGGGGACGCCACCTGCGGCATTGCGATGGCGTAACTATGCAGTCAAGCGATGCGTTTTGATTGGACCGTCGCTTCTGGTACCGTTGCGTGGAAGTGCACCTCAGAGTCGAGGCATGCAGGCTAGCCAACACAACCAAAACAAAAGACGCAATGTTTCAATTAACTGAGCGAGGTGGCAGCTTGGCGGGAAAAGCTTCCCGGTTCACTCTTCTGTTGTATTTTTAGTGCAACCCCCGGCCGCTTCGCGTGGCCCCGTATATCATTACGTCCACCGCGGAAGGGCTTACGATAATTACTGGCGAGAGTATTCATAAGGACCGGCGGTAAATTATAGCTCCTTTGGCGTCCTCGTTTCCACAACAACTTCTTCCTCTCCTTCTTCTCCCTTTGTGCTCTCCGGTGGGGCCTCAATACTGTACACCACACTACTGCCGTGCCAATTAACCGAGTTGCATGACTACGTAGACGCAACCGAGTCGGCGGGAGGCCCTCTCTCTCTCTCTCTCTCTCTCTCTCTCTCTCTCTCTCTCTCTCTCTCTCTCTCTCTCTCTCTCTCTCTCTCTCTCTCTCTCTCTCTCTCTCTCTCTCTCTCTCTCTCTCTCTCTCTCTCTCTCTCTCTCTCTCTCTCTCTCTCTCTCGCCAGGGCCACTGGCGGCATGACGCCTTTGGCTGCCGTTTGCGCTCCTCTTGCATTTGAATCAGAATAGGCCACGGCCGCGGCGGGTGGGCCGAGTGTTCTTCACGCGGCGCGGCACGGACTGGCACCTGCGAAATAATCATGAAGCTTTCCTCCCTTCCTCCCGCCCTAACTGGGGGCGAAGGGCAAGAAAGGTATTTGAATGGAGATCCTCTCCCTTTGGTGCCCCCTCCTCTCTTCTCTTCTCTCTCTCTCTCCCCCTCTCCCTCTCTCCCCCCCCCTCTCTCACCTCCACAAGGTCAGTCCCCTGCCGCGACGCCTCGCCGAATTCGGCGGCCGCGGCGGGGATCGAACCCGGGCTGTCGGCCAGCGTGCACGAGATGTGCCTGAGCGCCGCGACGTCCTCCTCGAAGAGCGCCGAGGACGCCGACGACGACCCGGACGACGAGTCCTCGGAGCGGCCGAACCTGCGGCGTTCGTAGAGCGTCCCATTGGTGGGGTCACACGTTCGGTTCGAGTCCCATTCAGCGACTCTGGAGCTCCAAACCGTCCGGGGTTTCGTGGCCCGCTGTGTGTACCGGTTGGAGGCGAAGGTGGGGACGGCGGGGCGGTGGTGGTCGTCGGCCTGCGCGGCATCGCCTGCGGGGAGCAACACGGTCACTGCGGCGCCGACTTAACAAAACGAAGCGGCGCCGCCGCGTTGGCAGCGCTCACGACAAATTAATAACTGCTCACGACTGGGCGTGGCGGCGCCGCCACTACTGCCGGGGCTGCGCAGAGGAATGATTGTGGATTCTGATGGAGCGCCGCACAGCTGGTCCTGTTGTTGTTGTTGCTGTTGTTGCTGCTGTTGTTGTTGTTGTTGTTGCCGCCGCTGCTGGCGCTGTCTGGCGGCGGGGCTGGCGAGCAGGGTCTTGATGCGGTCCGCCGTGGCCAGCAGGGCGTCCAGGCGCGCGGCGGCCAGCCGGACGAAGCCGGGCCGGCGGAGGGCCAGCTCCTGCGCCTGCGGAGAGAGAGAGAGAGAGAGAGAGAGAGAGAGAGAGAGAGAGAGAGAGAGAGAGAGAGAGAGACGCGAATAATTAGAAAGTTGAGGGCGAGCCGAAACAGGGGCCATCGCTAAGCTGGCCATGGGTCACGGGAAACAAAGTTACGCGCAGATTTTTTTTTATTTGGGGTTCAACCATGAACTCGAGTGTTTGGCATTGGCGTGCGTTCGGGCCTTTCGGTCGGTGCCGCACCTCCGCCTTGGTGGTGGGGAGGACGGGCAGGCGGTCGTCGTAGCTGGTCAGGTAGGCGAAGGGGGCGAGGGCGGGGGCGAGGGCGGGGGCGGCGCGGAACAGTGAGGTGAGCTGCACCGGACCCGGGGGCAGGCCGACCAGATCCTGCGGCAAGTAACGAATAGTCTGCAAAGTTTTCACAGGTGGGATTGACGCATGGTGCGCTCCACTGCCGCCGGACGTGGAGCCCGACCTGCCGCTGGGAGATGGGGGGCGGCCCGGGGGGCGGGCCGGGGGGCAGGGGCACAACCTGGTTCCGCGCCTTGGCGGCCCGGGGGCTGCGGCTGGGGGCGGGGACGGCGTGCGGGGGGCGGAGCAGGCTCGGCGCAAGCAGTCGGTGGCGTCTGGCGAGCGAAAACAAATTCAAGCGTCGTGTCGACAACTCGGCCATCATGGGCTTCGGAAGCCTTGGCGCTGGCAGGGCCGGGCACAGCCGCGCACCGCCGCGCACCGCGACCACAGACCTGTACCCGGCGCAGCCCGGGATGGCTTCTAGCCGCAGGGGGGCAGGTGCGAGCTGGCGTGGCGCAGGTGGTGTTTCGGGTCCGGGCTCAGGGCGCGCGCCGGGCACGGCCGCCACCACGGCCTGCTGCGCCGCCTTGTCCTCGAACGGCCTCTCCAGGATAGAAGGCAGCGCCGCCACCTGCCGGGATAACATTGAATCATGCTGGTGTCAGATTTCGCTACGAGGTCCGTATCTCAGCCGAGTTCGGGGGTTGGCGGCCTGTTTCCCCTAAACGGCGAGCGTAGCCGACCGCTGGCCTCGCCGCCGGCCGCAGGCCGGGAGGGGGGGAGAGCTAAATTAAAAATGGAATGCCCGTTTGGGTTTGAGCTCGGCGTGCCTGGCCGTGCGGGGTTGAGATACGGACCCCACGGCTCTGCGTCAGTACCGCACCTGCAAGTACGCGTGCCTAGAGAGCCTTGGCGGCGGCCGCGTGCGACCGGCGCACAGAGTCTGCAGCGCCTAGTGCCAATCAGTCACTCGTTCAAATGACAACATTAATTATTTTTCAAAAAAAAAAAAAAAAAAAGTTTTGAATGTGGATGTACTTGCCTCGGCTTCCTGGCACCGCTTGACCCTGTGCGCGGCGTCATCGTCCTCGGCCTCCTCGTCGACGTCGTCCTCGGCGTCCTCGGCGTCCTGGTGTGCGCGAGGCGGCCCTGGAGGCTGCCCTGGGGGCGGCCCGGGGGGCGGGCCTGCCCCGCAGTCCGCCCGGCGCATAGCCCTCCAACCTGCAGGAACCAAAGACCGATCTTGTTTCCCTAAGCATTTTGTTTGAATTGTTACTTCATTACGCTATTTAGTTCCTGTTTAGTCGTGTAAGAGAGTTTGGATGGAGGCGGCCCGTGCGGGCCAGGGCATTGGGCCTGGCGGGAGGGTGGTAATCCCTTGAGCCGTTGACTGCCTGGGCTAGGCCCTGGGCTAGGCCCTGGGCTAGGCCCCAGCAAGCAGCCCTAGCCGCCCCGCCGCTAGGCCCCGCCCCCGCCCCGACCCGACCGTGCTCAGGTGGGCAGAATGAATCTTGAGAATCCCTCGAACAAATATCGCCCCGCCGCGTCGACCGCGAAAACGCTAATCTGTTTCCAGGGCGTGCTCCAGGACCCTTTGCTTTCCAGGCGGCCGCCTTGAGGCGCCATGCGGGCTCACCTTCACTACGTCCATGGGGGCCCTTTTTCATTCATGTCTCATTGTGTTGTTTTGAGGTTATGTCGCCCGGCCGGCTTTGGATGTTCTTCAACAATGACGGCCTGCCACATTGTTGCCACACTGCCATGCCGCTCCGTGCGCGCCGCGCGTGTTCCACTGTGTATAACCCGCGTCTCTTTCTTGCCCGCTCCAGGTGAGGCTCGTGGTCCGTCGTGTGTGTGTGTGTGTGTGTGTGTGTGTGTGTGTGTGTGTGTGTGTGTGTGTGTGTGTGTGTGTGTGTCGTGGGACGGAGGCGGCGAGGCTCGTCCCACGCAGCTAGAGCAGACAGCAAGAAGCAGCATATGCGAAAGTGGCGACGGGACGCCTTTGTTTGGTTGGGCGTCTCTCTCTCTCTCTCTCTCTCTCTCTCTCTCTCTCTCTCTCTCTCTCTCTCTCTCTCTCTCTCTCTCTCTCTCTCTCTCTCTCTCTCTCTCTCTCTCTCTCTCGCCGTGGCCATCCGTCTTGCCCCCTCCTTCCTGAACGGCCCAGGTCCTTCCGCCATTTGCTTGATGACTTGCTGCCACAAAGTTAAATCCGCTTTCCTCACATAGATTGGCTCCTCCATCCGCGTTTTTTCCTCTTCGCCCCCCTCCCCCCCCCCCAGTGCCTCGCGCACCTCCTCCGACACATTTCCGCTTCCTTTCATCTTTCAGCGACTCGCTTTATCCTTGTTTATCGGCCTCCCTCCCGCGGTCCGAGAGCGAGTAAGAGAGACAAGGACCGGCCGCCTCACGGCGTCTCGTTCTGATTTCGTTTCGGCTGCGCTTTGGCGGGGACGTGGCGCCTCGGCCTGACTTGGGCCGCCTTTGGAGGAGCTGTCGCATCCTATTCGCGCCGGTCGGTCATACGCAGAGAGAGAGAGAGAGAGAGAGAGAGAGAGAGAGAGAGCAGGAAGTGCGAGGGGAAACAACTGGCCAAGTATGTACACCAAAAATTTAAATGTCAAAACATTGAAAAAAAATTATTGAAAAATTTGAAAAATTTTATAGAACAATTAAAAATATTTTATTGAATTATTTTAGAGATTTTGAAGATTTTTTGAAAAATACCTTTTTTACTGCCCTCCCCAGTGTGCTTCAAAGCCACAGCAATGCGCAGTGATCATCACGTGCCGTGGTGGCTGTATGTGTAGACGCGTCGGTCCCGGTATGAGGATCGGCGGATCAAATCTTATTACTTCACAATTTTTTTTTCTCTGACCGCTGCTCATTGTCACGTCAAGAGCCCGCTTCAATCGGCCACAGACATGAGCCGTGGTGGCTGAGGGCGTGAAGGCGTCCGACCCCGACCGAAAGGTTCGGGGATCGAATCCTAATAATTCCTTTCATTTTTCGACTGGTTTCCTCCCACTGCGACTCAAACCCGTCGTCCAACACTCGGCCGACGTGCAAGTCAGGGTGGTGTAGTGGTCTAGGCTCAATCCAGGCCATTACACCCGGGTGTCTAAAAAGCAGTCCGCTTCGGCGGATTGGCCTCGGCACTGGTTCGATCCCCGATCGAGCCAGCCACTCGAAATTGGTCGCGAGTGGGTCCATTCCGATTCGTCGGATGGAGTTGATAAGTCCTTTGAAGCTGGCCCACTGACTGCATGTTCGGGTCTGGGAGCGCCGGACAGCGGGTAACAAAAGCTCCCAAAAACTACTCTCTTCCATTTTTTAAATTTATTTTTAGTTAAACACGATCGCCAGCGCCTGGGAACACCATCGTTTCCCATATCCAAACACCAAAAATTTAAAAAAAAATTAAAAAAAATTCAAGAAATTTTTTAAAACGTACACAAAAAATTTTGAGTTGCCTCCCCCTTGAGGAAGTGGCTAGTCGTGGACGAGTGCAAGCGGAGAGAGTGTGTCTGCGTACGAGCGTCCTTGTCTGTCTGTGGTTTGTTCACGGTGTTCACCCATCGCGCACCGACCGTTCAAAGTCAGACTCCAGTCCACGCAACAGGTGCCACAGATAAATGCCTTCGCAAGAGATCTCGTCTCAGAAGGCCGATTGCAGCGCTCGGACCAGATTATTTAATTTCGGTGCTCGTGGGACCAACATTTACCTAGGCGCTCAGGGCCTCGCTCCTTGACTCCGCAGTGGGACAGGCAACCAATCAGGGCCCGCGGCCGCCGGGGGTGCCAACCGCGCCAACCCCGCGCGAAGGTTAATGGTGGAGGCTGCCAGCCCCGCCAGCCCCGCCAGCCCCGCGACATGAAGCTAGTCTACGCAAGTAAACGTCCGGCCTACGGCTGCCTGCCTGCCTGGCTGCCTGCCTGCGGGGGCCGCGGGGGACCCTCGTCCGTTACAAGGCTCTAACTACCCTCGACCTCTAGCACAGCGGCACCGGCGGGCCAGACCTCCAAGCAGGATGTGACCTGCTCCCTCCCCCTCCCCGAGGCCCGGTCTGCGGCCCTACTCGCTCAGAACAAGGCGCGGCGTGGAGTCGAACACCTGTGGAAATAAGTAAAGATGGCACGCCTCTCTCTCTCTCTCTCTCTCTCTCTCTCTCTCTCTCTCTCTCTCTCTCTCTCTCTCTCTCTCTCTCTCTCTCTCTCTCTCTCTCTCTCTCTCTCCCTCATGCTGAGGTAGGAGTGTGCAGCGGAAGAATAGCGCCACAGTGGCTACTCCGCGCACGAGAGACCCGCATTGTTAGCCTGACAAACTGGTCGAGCGTGGGGTATCGACGCGCCCTTTGTGACGAGGTGTACGCTCCGCCTGGCCTGCCTAGCCCACCGTCCACGCTCCGGGCCTCTCGCCCTGGAAGCGCGCTCGAAGCGTTTTCCAGATTCCTGGAATATTTCAGCCTCAGCCACTCTCTGCGAGTCCACCGGACCTACCCTGCCACCGCCTCGACGCCCCGGGCCGGGAGAGAGAGAGAGAGAGAGAGAGAGAGAGAGAGAGAGAGAGAGAGAGAGAGAGAGAGAGAGAGAGAGAGAGAGAGAGAGAGAGAGAGAGAGAGAGAGAGAGAGAGAGAGAGAGAGAGAGAGAGAGAGCCGCGCCCCGGGTCACGGCGTGGGGAGTACATCATCCGAAACGCATCAGGCCGTGGGACGATCGGCCGCATGCATCGGACCCGCCCAGACGGGCGTGTCGTCTGCTAGCGCCGCGACGTGCCTTCCAGCGTCTCTCTCTCTCTCTCTCTCTCTCTCTCTCTCTCACACACACACACACACGCACACACAAATTAGTGCGACCCCCCACGGCTGCCAAAGCTCCTTTTCAAATCTTAGGCCGCACTGCTTTTGGCGGGAAAAAAGTTCCTCCGAAATGACGCACACACACACACGCGCGCGCGCGCTAATGTGTATCTGGGCAGTAATGGCCGCAGCTGGCAGTAATGCGTAACAAATGCTTCGCAAATGTGGAACGAATGACAGCCGGCAAGACATCGAGGATGCCGATGGCGAGCATCGCCCGCTGTTGCGTGTTGTTGAGGGTTATGGAGGGTTCTAGAGGGTTGTTGAGAGTTCTAGAGGGTTCTAGAGAGTTGTTGTTGAGGTGTTGTACCCGCGGTGTTGCGTCCACATCGCCAGAGGGGTTCGCGAGTACCCGGCTTAGAGCAAGGCCACCGCTGAGTTGCTCGGACGGAGCTTTGGAGCGCTTTTTCCCGGGATTTCCCAGTTTGTTTTTCACAGTGCGGCTTACTTCTGGCAGCACAAACTCACCCGTGGTCGCGTTCGAACTCGTTTGACAGCCACATGTGGCCATCCGGGCGGTTAGTTAGCACTGCGGCACCAGACCCTGGCTGCCTGCCTGGCTGCCTGCCTGGCTGCCTGGCCGGCCGGCCGCACAGCCCGCTGCCCAGAGCCCGGTGCGGTCGGGTAGGGCCCGGTCTCGTCTAGCCAACCCACTGATCAGCAAGTAATTATAGACGTTTGACCCAATGTGTGTCCGAGTGGGGTGTCCAGTCTGATGCGCCCGCTCTGCTGGACAGGTCTTTCGGTTAGTTGGAGCCGCTAGGACACGGCTGTCCTTGGTTTTCCCTTCATCAGATCCCCCAAGATAGCCTTGATCCCCCAGCCTTGAATAAGGCGTCATCGCTAGCTAAAATACGTGCGATTTTCCACACGACTCTTTGTACCTTAAAGTTGTCTCATTTCGAGTCCACCCTGCTCGGTGATGAGGCAGTGGTCACTGGAAAAAAAAACCTGTCCCGCCGTCGCTGGCCGAGCTGCCAGAACTTTAATTGCACTCGATAAACAAATTCAATTCCGCGTCGAGCACCCCGCCAGATAACGTCTACACAATAACGAGATTTTGCCCGGTTTTCGCTGTCCTTTTTTGGCCCGCCAGATGGCTGGCTGGCAGAAATATGCTATTACTGGTCATCGGGATGGAGGGAGGGGGTGCTGAGTCCGCGCCTGCAATGTAGGGTGCGAAAAAAAAAGGATAAAAAATGAGATGTCAAGTAGGTTAGGGTTTCAACATTTTTACGCCGGCCTTCATTACGGCCTGTATTACAGTGGGACGAACTCATTTCCATTTTTGTGGATGTTCGTTTCAATTAACTTGTCACACGGAGACCCCCGTGTACGTGCAGCGCGGCCCTGTCTCGCCACGGGCCCACTGCGCAGGCGCTACTCACGCATGCAGACAGGCGCGTGCCGCTGGTTCGTGTCGAAGCAGGGAGATGATGGAAGGCGGCAGAGACCCCCACCCCCTCCTCCCGTTCGCCTCCAACTAGCCTCCCGATTGACTTGTTTGTCCGGCCGGTGAAAAATCGGGGCGAATTTTGGCGCCTAATGGAGAGTAATGTGAGCAAAGTTTGGGGGCGGCCTGAATGCGGTGGGTACGGAGCAAACGGGCCGCAGAAGCCGCCTCATTTACAATTATTTTTTTCTGCCCCCCCCTCTACTCGGTTTATTTTTCATCCCAAATTACACTCAGGGTCCGCTTGTTCGAGGAGGCCGCCATTCAGAGGAGTGAAATGAAGCCGGAAACGCGTCCGGCATCTAGGTCACGTCGAAAGGGAGACGAAGCTGTGCGGAGCTGTCTCGATTGCCACCCTTCGAGCACATACTGTGTGTATGTGTGTTTTTTCTTCTTTTTTTTTCCTCCCTGCTTTGGCTACGAATGCCCATCACTAGACTGAACCGTTTTGGAACTGACAGTAATTTTCCGGCTTTGTTCTTCAGCGCCATTGCTGGGCGAAAAAAAAGGCCTTCCAATCCAAGGGATCAGTTATTAATTATTTTTTTACCAACCAAGCAGGCAGGTTTTTTTTCTTCTTTTTTTTTCTTATTTTATTTTAAGGCTATGCGAGAGCATGCTTCTGAAGCGGGGCGGAACTTAAAGTCACGCTCTGAAAAATCATGCGGCTGTGAAATTGGTACGGCGTCCGTGTCTGTGTGTGTGTGAGCGTGTGTGTGTGTGTATGTGCGTGTGTGCGGGCCAGAGTGTGTGCGTGCAACGTGGCGGTGGCCGTGGTGGTGGCCGTGGTGGTGGCCGTGGCGGTGGCCGTGGTGGTGGCCGCGTAAGGAAGGGTCGGGCGCAGCGGAGCAGGCGCGGTGGTCGTACAAAGCAGCAAAGTTTCCACATTTTCCGAGGATCAGAACGCGCGTGGCTGATGCGCTCTTCAAAGGGTCGCCTTCCTCCTTCTCTCCTCCTTCTTCTTTTTTCTTTCTTCGTCGTCTTCTTCTTCTTCCCCCCACGCAACCCGCCGCGCCATAAGTGGTACTTTTTAGTGGGTGGGTGTGAGTCTGAGCCGCGTCGATGCGATATTATGACATCACCGGTTGCTTTGCTAGATATTGCCCTCCTCGTGCGTGTGTGTGTGCGTGTGTGTGTGTGTGTGTGTGTGTGTGTGTGTCTGTGTGTGTCTGTGTGTGTGTGTTTGTATGTGTGCGCGCACACGTCCGGCCCGTTCCACGAGGCTCACGTACACTGGCACGCCGAGGCCATAACGGTACACGTGTCATGCCCGCGTCCGCGGACGAATCAGAAATAATAAAACAAAAAACTACTTTTTGACGTAAAATAAAACGCAAAAAAAAAGCACCGCGCGCGCCAAATATAAAATTGTGGATGCGTTGGCGCGCAGGTGGTTCGACGCAGCACAGGTGGGCGCGCCGGGACACTCTCATTAGTTTGGTTTCTCGCTCCTTAGCGGTCTCTCTCTCTCTCTCTCTCTCTCTCTCTCTCTCTCTCTCTCTCTCTCTCTCTCTCTCTCTCTCTCTCTCTCTCTCTCTCTCTCTCTCTCTCTCTCTCTCTCTCTCTCTCTCTCTCTCTCTCTCTCTCTCTCTCTCTCTCTCTCTCTCTCTCTCTCTCTCTCTCTCTCTCTCTCTCTCTCTCTCTCTCTCTCTCTCTCTCTCTCTCTCTCTCTCTCGGCCGGCGACGCGGGGAGCGCCTGACCGTCGGGCGATAGGCCGGCCCGCAACGCGGCGCCGCGGCGGGAAGGAGCGGCTGCCCACCCTGCAGGGGCTCTAGCACCCGCTTTTCTTCTTCTTCTTCTTCTTCTTCTTCTTCTTCTTCTTCTTCTTCTTCTTCTTCTTCTTCTTCTTCTTCTTCTTCTCCTCCTCCTTGGCCGTGTGACTGCGGTCGCGCCGCCGTGATTAATGATTGTTGAAACTCCACTGATCCTTCTTTTGTCGCGGGACACTCCGCAAAGCGAGCGAGATCAGGCGAAGGGGGCGGCGGAAGGGGGGAGGGGCGGCTAAAGTAAATAATCCGTAACAGTAGTTTTGAATTTCCCACACTTGTAAATGTCACGTTCGCTTGCCTGGGTTTTTTTTTATTATTTTTTTTTGGCAGGGTAGTTTAGTTAGGCCGTTCCCGGCCAAAGGGCCGCCGCGACCTTCGCTCCTCTTCGCCCGGCGGCCCTGCAAGTGGAGGGGGGGCGGAGGGGGGGGGAACCAAGGCGACGACGGTCGCGCCAATTTTGAATTTTCAATCTGTATATTGCAGTGGCGAAGGAGAAGCAGTCGTTTGGATTCAGATTGGAATTGAGATTAATGGAAGGATTGGTTTGAATGCTCCGCCCCGCCCCGCCCCGCCCCGCCCCGCCCCGCCACAAGTGGGGTGCGGTCCTCCAATAGCCCAATAACGCCCCTTGGCCTGACACTCCCCTTCAAGACACCCGGGGAAGTAAGGAGAAGTAGGCCAGCCCGCCGGAGTGACTTAGTGAAAACAAGAGAAAAATTAACGGAAACATCGACGTTGTGAGGGAAAGGTTGAACGTGCAGCAGGACACTGCTCCCCGAACCCTGCCTCGCAGACGTCAGAAAGGACCCACTGCGAGTCCTGTGTCATTCGATCTGCCTCACGACCACACAGTCATCGGCAGAGCCGGTCCTTTGTCCTTGTCCCACCAACCCGCAGCCCACACCGCGTCCGGAAGAGACGAGGACCGTTGCAAAACTACGCTCGCCGCTCCGGTCCGTGAATTCGCCGCTTTATCTCTTTATTATTATTGTTATTCCCCATTGTCCCTTCGGCCTCTCTGCGGCGCGTCTCCAACAATCCGGAACAATGTGGTTAATGCAGTAAACTTACGCTCGAAATGTTACCGCGCGCCCTGACCGCCCCCCTACCCATCCCTTCCTTCCTCCGTTCGCGCCTTTTTTTTTGACAGCAATAAAAGCAGCGACGGGGATATTCCACGGTAGAGTGTGAAGGAAACCACAGAGCGGGGGTGAAATCTGAGCCGTCGGGTCGGCGGCTGGCGGGGCGTGGCGGGGCGGGGCGGGGCGAGGCGGGGCGGGGCGGGGCGGGGCCCGCGCAAACCTATCCGGGAATTAAACATTCAGAGTGCAAGGAGAGGGTGCATGTTGATGTGCTGTCGTCACGGCGTTTCAAAGCGGTGATCCTGTTGTCTGCCGTCCTTTTTTCGGTCTCGTTGTTGTTGCTGCTGTGGAACAAAAGGACTTGAGAAGGACTTGTTGTTATTCTGGCGGGAAAATGTGTCCGGAGGTGACGGGTCAGAAGGGGAAGGCATCGCTGTGAATCTCTCAGGCTCGGCTATAGCAGCAGCAGTAGCAGTGTGAGTGTGTGTGTGTGTGTGTGTGTGTGTGTGTGTGTGTGTGTGTCGTTGAATTAGCGACACTCGCCGCCCCCTATTATCATAAGACACGTACCGTAAAGCCTATGCCACCAGGGAGGCTCCCACTCCCCCCCCCCCATCCACTCTCCCCAATTGGGGCCCTCGGGTTGAACGAGCTCAGTGGCCGTATAGAGCCATGAGGAGATTGTGGCAGGGGGGGCTCCTGTTTGTACAGCGGAGTGTCATGTGGACCGCACCTTGCTTCGACTAGTCCGCACTCTCTCTTTCACACACACACACACACACACACACACACACACACACACACACGAGGCATTATTAAGCCGCGGGTTAGGGCGTGTGACGCGGCGCCTGGACCCCCGGACAAAGTGTGTAGTTAGCATGCAGAACATGCAGTTCATCACCAAGTTCCATATAACAGGACCACTTAGCTCTCGCGCGAAACCCAAATACATGGTCGGTCCTCAAAATGTGGAACTGAAAAGTTTCCCGCCTGAGTTGAGCCACAGACAGTTGCCCGCTTTGGAGCGGCGGCGCGGCGGGGCAGGCTCACTACAGTGACGCCCTTGGAAAGCGCTCTTCGGGGCAACTCGTCCAATGGCGGACTGCGGCCGACTCTCTCTCTCTCTCTCTCTCTCTCTCTCTCTCTCTCTCACACACACGCACGCGCACACACACACACACACACACACACACACTCACACACACACACACACACACACACAAGGAGTGCGTCGCGTCGGTACCCCGCGCTGCGAGTCTCGGCACGCATGGGGTATCGGCAATCGGGCAAACTTGGCTCACTGATTATGTAGTTTGCGTCGATAAATTTGGTGACGGTGTTCGCGCGAGCGGAGGGCGGGCGCGCCCCTGAGAGAAAGGGAGAGAGAGAGAGAGAGAGAGAGAGAGAGAGAGAGAGAGAGAGAGAGAGAGAGAGAGAGAGAGAGAGAGAGAGAGAGAGAGAGAGAGAGAGAGAGACAGACAGAGGGAGAGAGAGACACTGCCTATCCCGGCCGAGCAGACCGAGCCTCCACACATGCCGGGACGTCGGGACGTGCCTGCCGCGGGGAGCGCAGGCTAAAGTGTTGCCCTAATATTGGCTCTCCAAACACTGAAACCTTGGGACCTTGGTTCGCTCAAGCGCGGCGGAACACTGAGCGCATCGCTGCTACCGAAACCCCAACCCGGCTCAAGCCGGCACCAAGGCCGCCCAAGATCGCGCGTCGGACAAAAAAAAAAAAGGAACGAAATTATGTTTAAGAAAATGTACATTTGGTTTTAAAACGATGATGACAAAGTCTAGGTTGGGAAGTGAAACATGATTGTTGGGACCAGCGATGGTCTTTGAGATTCCCGGCGGCGTCTGCATTGCATGTCCATGGGCCGTAACGTAATATTTTTTTAACAGTGTACACGGCGCTAACGCCTCTATGAAAAAAAAATCTCGCGGTCGTCGTATTGATATAAAAAAAATCGTGATAGGAAAATTGAAGGCAGCCGCCTTCATAATCGTAATTAATATTGATCGATTTGGTCGATTTCATTATCCAGCATCTCCAGGCGAAAAATGGAGAACAGGCAGGCAGGCCTCGCAGCGAGGGAGCAAGGTCGCCGCTGTTCTGTTTCGGAGTTAATCAAGTCTTTAAGAGGCGAGAAAGGGGGGGGGGCGCTCAAAAGAATGAGTTGGACCGCTCGCCACTGAAATGCTTTTAAGTCGTCATCGGCGAGAGATTCCTTTGCGGCGGAAGGGGCGGTGCAGAGAGAGAGAGAGAGAGAGAGAGAGAGAGAGAGAGAGAGAGAGAGAGAGAGCAACGCTCTACGAAGGCTGCGCCTCTCTCCTGGACCGCACTGCCCTTACGAGCCGGGGCGGCAGCAGCGCAAGTAAAACTACTGCTAGAAAACGTTACTTTTTTTACAGTTGCAATAAAGCCTGCTTTGCAACGGCTTTGCATTGACGGGTCCTGGCGGCCGAGGCGCGCTAGGGGCCTCAGCGACCCGTCCGGCCCACTGGGCAGGCCCTGGCAGGCCCTCGAAGGGTCAAAGTCACCCTGCAGGCTTTGCGTGTGGAGCCGGGGGGGCAGCCAACACGCCGCATGGCCTCTTTTTCGTAAATCAAGCGATGCTTAATTTGGGTCTTAATTGTAGCCGTCCAAAGTGCGCTGTGTCTCACAATGAAATTCCTTAGAGACGCAGCCCCGCTCCCTGTCCAGTGCCCTGGGGGCCCCGCTCCAGCCCCGCTCCAGCCACGCTCCAGCCACGCTCCAGTGTCGGCTGCTGCTGTCGGCACTCCACTTTTAACGCTAGACTGCATCGCGAGCTCGTAAACTTCAACGTGTCAAACATTTTTCGCGTCTGTCGCCCAAGTTTGCGACCCGTTTAGAGTACTCGCGCTGGCACGCCGCGAGCGGCAGCGGGCCAGCGACGTGCCGGGTTCGAATACCGGCAAAAACTCCCAGGGTTTTTTTTTGTTTTTTTGTTTTTTTTTGCCGGGGTGAGGTGCGGGTTGGGAGGATGCGGTTTTCAGACACTGTGGTGGTATCTTCTAATCAAAGATAAAATAAACACCTCCGATTTGGCGTTGAAACCGCAGTCGCCCTCCTTCGATGGTGTCGGGTGGCGCGGACAAACCGGGGCTCGCCCGGGGCTGCGGGCAGCCAGGCGGGCAGCCAGGCTGGCCCCAGATAGGCCAGACATGTGCCTTTGTGGGGCCGGTCGGACTCACGGCGGGGGCGGCGGGGGCGGCGGGGGCGGCGGGGGCGGCGGGGGCACTGTTTGGCCCACTCGGCTGTCAACGTGTGTGGATGGGAAGCCCTGAGGGCGAATAGTGGACCGCCCTTTATTTCCAGACAGGCGGCCCGGAGTTTACCGTCTCACCCAGACTTGTGGGAGGAGAGAGAGAGAGAGAGAGAGAGAGAGAGAGAGAGAGAGAGAGAGAGAGAGAGAGAGAGAGAGAGAGAGAGAGAGAGAGAGAGAGAGGCGGAGGGTGCCTGATTATCCGGGGGTCATCCATCGTACTTAGCAGCGGAGGAATCTCTCACAAAGGCAGACGGTGTGAGAGAGAGAGACGGGAGGTGTGGGGCAGGGGGGCTGTGGCGCGCCAGGAATGGGCGTGGACTTGGTGAGGAACTCTTTGACAAGTAGCACAAGTTTGAGGGGAGCCAACCCAAGGCATTTCCCAGCCCCTCAAGATGGCATAATGGTTCGAGGGTTGGCGCAGCGGGCCTGGGGCGTGTCCCTGCCGACCGGGATCCTCTCCGGCTCCACAGGGCACAGAGGGACGCGAATCGAAGAACAAGTCACTGGTAGCCATCGTGTGGCCCTATAAGACCCCGTGCCGCCGTGCGAGAGAGAGAGAGAGAGAGAGAGAGAGAGAGAGAGAGAGAGAGAGAGAGAGAGAGAGAGAGAGAGAGAGGGCGGCTAGCGACCGCGGGAAGATCATGACTGCCAAAGTCACACACTGTCTGAGAAAAGAATCACTCCAACTCTGTTGATTTTTCGTTAGTCGCCGTGCTATCTAATTTTCGGTCAAATGGATCTTTTTCTAGTGGGAGTTGCTTAACGGCAGTAAAACGTACTTTTTTTTTTGACGTGCAACAAGTTGAACAAACCATGTTCTCACGCTCCCAAGAAAGCAGCTAAGATCACCTCTCGAGGGAACCCGACGCAGTAATTTGAGCGTGCAAACACTTCCCGCGCAAATAAATATTTTCCGCTTCCGGTTTCCGCGCGGTATTTGCTTTCAAATTAAGCCGCTGGAACAAGGCGCGGTGGCGCGCGGCGCGCGGCCGTGAGCTCGCCTCGCCTGCTCGGCCCCGATGTCTCCGTCCTGCTCGTGAGGGGCCCCGCGGGCTGCGAGAGAGACAGGCTCGCTCGGCTCGCTCGGCCGCAGACGAGACGATGTTTGCTCGCGTCCGCGTCCAAGATGCGGACGGTCCGAGACGCCGCGCGCTGTTTGAATTCGTGGTGCCGCCTTTTCGTGTTGACAGTGGCGCGGTTTTCTTCTCTACCGAATCCCTTTCCTTTCCTTCGCCAGCAGCACGAGGTCCTTGGAGCAGGTTCATTTTGTTCTAATTCGCTCTCTCTTCATAAATTACCCCGCCGTGTGACGACTGACGGTCCACTTTTCCTCTTCGCTTCCGGCTGCTGCGCTCTGCACCGCAGGGGATTCATTTTAATTATTATTTAGAAAAAGAAAAGGCGGGAATTACGCGGGGCAGTTCGGCTAGAATGACTGGCTAAAAGTGGTCCCGTTACTACACTGTGTGTGTGTGTGTGTGTGTGTGAGAGAGAGAGAGAGAGAGAGAGAGAGAGAGAGAGAGAGAGAGAGAGAGAGAGAGAGAGAGAGAGAGAGAGAGAGAGAGAGAGAGAGTCCGAGTGCGTGGCGTGGGCGGAACGCGAAAAAGAAGCCGTAGATGAAGGAGAATGGCTCGCTTTTCTCTCTCTCTCTCTCTCTCTCTCTCTCTCTCTCTCTCTCTCTCTCTCTCTCTCTCTCTCTCTCTCTCTCTCTCTCTCTCTCTCGTGGCGCGGTGGGTGCGAGAGACACAGGGTCAGCTTTGCTTTCAGCTTATTGGCCCGGGTCAGTGTCCTGGCTAGACACGACGCGCGCATCCCGACTGGAGAGGACCTCCAGGAGGGACGGACAGACAGACGGACAGACAGACAGACAGGCAGGCAGAGGCCCAGACACCCCCATTACCCCGATTAGCCCCCTTGACTAGGCTTTCGATGGCGATTTAAGCCGTGTGCTCAGGCCCCGGTACTGATCCCGCATGCTCCCCCCCCCCCTCCCAGACCATCCAGGGCGCCATCCCCTCAAGCACACAGTTAGGCCCCCGCCTTCCCACTCGTAAAGGTGCACTGCGGCGCTGCCTCCGGCACCGACCAGACTCCAGGGATCGCCGGTACACGTGTCCCTGCTCCTTCTTTCGTACCCTGCTGGACCAGGTGGTCCTCACCCATCATACATCCCACAGTGAGCAGTCTGTAATGTGGCTTACTAACAGCGACAATCTTCGAAATAATTTTTTTTTTTAAATGTATTTTCCAGAATTTAAGTTTATTTTCTTCCATTCGCACATCGCCAGTAGCTAGTAGTATCACTGACCATCGCCCTCTGCTGCGCACGGGAAGCCCAGGGCTTACCCAGTGGGCCAGCTTCTCGCCGGACACCTAGGAGAACAGGGATTAAAACGCAGGGTGACCTCGACTGCGGCGCTCTGACTGTGTTTCTGTTTACGGGGTTGGCGCTTAGTGACAGGGCCTGGAGATGGCTGGCGTTAGACAAGGACGAGTTTAGCCGGCCGGGCCCATGGCCGGGCCCATGGCAGTTCGCCTTTGGCTCTGCAGCCGTCTGATAGCGTCTGGCAGGCCGGCAGCCAGCCCACTGGCGCACAGTGGGCCAGAAGACCCAGCCCACTAGGCGCAGCGGCGTCGCCTCAAGGACGAGGCAGATCCTGCAGGATGCGCCGTGACAGTCGAGTGGACGCACAGTGGGTGGGAAGACGCGTTTTGAGCTCCAGAGTCGCTAAATGTGTCACGGTGCGCTGGAACGACTGCTCATCCACTGTGTCTCTGTGTGTGCAGGTGTCGTGGATCCGGAAGCGGGACCTGCACATCCTGACGGCGGGCGTGCTGACGTACACGTCGGACCAGCGCTTCACCGTCATCCGGCCGGACCGCTCCGAGAACTGGACGCTCCAGATCCGGTCGTCACAGGGCAGGGACTCCGGCGTGTACGAGTGCCAAGTCAACACGGAGCCCAAGATGAGCCTGTCCTTCCAGCTCAACGTCATAGGTCAGAACAACCGCCGCTTCATAATAGATCAAACTATTTTTTTTTCTTTTTTTTTTTTTTTTGAAAACTTTATTTTTTGGGACATTTTTTGCACGATTTGGCGGAAAGCCATATTCAAACTCCAATATGAAGGAAAAGTCGAGATTGGATTAAAAAATTTCCCCCTTGCTGGTATTCGAACCCGGGCGAAATCCTTTCCGGAATGCCTTTGAGATGACCGCGGAGTGGCGTGGCGTGGCATGGCGGGGCGGGGCGAGACCCAGCAGCGCTCACTTTATTATAGAATTTCAAGCTCGGGGGCTAGGGGACAATTATTATATTGAAAATCGCACTTTCTTTGCATTAATATCGGTCGGGCGCGCCGTGCTGGCTGCTGGCTCCTCCGCCTATTGAAATAAGATTGAAAACGAAGCCGCATACTTTTCGCGGCGCTGATGACCAGCCTCGGTCTGAATGGCTCTGGGAGAGAGTGAGGGCAGTGAGAACCAGCCCTGAGGTCGCCTCGTGGTGCGGGAACACCCCGCGCCCCAGTGCCGCCTTGCTGGCGATACTCCACGCGCACGCGGTAGCCCGCCGGTTGGCCCGCAAAACACGCGATCAAGCATACGAGCAGTGCAGGGGCGTGGTGGCCAGGCTTGATTAAGCTGTGGGCGGGGCGGGGTGGGGCGGGGCGGGGCGGGCGCTCTCTTTCCCCCTCTCTCTATGCAGATGAGGCTCATTATGGTGATTGTGCGTGGATAATGGCGCTGGATACATAGGCCGCGCAATGTGTTCCCTGACGGCGCGCCGGGCGACGGGCAGACGACAAGCAGACGACGCAGAGGACAGGATGGCGACAAGGACAGGGCATACCGCGCGACCGGCCGCTACCGGCACAGTGGTAGCGCGGCACGGCGGGCCGTTTAAGCCCATTGCCTCTCCCTTAAAGGGACCATTAATTTAACAACGGCCCCCTCGGCCCCTCGGCCAGGTCCCCAGTGATGCCCAGTGGGGTTCTCGGTAGGGGGGCGTGCCGGGGCGGGGCGGTTCGCGAGATAAAAACTGTCCTCGTGGCAGGACACACGGCGCCTCCTTTGACAAAGAAGCCCCTCCTCCAATTAACCCTTTAAAAGGGCGCGGCGATGCTGACGGCCCTTTTGAGCTATACAGCGCACAGCACAGTGGGATCCTTCCGAGAACCCGCCCAGTGGGGCGCTGCCCCGAGCACTCTCAAAACCTTCCCAACTATTTCAGGAATAGCAAAAAAAAATTAAATTGTGCCCTTATACGCAGGACTTTGAGCATGCATAAGATAACAGAGAAAAAACTTTGCGAACGGATTTATCATACATGAGAATCCAGATAGTTTCGCCTTGCATGTGCTCAGAATGGCTGGTTAGGTTTGGGGCTCTTCGGAGCGGCGCCGAGCCCTGCTGGCGCAATGCAGCTTATCCCTCCCTGGAGTGTCCCTGGCCACCTGGAGTCCGCGGTTTCGATAGTCCCATCTTTTTTTTTTACAGCTGCCACTGACCTTGGCGCCGTATATTTTTTTTTCCTGTTCAGTGCCAGTCCAATTTGCCTGCTCAAAGGGGCATTGTAAGGACCGGGGCAGGAGGGTGGCGGCAAGGGTACGGGAGAGAGAGAGAGAGAGAGAGAGAGAGAGAGAGAGAGAGAGAGAGAGAGAGAGAGAGAGAGAGAGAGAGAGAGAGAGAGAGAGAGAGAGAGAGAGAAAGGGGAGGGGGGGAGATGGTCGAGGGAAAATATAAAATGTCATTTCAAGCGCAGTTTTAACTCAGTCGGGTCTAATAGGTGTCCGCTATAGATTCAGGTCCAGGAATGCGTCCGAGAGAGAGAGAGAGAGAGAGAGAGAGAGAGAGAGAGAGAGAGAGAGAGAGAGAGAGAGAGAGAGAGAGAGAGAGAGAGAGAGAGAGAGAGTAGTGGAGTAGAGAGACAAAGAGAATGACGAGGAGACAAGGAAGGGTCAGAGAAAGAGAGGCAACAATAATCGAGCTGTTAGAGCCTCTAACGAAGTGTAAAGTAAGTGCAGGCAGAGAGCAGGCTGCCACGCTGGCACCCTCGCTACCCAAGATGTCATTTCCTTTCAGAGTTTTCCCACCCCGCGGAAACTTTACTGCTCCATGGACAATCAAACGGAAATTTTCCGAACCTGTCATCCACTGTGGGTGGATTCACCACTGCGTAATTATTCGCGCCAAATTCCTGCTCCTCGGATTTTATTTCTTTTTTTTCTCTTTTTTTATTCTTATCTCCCCCCTCCCACCTCTTTGAGAAAGTAAGAAGACTGTAAGGGGCGATGACGCAGCGGATATAAACGGGACGGAAAAGGAATTTTAGGCATGAAGCAATCCGCCTTTTGTATCCCCCTCCCCTCTCCTCTTTTGCTTATCACCGGGGGCCTGGCTGAGGGTCTGCGATGCACGTGACGCTGGGACACCGAGACTCATCATGGGGGGAGGGGGTGGGCTGGGGGAGTGGTCCGAGGCATATTCGTCGCCTCGGGACGTCCGCTAAGATAGCGTAGCCGTGCTGCGCGCAGGGACACGATTAATTAAAGCTCCCGGAACTTGGCCGCGCGGCCCCGAGTCATTCCCAGTCACTCCCAGCGGCGGCGGCGGCGGCCCGGCTGCTAGTTTGCCTACCCTCCGCCACTCCGGCACCGAACGCAACGCGCACCCCGCCAGATTTTTCATTTTTCCGGGCGCGGGTGGGAGAGGGAAAAATGTTGCTTCTGACACGCTGCTCTGGAGCCCGACGGGCGGTGTACACCTCGTTAGAGAGAGAGAGAGAGAGAGAGAGAGAGAGAGAGAGAGAGAGAGAGAGAGAGAGAGAGAGAGAGAGGAGAGAGAGACGACCCCAAGTCCTGTGCTTCCGACTCGAATAGCTGTCAGGAAATAATAAAAACGGCGTCTTGTTTGACAGAATGGAAGGCGCAGATCCTGGGCTCGTCCGACCTGCACGTCAAGACGGGGTCCTCGGTGACGCTGACCTGCGTGCTGAGCCAGGGCCCGCACGACCTGGGCACGGTGCAGTGGTTCCGCAACGACGTGCTGCTCTCCAACATGGTGGCCGCCGACGTGCACCCCAACGCCCTGGACCCGGAGCCGCGGCTGCGCATCACCGTCGCCTGGACGGACGCGCTCACCTCCAAGCTGTACATCAGCTACGCCAAGCCCGCCGACTCGGGCAACTACACCTGCAAGCCCACCAGCCTGGCGGACTCGGCCAGTGTCAACGTGCACGTCATCAACGGTCAGTGCCAACAAAGCTGCCTTAAGAAATCGGTTGCGGCAAAAAAAAAAAAATCACCTGGAACCGAACCCGGGACCCGCTGCTTACCAGCCCCACACCCTAACCACTCAACAAGCTGCCTCCTCAAGAAATCGGTTGCCGAAAAAAAAAAATTTCCCGGGATCGAACCCGGGACCTATGGCTTACCAGCATTGCACACTAACCACTTCGCTACCGGAGTGACATACTAATTACTATTTCAGCGCCGATATTGACACTTCTCGAGCTACGTCTAGTAGCACGGTTCGCTTTGTTTTTGTTTGCGGCGCGTTGGCGCGGTGCGCTTTTGCCGGAAGTGTGGCTGTGCCGAACTAAGTGGCGCGGACACTTCCCGCGGGTGAAGCGCGGCCCTGGACCGGCGGCTTCTAAACTTAGTTCGTCCACACGCTGAATTTCTAAGCCGGCGTCTCCGCACCCCCTCCCCGCCCCGAGGGCCTCTAGGGGTGCCACCACATTGTGGAGTAAAGGCCTTACCCGCACGGCGCGGCCGGGCGCAGCCCTGCGCAGCCCCACACGCACACCTGGACTTTACGTCGTGCAGGCCGGGCCGGGGAGGGGGTATCGGCTATAAGCTCGCGGGGCGAGGGGGGAGGCCTCTGCAACCGATAGTTTCCGCCATGAACAATCTTCCTGATTTAGGAAAATGATCACCCTATCCCATCCTGGTCAGTCAAAAAATACCAATAAAATCTATTTTTATTTAAATTTTTTTTACCGGTGTACAGGGTGCGTCACTGGGGTCGCCTAATATTTACTCGGCAGATGCCGCTGAGAAGGGCCAGCCGGGTGGTAGACGCTCCTGGCATCAGTTTCCGCCTAGCCGGGGATCGAACCCACGACCCTTGGTTCACGCCGGAACACCAACGTGCAGGGATGCAGGGTCAGGAAGGAGTGGGAAAGAGGAAGAGAGCATCTTTCCTTTCGAGCTGCCTCCGAGCGAGGAGGGGTTCTGTGTATAGCTTCCTGCGTACCAGCCCAGCCCAGGCCCAGCCCCCCTCAGGACCGGGCCGGGCGGCATATTTGCACTTTACGGTCACGGTAGGCTTGCCACCTGCGAGGAGCGGCACGGCGTCCACGGAGCTGCACGAAGTGAGGCAGGCCATCTCGCTCGCACGCCCACCGGCCAGCCATCCCAATCGCTGAGGCGGCAGGCCGGGCGGGCCCTCGGGGCGGAGCGGCCAACCCCACGGCAGCCGGCGCCGGCTCGGCGGCTCGGCTACTTGAGGCTTATAACGGGATTCGTACTCCGCATATGCCGCTCCCTGCGAGCGAGCATACGCACCAGCTCGCAGCGCCTTCGCCGTTTTATACCGCGGGCAAACAGCGGTGGAGCCCCCCGACGTGCCGCACCCCGCCCCGCCCCACCGCACCCCGCCCCGCCCGGAGGTAGTTTGGCCGGCCGCACAGATTGGCGAGGCGTTAGAGATGAGGTACCGGCACCACACTGCAATTGTCCACGAGCCAATCGAGAGAGAGAGAGAGAGAGAGAGAGAGAGAGAGAGAGAGAGAGAGAGAGAGAGAGAGAGAGAGAGAGAGAGAGAGAGAGAGAGAGAGAGAGTTGGGACAGGCAGGTAGCAGCCACTTAGCAGGGTGCGGCGCGGGTTGCGCTATGATTATGCAACTCCGCCCCTAGCGATGTGTCACGAGTCTCTCCCTCCCTCTCTCTCCCTCTCTCTCTCCCTCCCTGGTCCATCGCAGCCCCCTCCACCTCTTTCCCATGACACTGCAGACGCACCACGAATTGTGGTCAGGATATCGATTTTACGCCACACTGGGCACGCCGATGCCGCGCTCTATGGGGGTGCCACCCGGCACAGTGGGCGGCCAAGGTGGCAACCCAGCAAACTCGGGCAACTTCATTAGCAGTGCTGCACTAAAAACAAAAAAAAAAACAAAAAAAGTCGGTCAGCGACGGGATTTGAACCCGTGGTTGTTGCATCTGCAGCGAGCTGGGGGTAGATTGGGTGGGGCGTGCCGGGTACGTTGGGTGTGATTGGAACACGCAACGCGGCTGCACGGGCTGCACGCAACAGCAGTAGCAACAAAAACAACAGCAGCAACAACAACTGCAGCGGTCGGTCCCTTAATAATGTTGCGGGGCCATCGATGGACCAGAGCGAGTAATTAGATTCGCGCGGGATGAGCGGATTCCCCCTCCGAGGGGGGAAAGGGGAGGGGGCCATAAATTCAGGATGCCTCGGTGCCCCTCGCCAGCGGGGCTCGCCTTGGCACGATCTCTTGAGGTGAGGTCGGTCGGTGTGCCCTCGTCCCCCCCGCCGGGGCGCCCAGCCCACCAGGCCTACCAGGCCCACCAGGCCCACCAGGCCTACCAGGCCCACCAGGCCTACCAGGCCCACCAGGCCCACCAGGCCCACCAGGCCCACCAGGCCCACCACAGCGCGACGTGAACGTCGTCCCTGTCTTCCTGGAGGAGCACGACGACAAGGAAGCCCGACTCAGCTGGCTGGCAGTCTACTTCGTCATTCATAACCAAAAAAAAAGGGATTTTTTTTTATTTTTTTTTTTAATTGTTTTGATTTTTGTACGGATACGCGTGGAACCAGGAAGGTGCTGGATTGGTGGCTAAAACGTGGTGGAATTTGAATGAAAATGACGTTGCGTTATCTTGGCTTTTGTCCCGCACTGCGCATTGTCAACCATGAGCGCAGACAGACAGACGGATAGTCAGTCGGACGGACAGACAGACGGCCTGCTTCCGGGCAGACGGGGGGACGCACTGGCGGGCACAGAGTGCGTCTGGGACACTAATATAGCGTCTCTCCATCGGCCCCCCATTCATCATTCACCTGCACGCAGTGCGCTGCGACGCCGCACTCCAGCTCGCCTTGTCCCCGGGTCGCCTCGCCAACGACCAGCCCCCCCCCCCTTCCCCTAAAGTGGCGAGGAATACGCGCCACTCATTTTTGGCCAGTCACGCTGCACTCGACCCACGAAGTGCGGGGCCTGCTTGCAGCAACTGCAGACAGACAGACAGATCGGTACGTTCGGGCAAGCAAAAAAAGGGGGAACGGAGCGCCTGGGAGGTAGGCAAACACCGTGCGCGCGATCGCGCGTGTTGGCCGCTCTGCCTATCCTCCCGGCGCCCACTGTCTGTAGACTTGCCGCCCCGCCCCGCCCCGCCGTGCCTCCGCGCCGCTTGAGCCCCTTGAGGAGCAGGAATCTCGGCTCCCATATTTCTTTCTCGCGAAATAAAACTGCGATGGCGATCACAATTTGTGTAACTCACACACGCGGGCTGCAGGGGAAGAATCACAAACTCCCCCCTCCTCCCCCTCCCCTTCTCGACCCACTTCGAGGCCGTGTGGGGACGTGCCGATATCTCCCCGTGAAACAGGAGGTGTAATTCATCTCCCAACTGCCTCGCCCCGCCTCGCCCCGCCCCGCCCCGACGACAAATTCCCCAACTTTGTTGATTCCGACTGATGACTCTGCTCTTCCGGTCGAGGGGAGACTTTCGGTCTTTCGGGTCGCGAGGGGAGGCCAAAATTATGCCTTTGTGGGCGGGGTGTCTTGGCGGGCGTGGCGGCGGGGCATTGTTTCGCAGCGTTCGGTACCGACACTGGAGGGGAGAGACCGCCTCGACCTGGGCACCTCGTTATTGAACCCCGCTCTCTCTGTTGCAGGCGAGCACCCCGCGGCGATGCAGCACGGCAACAAGAACCGGGCGAGCGCCCTGTCCCTGCACTGCCTGGTGTACTCCGTGGCGCTGGTCGTCATGAGAAGATGAGACTGGAGCACGGCGCTGGGGGCCTGGACCTGGGTCTAGCCCGCCCGGCCCGGACCGCCCGGACCGCCCGGACCGCCTGGACCGCCCGGCTTCCGGCACCGCCTTGCTGCTCGCCGAGCCGCCACCTGGGACTTCCCTGGCCTTCCCCGGGCCTCCTTGGAACTCGGCGGCGGGTTGGACTCCCGGTCGGACTCCCGGTCTGACTCCCGGTCGGACTCCCGGTTGGACTCCCGGTCGTGTTCTGGTGCTGCTGTCGAGTGACGGCAATCGTAGACAGTTTTGTGTTGGAGTTCGTCAAGATGAGCGCGTCGCTGTTTGGCGCGGTGCGTTCACCGCGGTGCAGTGGGCTGTGGTTCGATTCCCCGCCGCGGCGCTCGGCGAGACGGGCGGGCGGAAGGGACGACTTCTGTGACACACTCGCGAAACACTTCCGTTAGAAGAAATTTGTTTTTGTTTGTTATTGTTGTTGTTGGGATGACGGAGGGGGGAATGACAGGATCGGGTCATCTCGGATCTTGATCTGGTAGCAAAGAGGGGGGGGGGCCGCTCGGTTCCGGCTTCGGGGCATGCAGGCATGTCAGTCGGAGAACGGTTTGTGCAGGATAGAGGAAAACGTTGCAAAACGGGACTATTGTTTGTATCTTTGAATATCAGATCTCTCTCCAGTATATGTGTCAATAAGTTTCACCGAGGGGAAAACAACTCAAAATTTTTGTGTACGTATTAGAAAATTTCTTGAATTTTTTTTGAATTTTTTGAAATGTTTGGTGTTTGGATGGGAAACGGTACGATACCAAGTCGCCGACGGGATTAACCCCATGTGTTGTTGTGCCGAGGGCGCAACCACACCGTTCTCCCTGGTCGGTCCTGGAAAGACAATTTCGTGATTTTTTGTACAATAAATCTTCAAAAAAATACAAATTTTCAAGAAAATTTTTCAAAAATTTCGAAATTTTTTGAAATTTTATATTTGGTGTACATGCTTTTGGCCAGTTGTTTTCCCCTCGAGTCTCACTCATTAATTGAATAATTTGATTGCACATTAGAACAGCAATAGACGGACCGAAATGCCAGGCTACAGCTGCTAGATTTAGAAATTGTTACGAACTTTGGAGGCCTTTCCTTGCACTGAGCTACAGTAAATTCGCTTATCAAATTTCGCGCGGTTTTTAAGTCACATCCGTGGCCACATCAGCTCTCGTCATTCTGTTTTTGAACAACTTTTGCAAAACTATAATTTTTTGGCGCGCATTTTTTTGGCTGTGTTGGCCATTCCGTTGATGCAAGGCGTTGCATGATGAAGTTGGCAACAGCGGTAAATCGCGCGGCGACGCTCAGGGAGCCGTTAACGAGCAACAACACTAGGCGCGGACACGTTGTTGCTTTAGAAAAACAGCAGTTTGCTTGCCTCGCGAAGTCGCGAAGCGGACGGTGCTTACACCGCAAAAACAAATTGCTTCAATTGACTTTTTTTACGTTTAGCCAATACCAGAGTTCATTCGGTCTGCTTTTTCGGCACTCTATATTTCTCGACCATCTTTCGCAGTCATCTTGTACCTGTATAAACTCTTTCTTTGACACTCTGCGCATCATATCCAACCGGAAATGAGTCCTTCATTCCTCTCTTTTTCCTGTGGTGGTTCCTTTTTCTGATGCTGTTCTTAATTAATACGGCAATCTAAGACTGATAGCATTGGTGATTGTCTACCTTCTGTAACAGAAGTTTTGTCTTGTTCTTGTAGCGTTTACAAGCACGTCTTTGTTTTGGATAATAACAATTGCAGGAACGTAGAGTTAATTGATTCACTTGAAATGTTTTTTACGGGATGTATGTAATGTTCTTGGTTGGTGATTATATTTTTTACTGGCTCTGCCTTTTGTGGAGAGTGAGTGGAACTTCGTCGTGGACCGCGGGGACGAAGTTTCCGGAAATGGGAAAAAATCAAATGGGAACAGATAAAATTGAGTGGCAGATCTAAATCACTGGTTTTCAGGATGATTGTAAAGAAATGGAAACTGTTTAATATGCTGGTTGGAAGACATTTTAAGCAAAGAAAACTTTGTGTGTTTGACTCTTTTTTTTTTCCAATTTCAGACCAGAGTATATTCTGACTTCCAGAACTGTGCTGTATAAAGTCATGATCAAATATGTACATAATTATATATTAATTTTCTTTAGACTTAGTGAATAAAAGTAATCAAACGTTTTGAATCGTTCATTTCCCAAACACCAACTTCCAACCACCTCTCTTCATTCATTCATTGCGACAGTTCGGCCCTGATGACAATGGGAATTTGAATCACCGCAGCACATCTAGAAATAGTGCTGATGTTGGGCTGGGTAGTGCAGGACACCCCTGGAGACCGCAGGGAGCGGCAGGGAGCGGGGAGAGCTCGCAGAGCTGCCCTGCGCAGTAGTTGGAGGAGATGGTGCGGACAAATTTATCACCAGGCATAGAAAACTTGCAGCGGCGCCCGTCTCGCGCCTTTTCACAAAGTCCCAGCCGAAACGCCGTCCATACCTGTTTTCTGTCTTCGTCCATCCCATTCTCCCTCTCTGCCGCCTTTGTCTCCTTGGGCCCGGGGCCCGGGGGGAGGGTGGGGACAGCACTAGCCATGCATTGCTGGACGCAGCTCGGTGGTCTACGCAAACTTGGGCTGTAAATTACGGCACCGCTTCTTCGAGCTGCCGTGCTGCAGCGAGGAGCCCGTCATGGCGGTCATGGCGCACCACACTGCAGGGAAAACACCGTCTCCGCCGCCCAGTGGACCGGAAGCCCGACCTCCACATCCGGGAAACTGTTCGAACCGATGACAAACTGGTCTCCTTTCTACATCTGACGCCACGGGTACACTCCAGCCTGCGACAGCTCAGCTACAATTCATTTTTTTCTGAGTGAAGGGTCGGAGAATGAAACCAAACTAATCAAAACCACTAATCTTTTAATTCATAATAAATATTTTACAGGATTTGCTACACTCCTGCAGCAACAAATATTTGAGCTGCACAGCTAGCAAGCCAGACAAATGTTTAGAAAGGATAACGGCTTGGTGTTTTTAACATGAACCCGATAGGTACTAGCAACTGAAATATGACAAATTTTATTGAATGCAGGTAAACTCACACATACCTCTGGCATTAGAAACAAAAATAATTAAAATTTTATCATAAAAATTAACTTTTACAACAGGTAACAGACGTTCCCACACAAATTCAACAAATGTGGTATGTGTCACAAGGGGAAAATTCATTGGAAAACTTTTGATAGATTAATAGGTTTAGAAACGCAAGGGTGTACTGTAACTTGAATACTCATAAATCTATGGAAATAATAACCAAAACAACACAGAATGTATAACAATCAACTGAAACAACATTCAACTCAGTTTATCTCCAATACCAGTTCTTCTCATCTCAATTATCCAAAAATTTAGACCTAGAGAAATTAGTAGAATTAATTTGAGCTTACCCACGCATTGAGAAGAGAAGAACTACTTGTCGGCAGAAGGAAGAAAAGTGTTCTCCAAATTAAACAAATTGAATAAATACACCTAATTATTAAATGCATCATGTCCCTGGTCAGGTAACCAATGAGAATCCAGTGGATCTTGCCATGGTCAGAAAACTTAACATGGCTAAATATGTTACACACTAAGGCATTACTAAAATGTGTTACGTACATAACATGTCAAGTACATTAATTCTCATTCAGAAACATTCAGTTAGGTAGCTGCCGTTGTAATTTAAACTTTGCAAGAAGATAATGGCAAGGCGAACTGACCCTAGCTATTAAGCTACTTTGATTACTACAGGGCATAGGCATACTGCTTTTAATAAAAGAATCAAACCAAGCAGTGTTTCATTACACACATTTGTAGAAGACTTAAATTGGCATTCTGATACAGGCTAAAAATACACATATGCTTGATATGAAAGACAAAGACAAAGACAACCTGGCAACAATTTTAATTGCTCTGCCACAGTAGTCTGAAGCAAGGCCATTCCTACCAATTTAGTGTTGATAAGACAGCTAAAAACTCGCTCACAGGGAATGAACTAAATTATCCATAAGGAATCAAAACATGGAAGTTGCACTGTTTGATTTGATGGTAAGGGAAAACAATGCCTTGGGGAGAGGACGGAAAAGTAGTTAACAATACATTCTCTTAAGTACAATACATAAAAGAGCAAAGAGCATTAATATGGTTTTTCATTTTAACAAAAATATTCACTTCACTCACACAAGACAACTTGACATTCAATTGCACAATGAAAAGCAAACACATGGTTGTATGGAGTTTTATTAATACAAAATGTGGCACCTTAAAAAAATCACAACCCCTCAAAATATTAACCTTTGGCCAGACATCAACAACCCAAAAGTGGGGAGCCATAAAAGAAACTTCAAAGTTTGCTGGCAAAAGTATTCTTTATAGTTGCTTGGCAAAATAATACTTAAAAATACAAGATCAGATAGGAAAAAGGGCAAAGAAAAAACAAGAAAGAAAACAGATGGGTTACTGCAACACAAATAAAATAGACATAAAATAAATAATAAATAGGTCATAAATACCAAGTTTAAAAAAAACAAAAAAAACACACTCAACATATTTTAGATCATTCAAATTGATATGTAATGATAACAAACACAACTGTCTGCCATAACTAAAGGAATCCATTGTCATTTTATAATTTCCAAATTTTAACAAAACTTCATTTACACATACTTGACTTATTTCAGTAACACTAATATTTGCATCTGTCTAACCAGATTACATAAAGACCAACATCATAGGACGGCTGTAAATAGTTTCCAAGACCCAAGTAAAGAGTTTCCCTGAGGTGGGGATTCAGTGGATTAAAGTCCAATGAACACTTGGTGATGGACGCCACTTCAGAGAAAGTCCTCGCGGACGGATGGAGAACACAGGGAGTCCCTCCCACATGGAAACATGAGGTGAAACAATGTCTGAAGGTTAAAGGGCGCATGTTTCATGCAAAATTTCTGTCAGATGTGAAAATATGAAACTTCCTTAATTGAAAAGCACGAATATCTGCCACAAAAAACATAAACCATTGAAAAGACACACTTTCACAACACTGAAATTCAAGAAGAAGCGTGACATTTACAGTATTTTTACAATTGAGCTGCACGTATACCACAGTATCTGGGCGGACTAATAGGATAGTAATCAATACATAAAAAATGTTCTACAAAAGACCTCCTGTAACATGAAAAATTAAATCAAAATGAAAAAAGATCAATTTTGGGTGGAGTGTTTTATAATACACATATTTTTTGTTTAGGTGACAACTTTAACAACCCTTACATTAATACCAACATACATCACACTATTCACGCTATTATACCCTAGATTAGATAGCCCTTGTGGGATTGACAAATTACACTCAAAGAGGGCGGGACACAACTTGGTCAAAAATTCGATAAGGAAAATATACCCTAATTCTCACAACACTATCCTGCAAAAATGCAGAGTGAGGTTCTTAAGAAGGCATCCAGTCTGTTCATACACATTCCCTTGCAATATCTCATAACTCGGTCAGCACAGGCAAGATTTCACTCAAGTCTCAAACTTCTACTGCTGAAGAATACATTATTCTTAACAATCACTTGGGTCACATAACAATCAGTTCTCATTATGAGCATATTACTTTTTTTCATCAACTTTGCGGCTACCAAGAAGCCAGGACCAGAGCAAAACAGCTCGCCTGCAACTGCCCGAGCCCAACTCCTACAAATAGTCTCTCTGCCTTGGAGATTGGCCGGCGAATCTGGGTTTACTTTGCCTAGATGGAGTAGAGTGACTGGTGGCAGGAGGTGGGCGTCGAGCTGTGCGGATTTCTCGATCCATTTCCAAGTCTTCCAATCTCTGAGTCAAATTCAATTTTTGAACAACAGCAAGGCGAAGTAACTGATTTAATGTCTTCTTTTCCTCATCAGCAGCAACAAGCTGTCGCTGTAACTCATCAACCTGTGTCACATATTCTTCGCACCGAGCAGCAAACATAGCACGAAGGCTGGAGAACGTAGCAGCATCCTCTTTCAGCAACCTTAGCTCATTTCTAAGCTTCATCATTGTTTCACTAACAATGGCCTTTTCATTTTCATACTTGGATTTGAGATTGGTGAGGGCATGTTCAGCTGTATTTTTGTTGGACTTCAGAACAGTGCGTAGAGTAGCAATCTGGTCGCGCTTAGTCGAGAGAAGTGATTTTAGCATAATGACTTGCTCTTGAGTGGCACTATCAGAATCCTTGGAGGCTGAAACTGAAATAGAAGATAATGTGAGATAAAAAGATATATTGCAACATGAAATTGTATAAAGCATCCAGAATATAAATGGAACTTACAGTCTGAACCAATGTTTACACCCTTGTGCTTGGAAGATTCTATCAAGTTTCCAACAGCAGAGGCAAGGTATTTTATCTGATCAAGCAAGGCTTCCACAGTGCGGGCCATGCCAGTGAATTCTTTGAAGCTACCCATTGCTTCAAGACGTCCTCCCATAAGATCAACGCCTGGTTCAGTTTCACTTTCATTCTGCTTCTCATGGTCAAGCAGCACTAGGCTGGGAGATTCTCCATTGAGCGTGCACACTTGGTGGTAGAGCTGAGCCACTTCATCAGACGCAGCAAGGACATTGTTTTGAGTTGACGTGATTAGATCACTTGCCTCTTTAGCGAGGGAACCCAGAAGAAGCACGTCACCATCCAATTCCGACACACGCTGTTCAGCGTCAAGTAACTGGAAATATAAAAAAACATTGTAAAATACATGTAAAGCGACAATGTCGATTGAAACATGGAAATAGAAAGTGCATTAGCTCCCCTACATATGGAGCTCTGCATTTAATTGTTACCATATTTTTTAAAAAGTTGCAAACATGATTTTGGCAAAAACTGACCTTGTTTTTCAGGTTAACAACTTCTGATTTAAGCTGTAAAGTTGCATCAGAGCAATTCAGATTCTTTTCCAATTCTTTAAGGGCCACTTGCAAGGCCTCTAATTCATTGGCAGCCACAGTGAACCAGGACTTGAACTGGTTTGGGTCACCCTACAACACAAATTGAGGAAAAGGTGTCATGTGGGATAAAGACGGAAAAATCTACAAGGATCGTTTTCAAGGGTTGTGCCTATACCTTTGATGATTTTTTGCAATGATTTTGAAGTGAATCAATATTGGCGCTGATCTGTAGAATCCGGGCCATGAGGGTGCTTAGTTCGCCCCGAGATTGTTCCAAGGAGGATTGAGCTTCACGTAAATTAGATGTTAACTGCACCTTTTCGGTTTCAGCCTGCAACAAGAAAGCACGGGACCAATTTAAGAATAGCTTGTGGATAAGAAAATAATAGTTCATAAAAACGCAGTAGGGTATAAAAAAATCTGTAAAAAGAAATAAAAAAACTAACTTGTTCTAGCTGCTTTTCAAGTTTCTTCAGTTCATTGAGATGGATTTCACTGAAGAGGTCGACTTGTTTTCCATCTGGTGATGCTAGTTCACTACCCTTCAGATCTTCTTCAATTCTTTTCAGGACTGGAAGCTCTTCCTCTCCATCACTACCCTCTGCTGCAGTTCCTGAGAAAATCAAGGTTTAATTGAGTCCCATTAAGCATATCACATAGAGGTATCTGTCACCCTTTACAATGCAATCGCGCAGCACTAAACATTCATATCATATTCTATACCTCTTATACTGTAGGCTAAGTTGCTCAGATTGTACATAGATTCATTATTGATTCGCTGATCAAGTTCTTTCTTTAAGGCATACTTTGCCTCACGTTCAGCTTGAAGTGATTCTAAGGCTTCCTCCAAATGTTTAGTGGCAAGGTTTTTCAAAGTGGCTGATTCTTCTAGCTGACCCTGTGATACTTCTAGCTCATCCTGAAGCCTACGAAATTCAACTTTTACACCCTCAAACTCAACCTGGAAAAACACTCAATATTAGGAACAACAACACAAATCAAAGTCACAGGCAACAAAGAAAAGAGCATACCTGTGCTGATCTGAGGACAGCAACTTGCTTCTGAAGAGTAATGTTTTCTTCTTCAACATCAGCCATATCCTGTAAAAGACGAGTCTCCCTACTCTTGAATTCTCGTAACTCAAGGCGTAAGGACTTCCTTTCACTATCCCTTTCTTCATTATCTTTATCAAACTCCATCTGCTGGTGAGCAAGACGGTCCCGCTCTCCAACAACTCGTTCAAGTTCTTGGCGAAGCTGAAACATTTGTGTTACAAATACACGTTAGACAAACGTTACGACACATTGCTTTGTTGTTTTATCATCAGTCTCTGCACCTGTTTGGTTTCATTTTCCAGCTCCATAATCTGCAAGGTGAGGGATGATTCCAATGCTGCTGACTCAGACAGGAGAGACTCTTCTTGTTCGATGCCTGTTTCTGTCGTTGCTCTGTGAGTTGATTGAAACTTGGCGAGAGCCTGTAAACAAGGCCAGACAAACCACAACATAACAATGAGCTCCATCATTCAAAACAGTCATATTTTGAAACAATGACGACACAAACCTCTTGAGTAATGTCCAATTCATGGCGAGTGCTATCATAAACCGTTTCTAGATAATCACACCTCTGCTTGAGTGCCTTGGTCTCCTCCAGGAGGCCTAACCCATACTCAGCAGACTGGTTCCTCTCCGCCACAGCCTCGTCGAGTTCGCGCCCCAGACGTTCCAACTCGCGCTTCAGATCTTCCACTTCCAGATCCTTGCCACCGTCAGCTTTGCTGGGGTCTGAACTCGGTGTAGCCATGGTAAACGTTGTACAGGTACTCTGGGCTATCGGTCTAACTCAGATACCACAAGTCATTTCTAGGCTTCTACAAAAAAATCACAACCTCTGATTCTCTTCATGGTAAACAGAGCTAATCCAGCTTTAAATCATTCGATCATTGAGCGTTTACAAACATTTTGATGTTTTGTCTGTCACTTGAATTCGAGAATCGGCTCAAAAATATATTGACTGTGACACTGAAAGATGATGAGGACGTAATGACCGAAAGTGTTGGAAGGCTTCTGCTCTGCTGCAGTGACTCTCGTTTCTGTTGCCAACATGCAACGGATTGAGTTGTTATTTTATATCTATTTTAAATATTCAAAAATATTTTTGTTTTGTAAGAAACGCACTTTTTCATCTTTTGCGATATCTCAAAATCTCAAAATAGGAACTTTAACGCGGTGAAACAACTTAGTTCCTAAGAACATTTTGTGTTGGTTGTTATTTGCTTTGATACTTCGTAGCCTCGCACAAGGCCCACGGGGGTCGATATTTGAGTCGATCTTGGTCGATAGTTCAAGTGGCGCGGTGTACCTGTAGAAGTTCAAAAATCAGTCGTTGTCGTTGCCGTATAAATATCCCTTTTCGTTTATATGCTGTGCTTTATTTAAGTCACCATGAAGCCCGTTCTTCACGTAGAAGTGGTGCAGAAAAAGGAAAGGTAAGCGTTTTCATAGTTTTATCTGGTGTTGTGACCGAAAAAAATTACTGACAACTGTCATTGGCGTTCTAACCTCTACATTCATCTCAAAGGGTTGTACCTTCAAGGTTGTACTGCTAGTCAGTTTTTGTGCAGTTGAAACTGTCATGCGCTCTACGCTCTACCCATTCGATCAATCATTCTCATTTATTCAATTTCAGCAATGTCCTAGAGACCACTCTGCACAATTATGTTCTTGCTGGCCTGGAAGCTCGAAAAATTATTTCACCGGGCTCAACACTCAGTAATTTGTCGAATGAGCTCCTTGCTGACCATGTTGAATCAATCCACATCTGTGAACACAACAACGAAGGGGAGTTGCAGGTAGGGGTGCTTTCCCAATTTTTAAATCCTCTACTCTTAAAATGTTTCACTTTTCACTGTTATCCTCTTTCAGTCACTCAATGTTGCGGATCTTGAACTACACATCCACACTTTCAAATTGGATGATGAAGGAGTACAAGTGGAATGCATTGACAGTGGAGACGGTGATGGGCAAGAGGTGTCTGCTGCACAACACTGGGTGTTGCCCTCTCGAGACTTCAATGGACTGTGGGAGAACTTAATTTACGAATCCAACATCAAAGAAAATGTATGCACTTTCTGTTAGATATCATGTCAACAAAGAATCTGGTTGATTCATAAATTTGAGTTTGCTTCTGTACAGCTGCTTCAATATATGGAAACAACTCTTCTTTTCTCTGATCGAAATGTATGCCCTCATGTAATTACCTGGAATCGAGTTATCCTTCTTCATGGACCTCCAGGAACGGGCAAGACATCTTTGTGCAAAGCTCTGGCCCATAAACTTGCAATAAGAATGTCCAAGAGATACTCATTTGGCCAGTTACTGGAGGTCAACAGCCACAGCTTATTTTCCAAATGGTTTTCAGAGGTAAAAATAGAGATTTAGACTGTTTTCCTATTTTTAATGCTAAAATATCAATATTATACTTTTTCATTTCAGAGCGGAAAACTTGTTATGAGAATGTTTTCCAAAGTGAAAGATCTAGTTGCAAATCCCAATGCTTTAGTAATAGTTTTAATAGACGAAGTAGAAAGCCTTACACATTCGAGGAATTCTCAAGCAGGAGTAGAACCATCAGATGCCATCAGGACAGTAAATGCTGTTTTGACTCAAATCGACGAGCTGAAGAAGTGAGTAGTCCATCTTGTCATATTGTATGTACGTATTTTTGGTCGTTGAAAAATAGAATATAACTCTCTATACTCTTTGCCCTCTCTAGATATCCTAATGTATTAATCATGGCTACATCCAATGTAACAGATGCAATTGATTTAGCGTTTGTAGATCGGGCAGACATAAAACAATACATCGGCCCACCTCCTGTGAAGGGTATATACAAAATACTTTCATCCTGTGTTGCTGAACTAAGCAGAGTAAGTCTATTTTACTTGCTAGTTTTCCTTTTTCAGTCTGACGTATTGATTGATAATGTTTTACAGGCAAATATCATCACACCTAAGGAAGAAGTTCATATCTATGATGGCATTGTGCAAGTCCAAGCCAAGAATGAAGATGCTGTAGATGCCTTCAAGAACAGTCTTCGACTTCTAGATATTTCAAGGCAAGACTGCATGTTGTTTGAACTGTTTCTTTCCTTCAATTAGTGTGTCCAATAAGTTAGTTATTCTTTCTTTTTGTGTTTGCAGGCAATGTCAAGGTCTGAATGGAAGAACTTTGCGTAAATTACCCTATCTTGCTCATGCCCTATTTGTCCAGAAGCCTGCTACAACTCTGGAGGAGTTTCTTGCCGCACTAGAGAAGGTATTCTTCCAACATAAATCAGAAATGAGTGAGTTAAAATCGAAGTAGGGTTTTCAAATATCTTTTAATTAAAATGGTCAGTGTGATACCCCAGTTACATTTTATTTTATGGATCAGTTTATTTTTAACCACTGGAAATACTGACATGTCACTTTGAGCCCCAGCCACCATAACATGCACCTCAAGTAAAATATTCATAAATACCCTGTCATAAAAGAATAATATAGCATAATGAAGAGGTAATTGAACCCTTGAATTTCATTGTAATCCACTGGGCCTAACTAAATCACACAAAAATAAAGCATCACATTGGCAAGACTAAAATCATTTAGTTACACCCATCAGAGAGCTCACCACTTCAGAACCTCACAGTACAACCAAGATGGTAAACTGTGAAATTGAAAATGAATGTAACAGTAACTAGGATACATCAGCACATATCAGGTGCAAGATTTATTGTCAATTATTTGTCCTCTTCCCGAGTTCCGTGACATGAGTTTTCATGTCTTATACATAACTCCACACTATAACACTTCTGGCCAAGCTGCAAGACTTTGGTCTTGCCCTAGGATTCTTACCTTAAACTCCGTAATTATTCAACAAAAATTTAACATTAAATTTCTTCTAAGTTCATACACAGGAACCAAAATAAGCCCTTATTCTTAAATCAGTCTTACACTGAAATGTCACTTGCATAGGGAGAGTAAAATTGATAACAGCTATTGAAAACACAAAAATGTTCTCTGGATAGTTTTTTTTGTGTTTTTTTTTCCTTTCACGTAAAAAATCATCATTGAGGTTTATTTACTAGAAAGTTTTGTGAGATCGTAAGACTTGCTCCCTTCAAAATTTAAAACATTAATTAAAGCAAAATTAAAATGGAATACTATACAGATTACACAAAACATTCTTCTCAAAGAGGCAATGTTCTAACAAAAGACAGTTCTTTTAAAATTGTGTAATGTCTACAACTAAGCACATGGGTTGTAAGATTGGAATACTGTGGTGTAGTTCAGTAGTACAAAGCCTGCCACTGCTCCGATTGCTGAGCCCACCTGTGTCATAGCACCGTACCAAAATAGGCCTTTACCACCATTTTTACGGAACCTTGTAGCAATGGCCAGTTTGATGTAAGATATAAGACCAGTAAATAAAACCCAAGAAATTACCTGAAAAAAGTAAAAATTAAGGATATGAGATATAAGTGTTTGATCTATGTTGAAGATTGACAGGCATTTACTTACCACTAGAGCCTCTCCTGCCTGGGTGCCCACTAGAGGTGGGCGAGGACTTCTAGTTGCAGTGACAAAAATATACATTGCTACAACAACTGTGGGGAATGCCATCAAAGATATTGCAGAAAGTGAAGTGAAGGTCGCAAAAAATAGAATGTAGCATGCTACTGGGTTTGCCATACTTCCCAAATTGATGGCAAGATGATATGCTACATTACCGTAAGGCAGGCAGGAGTAGGATTGGATTGAAGGGAACAAACCATTAGCTATTGCAGAGGCACAGGCCTGCATGATGAGGAAAATTGCATAGGTGCGGCTATTCATTTTCTGTAAGAAAGAATGGCAACTTTAAGAAAACGCGCACTCAATGCCTGCCAAAATAACATCTGATAAAGGTGAAGTTTTACCTTCACTTGACTAGTCAGAGAGGAAGGGCCACTGTCAAACTCTTGTGGTTCTACATTGCCTCTCCCACTGTCACCATCTGAAGTTTGGTTTCTTGCTTTGTCAAGAGAAACAGGTGCCACCATACTTGACCTGGCATCCTCAATCTCGTTGTTATTTTTCCCAGGGCTAGAATAATCATTCTTTTGTCGCTTGCAAACAGGAAGGTACTTAAGCAACAAAAATGAGATAAGACTTAGAAGTTGAAGGAAAAAAATGAGGATCAGAAATGTGGAGACAGAAAAGAGAGGGGGTGGGGTATACTGCTTTTTAGGGCCAGCTGGGTTTGACTCATCTAAGATACACGTTGGATTGCCACCCACTCCTTGCAATAGTGATGTTATACTAGGAATAAACGCGCTCAAACCTTCACCAATCATGTATGAAACCAGATATGTCTCTTTGTATCGGCTCATATAAGGTATGAAAAGAACAGAACTTGTACATGCTACCAGAGCACTTGTGAACACCAAAGTTAGCAAAGGAACACTGTGAAAAGATTCTCCTATCTTGACTGTTTGCCTGGAAAGTAAAATTTCATAATCACTTAAGGTAGAAAAAAATTAAGAGTGGTAAATTAACTTAAATCATTAGTCTAAGAAGTTACCCATAAAAGAAGGACATGAGCAGGAGGGAAATGCATCCTATAAACATGAGAATTGAAATAAAAATACTGTCTGGAACTTTTCCCTTGCAAAATTGCTGCACCATTCCATAGCAAACTCCTCCAATATTAGCCGCCTGCAATCAATCAAAAAAATAATAATAATTTTGTAGGCAGTACTGTCCACACTAATAACAAAAAGTTTTTATATTTTCAGAGAAAAAAAGAGGTATGAATGATTGCATTGAATCCATCATGACACTTGCCTGAATTAAAACGACAATATACGAGGGCAGAGCCCAGCCCTCTGGGGCATTAAATACAAGCAGTGGTAACTGCGTATACATTCCGTTTATACACAGCCACGCTCCCATTCCAAAGAGGGCAGCAAGCACATCCACAAGCAGGACACGATTTCTGAGTCGTTCCTTTAAGGAATAGAAGACCCCCATCTTGGCTGGCGCTGCTGACATCTGTCTTCTACTACAGTTGATGTGCTTTATTGGAGAACTACTGTCGTAGAGCAGGGGAGTCTCCTCGGTGACCTTCCTCCTGAAAGAGGGAAAACAAGGTAGTTAGTATAACAGACAGAAGACGACAAAAGAATTTTGGAGTGTTTCTAGCATGCCCCTTTCAGAATACAAATTATTTTTTTTCTAGTCAAAAGGGCATGGATGATGCAATTTTGAGGAACGCATCAAACTATGTGACAGTCTGATGCGGCGCCTGAGACGCTCGAGACGAAACTGCTGCGTGATATCCCTCACACGCAACAAGTGCCAACTTGTCCTTTGGCTTCAAATTCTTGGATGGACCAGTATGTGACCCGGTTAGAGGTGCTAAGTTCAGGTTACGTTTTCGGGGGACGGACGCCTTGTACGCCACGGCACAAGCCAGACACGCGACGAACGACTACAAAACGCGCCCCACAACGCGTCCGATGCGCTCCCAAGCCCCGTACATTCAAAGGGAGTCGGCGGTCATCCTTCTTCCATGACAAATATTGTAATCGGTTGCCAAGGTCTACTTGGCTTGCAAAAGAGGCTTCTGCTTCTTGAAGCTCGGGCAACGCAAGCAGACGACAGTGGACAGACGACGAGAGAGCACTCTGGCCAACTTTCCGGGTCCTTCCCCCGTTCGTCAACACAGCTGTGTGCGTCTGTGTCCTTCTAGTCAACCAGGACGCCTCAACCGTCGTATCGAAAGAACCTAGGCGGGTGTCCTACAGCTGCAGGCGGAGGCAATGTGTTTACATCTGTCACTGCGAGATTGCCTAAACTGCCGAGTCATCCGTGGAGCGCGCGATTCGAACACGCGAACGTCGGAGCGCCGCAGACCTGGCGCTGGCGGGGAGAGTATCGACCTGTCTCTCCAGCCAGCCGAGACCGCACACTGTGAGAGCGGAGCCGCCTACCTCACCGGTGTGCAGCCTCCAGGTGTAAGGTCCACGTAGAGTCCTGGACTCCAGGCGCCCCGCACGCGCTGCGAGGCCGAGGACTGCTGGAGGAACCTGGCGCGTGCTGGACAAGCTCGGTGCGTAACAGGACGGACTCTGCTCCACCGCGCGCCGCCAGTGGCATGCGCACTGTACTCTGTACACTGGTCGCGGTACGCGCGGTACCTGCGGGCCACGTGTACGGCGGCGCCGGGACTCTGTCGTCGCGTTCACAGAGAGAGGGAGAGAGGGGGAGAGAGAGAGAGAGAGAGAGAGAGAGAGAGAGAGAGAGAGAGAGAGAGAGAGAGAGAGAGAGAGACGGGGATTAGGAGGGTAATTATCCACCCAGCTCGTCTGGTCGTGCCCGCCGACGGCTTGTCGCCGCGTCGCTGGTGTGATAAGTCAAGCCACCTGCCGGAGTCTCGTCCCCCGCGTGCCGTGGACTTGCCGTGGGTTCGGCTAAGGTCCTCCCCCCTCGTGTGTCGCGGCCTGCTGCCCGGTGGCCCCAGAGCGGTCCCTGCGCGGCTCAGCCCCCCCGCGAGATTCCACAGCCTCGCCAATCAGACGCCTTGACTGCCAATCGATAAATGTGAATGATTCCTCGACGGCGCGCTGCGGGCGCTGGACTGTCTGCCCGCCGGCCCACTGTGCTGGAGCGGCTCCTCGCAGCCCTACCTGTCCATGGTGGCCTCGCTGGCTTTGCCTGGAGCAAGCTGTAGGGTTGATTCGACCGCCGCCCCGTCTGGCCCACTGGGACTCCGCGCGTCAGCTGTTCGCGGCCTGTCTGCCAAGAGCCTGGGCGGCACGGCACGACGCTCTTTCCAGGCCGGTTCACCTTATCAGAGATTGTACACAGTGTGGTGGCGGGGTCGGCCGGCAGACTGGCTGCGAGACGAAGCTTGCCGAGCGGGCCAAGACAACAGGAAGCTCTTCGAGTGGCCCGGGTGAAAGCCCGCTGAAAGCCCGCCGAAAGCTCGCGGGGAGGGAAGGCTTCGCATGGCCCGCACTAAGGGATGCGCCCCACGTGGGGTAGAAGCCCGTTGAGGCGGTCACTATCCCAGACGCTCTTTGAGCTGCAGAGTCGCTAGATGGGACTCGAATCAAACGTGTGACCCCACCAATGGATTGCTCTCCGAACGAGGAATCCATTGGTGGGGTCACTCGTTCGATTCAAGTCCCGTTTATCGACTCTGAGGCTCAAAACGTGTCCAGGATTTTGGCCACCCACTGTGCGGGGCTTGCGTTTCCGAACAGTGGACGAGCATGCGCGAAAGTGACCGCGGTTCGTGCCGCGAATGGTATCGTCATGCCCTAGCTCAACGTGGGTACACTGCCAGGACCAGGACCCAGGAGCCGAGGGCGAGGCTCTGTCCAAAACAACGCACTCCGCACTCGCACCGCTCTGGCCTCGGGGAAGCGCCCTGGGCGCTCCCAGGTACTTTTGTTTCATCTAGGAACGCGGCTTGCTGAGCCACCGGCGCTGTGTGTCATAGCGAGATAGCGGACCTCAGAGCGGAGCGAAAGACAAAAAGCAGCCGTTGTCACGGTGATGCTCTTTTTTACGGCCACAGACAGCCGTCATTGAAGGATACATGGGCGGCCGTTGATTAGAAAGTCGTCTGCCAGACGCCTTCGGGATGCACAGAGGCGGAACGGTGAGCAGCTGTGCGTTGCTGTGCGTGCGCTGAGCTGGGCGCCACGCCGCCGGCCAGGTAGGCCACCAACCCGCCCGCAACACACCGGTGCAGGACGGTGGACTGCCTCGGCGCCTCGGCCGTCGAAGGCGCTAGAGGCGACCGTCTGTCCCTCTGCATCAGTCGCTGTCTTCCTCGCACGACTCTGGGAATCAGTCTTCGGTGGGTCCCTAAATAGAACTCGAATCAAACACAATGGATCGGTCGCCCTTCGAATGAGGGACCCATTGATACCAGCATGTCTTAGACTCGAGTCGCCCTGCAGACCGACCTCAGACGTCAGTCTTGAGACTTTGGGTCCAAGCACCGCCTTGGGGGCAACGTTGTGCGATGCAGACCCATTTCACCACGCCCCCAGCACAGCGCTCCAAACACGATAGGAAGCTCTCTCTGTCTGTCTCTCTCTCTCCCTCCGCGTCTATCCGATCGGCCGCCGTCTGTCGCGTGACCGAATCTGTCACGTGGATCGTTTCGCTGCGGGGTCAACTAACGCCTCGGGCTGCGCGGCTGCGCAGCATTCCCTCCCTCCCGGCGACCTTGGGCTTGTCCGAGACGCGCGGATAACGGGGAAAGTAAAGTCACGCATCGAGCACCTGCGGAAGGGTGGAGAGTGGCGCCCTAGTGGCGGCCCGCTCCCCACCATCCCCACCGACACTTAGTGGCGACCTCAACACCGCGCTCTCATTCACCAATCCTGAGGAGTGGTCCGTTGGTTCATTCAACTCGCTCGGTGTGTGGCGTCGCTACCCCCTGCCTCCGGCATGCCTGGCGCACGGTCTCTAGTGCCGCGGAGTATTCCCCTTCGGGTCATGACCGCGTCGGGCAATCGCTGCAGCTGGGAATGGCCATTCATATTCGCGCTCTGAAACAAGTCAGGACAGTTGTGGGCGCGCAGTTTTCCTGATTCATTTCTCAAAAATTTATAGAATATGCTCAAAAATACTCTTTTCTGAGTCCGATTATTAACGAATTCGTTCGGAAACCGACGATTGAAAGAATCTAGGATGTCGTGGACACGTTGTTCTCGGAAAAGATCGCTCCGCCCATGTGAAAAGTAGTTCTTGGCTTCGAGCGTCCCGAGAATATTTATTCTAATTTATTTGATCTGTCTTATGTGTTTGCTTGTTTCGCAAAAATCGTTGATGACTCGGCTGAAAAGTGGCCGCGGCCCCGAGTGATTACCCCGCGAATGCGAGTGTTGGGGCGTATGCGAAGGCAATGCGCTGCCTAGGCTCAGACTGGACGGACTCTGGCGTCGCACTCGCATTGTGTTGTCTAAGTGAACACTTAATAGCAATTATGAGCCTGAATTACATTTCGTATCATTTCTGTCGAAGGACTCAGGTTCTCTATGGATATTGAAGATCTGATTTAAAATAACTTCCGGTAAGACGGATGCGTTTCATGTCAAATAAAGGCAGTTCTCTGCTCTCTGGCGAGCCGTCGGACTGGGGCATAGTTGGGTGTCACGGCTTGTAGTTCTGCTTTGTTAGGCTTTATGTACCCTCCTCTCGTACTCCAGGCTGCGTTAGGGTTCATTTTCTGGTTCATTCATACTGGTTCCAGTGCAGTCTTGCCCGCTATGGTTCGATTATGGCGTGTTTCCGAGGTTATGTTGTTTGTCTCGCCATGGAGGATGTCCGTCGATGGCTGGGAGTTGGCTGATTATCTTTTCCTTGACAGTCATTCTCCTCAGTCCATTTCGGTGGACATTGTTATTGAAATGAAAACCTTCTCACTCTGGCCGTGTGTGTGTTGCCGCACCACGGTAGCTTTTATACATTGTGGCAAACATGGGCATCTTGGCAACTTTGGTCTTGTAAACAAATGGCCATTTTCTTTTTCTGACACTGGACTACAACAAAGCTGCAGATCAAACTGCGTTTGTTTCTAACGGAGAGGGAATAAGGATTGCTCAATGAATTTGCCAGATTGCCAGGGGCTTCTGCACCTTTCAACTCCAAGAGCTTAATTGACCGTGTTTAAAAATTTTATGTTATTGATCTGATGTCAACATTTTCCATTCTGCTTTTATTGTGGTTGGCTCAGCATTTAAATGAATTGAATGAATGAATTATTGTCTTCACTGTGGTTTCAAGGTGTTAAGGTCTAAACTATTATGATATATTACAAATTAGTTTATGTCACCAATTTTTTTTTATTTTTTCAAAAAGTTTTTAAATATCTTAGCCTGCTATTTATTCAGTTAAATTAAAAGTCCTTGTAGTTGATAAGTTTTCCTGGTCCAGAGATGCTGCAGGATTACTAATGTTTCCATTTTATGTTGAGATTACTGTCGTGCCTTACATATGTATTTTTTCTGTGGTTTTCAGAGCAGGCAGCGGTGAGGCGCAGCAGAGGCAGGATGGTGGTGGACCCGTCACTTTCAAGGCACCCGGGGTCGGTTCACCATCGTGCACTGGTGCTGACCTCGGGTATGACGCCCAAAGAGCTGTCAGACAATGACGATCTTGCAACCTCCTTTGTGTTAGACCCATATTTAGGATTTGTAACCCATAAAATGAACATTAGGTTGGTATCACAAGATAAAGCTTTTAGCAATGAATTACAATGTTTGTAACGCTTGGTGATTAATTTTTTTCTTCTTTCAGATATAGGCCTCCTAAAGCTAACAGAGAAGAACTAAAGGGTATAATAGAAGAATTTTTGAAGAAGCAGGACTATAGGAGAGCTTGTAATAGACTTCTGTCGGTAGATGCCCTTCATAAGGCTATGCAAATGCGTAGCCGACCACAGCAACAAAAACTAGAAGAACATGTGAGTGTCCGACCTCATGCTTTTACCTTTGTAGAGTTCTAAGTCATGCATTTCTAATCTTACTGCATTTGCTGTGTTTCAGTTATATCGTTATCTGCGTGTTTTTGACAAAGACTCAGGTTTCCTCATTGAACCATGTTTTCGATATTCATTAGAAGGTCAGAAAGGGGCCAAAATTTCAACCACCCAGAAGTGGTAAGTGCCTTTGTTTTCTTCACAAGTACTCTTATCAATATCACCATTCCCTCAATTTGTTTTTGTACACCCTCCCTTTCAGGTACAAAAATGAAAAGATACCATGCTTAGTGGGATGCATTGCTGAGTTAACTGAAGAAGAAGAAGCCATGCTGCTTCATCCTGGCAAAAATGATTTTTCAGTTATGTTTAGCTGTCGTAAGAATTGCGCACAGCTTTGGTTGGGGCCTGCTGCATTTATCAACCATGACTGTCGAGCAAACTGCAAGGTAAACTTATCCCCATTTTATTTTTTAAATTTTTTTTTTTTAAATTCAATTTAAAATTTTCAGTGCTGTTTTTTTATTTTTTCAACAGTTTGTTGCAACTGGACGAGACACAGCTTGCGTCAAAGTACTGAGAGACATCGACGTTGGTGAAGAAATTACTTGCTTTTATGGGGAGGATTTCTTTGGTGATGGAAATGGGTACTGTGAATGTAAAACATGTGAAAGGTTAGTGTTATGTCTGTTAAGATACACTGCTGGTCACTGAGTATGTTGATTAACAAAATGAAACTATAAACTTCTAATTAAACAATTCATTGTTCCCTTTATGCAACCAGGAGAGGAACTGGGGCATATGCTAAAAACAAAACAAACAAAGAAGATCTAAGCTCAGGATATAGATTGAGAGAAACGGAGAACAGAATTAATAGGACTAAACATCAACATGAGGACAACCATGAGAAACCTGCTGCTGATACTGAGAGTGTGCCTCTAAGAAACAGGAGTAACAACACAAATACCATTAGTTCAAGTTCAAACAAACCTTCCTCTACCACCTCGGCTGCTCCGACCCTACCTTCTGTTGTTGTTGCACCTCTAAGTTTGAAAGAGCTGCGCCAAAAGGGTCTCACCAAGTATGATGCAGAGATGCTGATGCAACAAGGATGCCGCTTTTCTGATATTGGATCTCTTGAACATTTAGAACATGTCACAAGAAGGCAATCTCAAGATCAAGGTAAGTGTAAACATATTATTGTTTTCCATAAAACTATAAATATGTTAACATTTTTGGCAGATGCTGTGTGCTGTTTCCATATCTAAATTAAAAAAGGAACAAGTTTTAACATCTGCAGTATATACATATCTTAATTGCAATTCTAAACAAAATTTAAGAGTATAAATGAAACTGCAATGCAGCTGCCCATTTTTTAACATTTTTATAAAATTTTTATTATTTAAAGTTACTTGTGAAAGGCTCAGACTTCTTGCTGAATGTTACCTGTATCTCCATTTATCGGCTTCATCCATTTGCATCCATGTACCCTTCACACCATCAACATTCCTAGGGGGTGTATTTCTGATTAGTATTAAGAATTATTTGCATGCCAGGTAACCTCCTGGTGGTTGAATGACTATGGGATGTGTCAGTTCTTTTTCCTTTTCTTTCATCACTGTAATGTCCAAGAGAGTGTTGTATTGGTAGTTTCTGGTGGTTTAGGTCATTTTCTTCTAGATTCTCTTCTTTGCCAATTTTTTGGGGTAATTGAAACTCATTTCGCACCATGTTCATTACTGGGGGAATAATTCTTAGCGTGGGCTATAGCCAGGGCCAATGCTGTCCATATTGAATCAGTCCTAGGACCATCAAATATCAGTCACACAATGCCTCCGACTCTGAGCCACATAGTGTAATATGATTGTTACCTTTCCACGGCAGCTGATCAATTGGCTTTATTTTTTTAGAAATCGAGCTCTTGCTTACGATTGGCACTTACTCTGCTTTTTACTTGGAAATGAAGTCTGGCTATTGTGATGTCAAGATATTTGTGCAACCTCCTCTCAAAAGTAGTTCTCCAAGTGGAACTAAAGTTACATCTAAAGTTAACTTAAATATGCTGTGTTCCTCATGTGTGCTTTGGAATCGAGTGGAGGTTTAACTGAGGAATTAACATTGGCCAGTAGTTTCCATCATGCATGTAGCATGTCGTGGAATGGTTTTGTGTGCAGCATTGGGGCTCAATTCACGCTCTGTTTATTGTCCTCAGGAATCGAGAACAGGATTAAAAGCAAAAACGGTTCATCTCTCGGACAGAAAAACTTCATTAAAAGCGGACTTTACCGGTAAACTATTTTTGTCACTTAAGACTTTCTTGGGTCTTTTTGAAAACTTTTAGGAACAGTTTCAGTACGTAGATGAGGTGGGTCACGAGAACCAATAACATGTTTTGCAGAGAACTATGAGAAAAACAAAGCTTGCATTGCATAATGGCCTTTGGTCAGTAGTAGCAATTTGAACTTGATGTGTCTTAATTAGTATGACCTGATCACTGTCACCATTTTGTGCTATGAGACAAGCAAGTAATGAGTTAATGTTGGCAGTATCTCTTGCAATTACATGCTCTGTGCCCTAGTTATGACATGTCTTATCCAGATAATCCCTGTGGGTAGAAAATTTGAGTCATTTATTTTTACTGAAGCTGTGAATTCTTCAAAAGTACTTTAATGTTTTTGTGCATACTTCTGGTGTGAACGGCACTGTGGTCCTGTCAGCTACTGCGGATGCGATGCATGATATGGTCACATTGTGTGATCCTTTCTGCAAAACATGGGGCTTGAGGCTCTCAAGTGTGTAGCCTGAAGACCCTCTAAAATGCATGCTTAATAGATGCATGCTGTCTTTCTATGAGACTCCGTACTTAAGCCAGAGACCAACTAAGTCCTGAGTTAAATGATAACCTTCTTACTTTTTCAGCAAAACTATTATTAGTGGGTCTAGATGGATTCACTTACAACTTTGTTCTAATGCTTTGACCAAGTGGGGGGAAGCTAAATTGAAATGGTGCTTGGTTGTCTTATTGGTCTTTTCTTCTTTTTTGTCTTGCCTTTGTTCCAGGTGTGTTAAAGTTGTCAGCTTTAAATTTGTCAACCCTCAAAACCTTTTTAATTGGAGGTCTCTTCCATCTTTCCATTTTTTTGCTATACTGGATTCTTAATCTGTTGTGAACTAAAATATTTTTGTTGAGCTTTATTTTCTATTACTGGTATTACCTTAACTATAAGAGAATTGGACACATATGTTTTTGAGGAGAAGAGTGTCTGTTGGTTCTATTGTCTTGTAATTCTCAATGCTTATCTTAGTTAAATAAGTTCTAGTTTATTTAAGGAAAGTTAAAACCATATGCTTGTTATGTGATATAATTATTTTCCAAACTGTTTCTCTTCTCTTTCTGTGCAGTGTTAAAGTTTTGCTTGAATGGTTAAAAAAATGGCTTAGCTCTTTTTATACTATGTGTTTCTTTGCTACCCTTCTTTTTCATTTAAAGTCCATTTTCCTAACAAAAACAAAAAATGAATCATGATAATTTGGATGAACTACCACAAACTACATCTGCTTAAAGAGTGTGTCACAAGGCATTCCCTCTGCACCTGCCTAGCCTTTTCAGGACATTTGTTATTTCTGTACGGATTTTTGCCCAAGCACCTGTTCTGACTCGTATGTTGTGGTTCCAGCGCCGCCCGCTACTGCAGCAACCCCAGACGCTCAACCCAGCGGAGAAGCAGAATCAAAGCGGAGCCTGCGGAACAGTGTCTGTCGAGAACAAGACCAAGAAGGGAGAAGCGAGTCAGGAGAAGGCCTCGATGAAGTTGCTAAGAGTGCGCTAGCCGAAGTACCTGACAGAGCACCTGGTCGGATCACACGTTCTTCCCGCCTTCTTAGAACCTCAGCAGCTAAGGCTGACTGCCTAGTAGCGGCTGAAACCATTGAATCTAGAGTAGGAAGTCCGCTCCCAGTATTAGAGAAATGTGTGTTGAATGGAATAAGTGATGATACCCGAAGTAATGCTGGAAGTGACAGAGATTCTGTGTGCAGCGAAAGGAAAAGCAGATTACGTAGAAGGTTGAAGGACAGCGAAGATTCTCCATCACCCCTAGCCCCCTCACTCTCCCCCCCTGTGATAAAAGAAGAGAAGGAAGAACCTCCTGTTTTAGAACTGAATGCCGAAACTAGTGGGACTTCATCTATCAAAGAAGAGTCAAAAGACAGTAAACAACCTGTGGTGAAAGCAGCCAGACTTCGAAATGGTCGTTTCGTTAGCAAAAAGGCAGTAACAGATGACGGTGCTAGCGGGAGTCGAGATACACCGAAAAGATCTCAAGAAAGGAGTAGAAAAACCTCTTCTTGTGACGATTCCACCAAAGATGTCTACGAGTTTGATGAGTTTGATGATTGTGAAGGCAGCCCAAGGGCTCTACGACACTCAAGAGGATCAGGAGATACTGCTAAGACTGCATCCAAGCCATCCTGTTCAGATCAGGATCATCATAACTGTGTTCCAACTACTCCTGAAAAGCCTTTAGGACGTCTGAAGCTGACCTTGAGAATGAAACGGAGTCCTATGTTTGATGATGTTATTGAGTGGAGGAGAAACATGAATGAGGAGTGTTACGAACCTCACTATGAAGTGTTAAGGGTTGAAGGAATAGATGAAGACGAAAGTAGAGAGGAAACTAGGGAAGTAAGTAGTCCACCTCGGAAAAAGAAGAAACATAAAACCAAGAGAAAGCGCAAGCTTAAAGATGAAGCCAAATGCAATGGTACCGAAGAAACTACCATTCCACTCAAGAGGTTGCGGCTTATTTTGGGTAATGAGACAAGAACAATAGATATTCCAAGCTCTGCACACTAATTTCACAAGTTCTTATTATTTCAGTGTCTGGTTTCGCAACGTCATTGCATTTTATAGTAAATGTATTTATCAACTGTGTCTGGATGTTTTCAAGGGTAGTTGAGGAAAATATTCAGAGGTTAAACAGAAGACTTACTGCCTATCTTGTCATTTGTTGAACCTTATTGGAAAATTGTGGATATAAATATACTGCCTAGAAAATGATTATCAAAACAAAAAAAAAAAAGGTAATTTAATGAGAGGTTGGCAGTGGGGCCATCCCCCTGGCTCTTAACTACTCCTTGGTTTTAATAGTTCAAAAGCAAGTTAATAGTGTAACTATACCAAAATTTACTCTGCTAAGAAAAATGTGGCCTTAATATGTGGGCGTAGTTCCCTTGCATATCAATTAATTTAAAGGAATGTAAAGCTATCACATTTTTAAATGTGGGCCCTTACAGTGGCAGAAATTAACATGGTAATGTCATGTTTTATGACACAGCATCACTTTTATGACAGTGTAACTTCACAAACTTGCCTCTCAATGCAATGGTGCCACACACACGTGCAGTTGCCTCTATGGGCCGACATGTGGGGGATGTTAAGTAGCCTGGGTCATATGCCAATGCCATTATCACTGTGTCCTTTTGCTATTTGTTGTGTAAGCTTGCATTTGGTTCCAGTTCTTGATGAAATATTCATTGTTACTGTCCGCGTTTTTCTGCAATTTCTGTTAGCTTTAACTCAATTTTTCTTACTTTTTTTTAAAAACAATAATTTTGAATGTTTGGAATTGGAACCTCAGGAATTTGTTTCCTTAATGTAGGTATTAAGATGACAATGTTAAGAAACTACATATAGATATTAAGGCTATTGTAGTTAAGTGGCTTTCTTTTTTCTTTTGTTTATTTTTTAAAACTTTTATTCAAATTATGTCTTGTTACCACAAATAGAATTTTCTATGCATTATTGTTACCTTGTTAATGTAACTGATGTATGCTTCAACTTTCTCTTCCTGTGAAGAGAATATCAATTGCTGCATAAATCACCCTGTTTTATTCAGGCTGAAGTTATTCTTCTTTTTTTCTGCCACCATTTGCATGTAACGTTGTCAAGTTCTGATTCCAGCATCTTAGCACAATTGTTTTCTGTTGTTTTTTCTTTGTTAAATTATTTGTGAATGTGTGTTGTTTTTGTGAGGAGATTTGAAATTAATTTTATTCAGAAGTAGAGCTCTCTAATGTCAGCTCTTTTTATCTTTTGTGGGCATGTGGGTTGTACCAAAGGAATGTATATTGCTTTCTGAATGTGCAATATCACCTAAATTGAGCTGCTTGTTCACTGCAGTATGTACCTATGCTGTACTGTTGCAATTTAAAATTTAGGTGTCCCTTCCTATGGAGTCAGTTTTGCAGGAAACTGAAGATCAGAAAGATCTGTTAGAGGTAGTGTTTAATTTTTGATTCATTTTTATTGCTAGTAAATAAAATGTTTCAATTCTTGTAATTTAAGATTTTCTCTAGCAGTATTAGAACTGTTGATAATGGCATAAGTACTATGAGTGCTCCCATTTGTGCTACCTCAAAGCTCTCCAAGCTAGAGAATTATCAAGTGGTCTTATTTCCAAAAAGTGTGTACATACAAAATTTGCCACCTCTTATAGCTTCCATGTCAGTTAAGTCTGACAGACATTTTTGTGGTGCAGCTCTTTGGAGGGAACAGAGCTGTACTTGTGTTCAAAGTTGTCTTCTTAACAATTTTGCCTGTGTTTGAAATGCAGCACCCCAAGCTGTATTTGTATATATTAAAAGAAAAAAAATAAGACTGGGGAACAAACAAATCTGAGAGGAACTGGCAAAAATGAAGCCCTAGTTGTTTCCAATATACATAAGAATTGTGATAAAATGATTAACAGTTAGATTATTTGTAAATAAAGTTAATTTGAGAAGAAGAACTGTTTTTGATCATTGCATACTGTTATTTAAAATAAAATTGGTCTCTTGTAAGCTCAGTTTTTTTTGTTTATTTTTTTTTTGTAGGTCATGTCCTGCGTATGTGTGGCCATATCTCTGAGGCTTTTGGACAGATAAAACGGTAGAGGAGCAATTTAAAGTTGAGGCTCACCTTGATAAATAATGCACATTGAGTGGCCAGCCTGTGTGCGTGTAGCTGAGATGTGTTTCCATAGTTACAAAATGGTTTGTTGTGTTCATCTAGATCAAATTTGTTGTTGTTTTTTTTTTCTTTAAGAGATGTGTACATTAAACTAATGCATGTTAGTTGCTTTCTGTGAAAACTTATGTCATTAATTTTTGTGGAAATGAAACTAAATTGAAATTGAATGAGCAAACCATCACACTTTCTGATTTATTTATTTTATTGCCTTTCTAACATGTTTTTAGTTGGGCGTTTGATTTTTTTCCTGGTCCAGAGTTGTATTTGTTGTTGCTTCTAGTTTCTACAAGACTGTGCACTGCCAACAGGTGTAATGTTTTCTGAAAGTAGTGTCTCTTAGCTGTCTCTTCATGGTCGTACATTACAACTGATCCCAGAAATCTATTTTTCCCCTATGGGCTGTTTTTAATAATTACTGTGTGAATTATTTTCAAAAACACCTTTTCCTTTGAGTGCGTGTGTGTAAAGAAGTGAGATTTACAGGGACGCCTGTTCTGAAAATTCTCTACTGTTTACTGATTGACGTATGCCCGGTAAAATCAATAAACAGAGCACAACTGCCAAAGCAAAGCCGACTTCACCATTTATTCCCTTTCTGTGCAGTCACCATGACAAACATGACAAAGTTCTACGCCACAGTCGGTCCCTGCTGACTGCCCTGCGGAGCATCGGCAGCTCAGTCAGGCAGGACGAACCGAACACTTTCCACTTGAGATTCACAGAATCATTTCTGTTGTATATCTTCGTAGAACAGAAACAACCACGATGCTGAGAAACAATCCTCTTCCCTAAACGTGAGGCAGATGTAGGCAGGTCACTGCGACCTAAAGTGAGAATTCAAAACATGAGAACAGTCCTCAGGATGATGCCCTCCACGACGTTGCAGACGACGTGACGTGTGGCCACCCTAGACGCACAGCGGCCGCGCGGGCCTGGCTGCGCGGTGGTGCAGGGAGCGCCCGCCGCGTAGGCAACCCAACGGCCAGGCCTGCGCGCCGCGTAGCCGATGCCGCCGGCCGCGGGCGCCTCCCATGCGCAGCGCGCAGCGCGACCGGCAGCGCGGCCGCGGCAAACAGTGGGCCAGAAGACCGTCGAGGCGGCCTAAACCCTAGACGCGTTTTGAACTCCAGAGTCGCTAAATGGGACTCGAAACGAACGTGTGACCCCACCAATGGATTGCTCTCCAAACGAGGAATCCATTGGTGGGGTCACACGTCCGATTCGAGGGCCATTTAGCGACTCTGGAGCTCAAAACGCGTCCGGGATTTTGGCCGCCTCGACGGTCTTCCGGCCCACTGTGCGTGCGGCGGAGCGTTCAGTGTGTGGCCCCCTGCCCTGCCACGCGACTCTCCGCCGCAGCAGACCCATTCCGAAGAGTCTCTGTCGCACTGACGGGGCGAGAGAGACAGCGCGGCGGGCGTGGTGCTCGCGGGGCCGAGAGACGCGAACCCCGAATAATCTCAGCGACGACTGAGATTGACGACGCATGCCGGCGTCTCTCCTATTCTGCGTCGTCCACAGAGAGCAGGCCAAGGCGGCAAGGCAGAGCTGGCAGCGCGCCCCGCCGCCCCGCCGCCGGCGGAAGGGGTAAGTCTCCGCAAGGTCGCGTGCTGCGAGATTGGCGGGGCATCATTCCTGGTCTAGCCCATCAAGTTGGTGTTTGGGGCCCTCCGACGGGCTGCGGCCCGGTCAGGGGGCCGTGGGGGCCGTCGGGGCCCGGCCCGGCCCGGCACTGAGCGGCATTGTGATTACGTCGATAGCGTATCAGTTCCTGGCGGCCCCCGCCCCTCCACCGACTAACGGCCTGGTGCGCCTCGGCCGCCTGGAGACCGGACCGGAAATGGACGGTAGGTGTGCCGAGTCTGAGCGCACAGTGGGCCCGAAGACCGGAGGAGGCGGTCATAATCCCGGAAGCGTTTTGAGCTGCAGAGTGGCTAAATAGGCCTCGCACCGAACGTGTGACCCCCACCAATGGATTGCTCTCCGCATGAGGAATCCATTGGTGTGGTCACACGTTCGATACGAGTCCCACTAAGTGACTCTGCAGCTAAAAACGCGTCCAGGATTATGACCGCCTCCACCGGTCTTGTGGTCCACTGTGTGCCGCGTGCCGCGTGCCTGGGGCTGACCTAGGGCAGGCCTAGGACCGACCCAAGACCGACCTAAGTCGACCTCGGCCTCATGACACCCAACGACACCAGGACTCGGCGTGGACGGCCTGCTGCAAACCCGAAGGTTTTCGTCGCTCTGTCTCTCTCGCACTGACGGGGCGTCCCTTGGAGGTGCGAGAGAGACAGAGCGACGACTCTGCAGGCACGCCGGCGTGGCGTGGGGCGGCGTGGGGCGGCGTGGCGGTGCTTGTCGTTGCCGTCCGTCCCACGAGACCGTCGCCGCACGGCCCCTCGGCCCCCGCAGCCCCCGCGCCCCCTTGGGGTAGGGGCCTAGGCCTGGCTCCCCGAGGGCCCAGCGGCGGCGGCGGAGGGGCGGGGAGGGGCGGCGGTGCGGAGGTGGGGGGGGGGGGGCCGCAGACGCTGCCGGCTTGACGGCTTAGGCGGGGGGCTCCCGCAGGGGGCGCCGCCGCGCCGCCGCGCCGCCTCGCATCGCAACCTCGGCAGACTTCGTACTTCGTACTTCGTGGTTGCCTTTGCTTGCCCCGCACTGCCCGGTCTCAAACCAATAAACTGAAACTCCTGCACTGAGGCAGCGTGTCAAGAGCCTCACAGCGCTCGGAGGTTACCCCCCCGGAAGGTAGGCAAACCTGAGCCTCTCCTCCGCGGGCTGGACGCAACATCAGCACGCTTATCACACTTTGAATCCAGTCCGGCCGCATTGTGCTTCACTGCTGATTGCTGCGGCGAGGCGCGGGGCTTGCGTCCCGACTGCCCAGTGAGTGAGCACGCAGCACGCACTTTATCAATCCCATACACGCCTTATCGAGACCCATTACAAAGTAGCCGCTCCTGGCCATCGCACCGGCCGCCGTCTCTGTCGCACCCCCACGGCCCGGCCCGTGTGTGCGAGAGAGACAGAGCACGCCGTCGTCGCGCCGCCCTGGGGCAGAAGTCCAGGTTAGACAGACACAACGCCGCGGACACGCTTCGAGCCTCCGGCCCAGGCGTGAACCAACTCTCTCGCACTCGTGGGGCGTCCCGTGTGGGTGCGAGGGAGACTCGTCCCTCGGCATGAGTCTGCTGCGCGCGGTCGTGGGGCGTGCCGCGTGGGTGCGAGGGAGACTCGTCCCTCGGCATGAGTCTGCTGCGCGCGGTCGGGTTAGGTCAGGCGGGATGGCCCAATAGTCCTGGCCAGGGCGTGGCAGGGCGTGGCAGGGCGTGCAGCTGCCACAGCTGTGGGGGTTCCCGTGCTTCCGCCCTGGCGGACTAGCGGGTCGTGTGCAGAGTGGCGCCAGTCTGATAGATAGCTTGTGCAGGAGCCGCGCCGCTGTGGCGTCGCCGTCGTGGCGTCGGCGTCGCCCGGACGCCGCGGTTGCGTGTTACACCGTACGTACACCCGGGCGCCGCGCCGCGCCGCGCCTCTTGACACCGGCCCGCCGAGTCACCCGACGGGGCTGCCCACTATTTACGTCACACGCCAATCCTCATACTGTCTCGCCCAAGCGGTGGCCTGTGCATGCAAAGAAATAAAAATGTGAATTTTGAATTCTATTCAGCTGATTTCTCTTCGATGACTGCGAGTTGTCATCGTTTGAACACTCCTCATTTCGACTCCATCCATCCCCCCCCCGTTATTACGTCGTTTATGGACGCCCCCCTTGGCGGCGGCGCGGCGTGTGTACAAAGTAGCGACGTATAGACGGGCGGATCGAGGTCGCGGTGTGCGCGGCGCGCCGGGCTTGCATTTTGAGTGCTTTCGTCGCTCTGTCTCTCTCGCACTCACGGGGCGTAGCGTCAGGGGTGCGAGGGAGACGGAGCGATCGAGTCCCGTTCGGCATAGGAATGCATGCAGCGCTCCTGGGGGCGTGTTGGTGTGTTGAGGGGTGGTTCGCGCATTGAAATCACCAGGCACAGACGCTGGGCAGACTGTGTAGCATGGTCTCGTACACGTCTTCCATTCCAAAGTGCACATAAGAGTGGGGTGAAAATGCGACACAGGTTTTGAATTCTTGACTGTATTGTTTTATTTGTACAATACCTTTTCATTATGCAAAATATAACTTAAATTTGAACAGCTTCAAATTTTACACATAAACATATCAATGTGAACTTACAAATTACACAAACTAGAACATTCTTTAATTAAAGCATAAATATTTTTTGTGTTTTTCTTTGCACACACACACTGCACAACAAGACAGCTGAGGCTGCCTGAGTAGCTGAGCAGATGCATTGATATGTAAGATTGGCAGTGTGGCTGGCTGATGAATGCCATGGCACATTTGTGAAACTATGTTTGATTTTCAATTCAACAGTAGCTTCTATCTTTGTACAATATTTACAAGAAAAAAAAGGTACGTTTGACAATATACATACTTGAAATCTCATTTAGGAGATGGATTTTGATGGCTCTACTGAAGGTGCATAACTCATAACAGCAAGTCCAACTTGGTGTGATAAATACATTAAAATTTTTAAAAATACATTTCCATACATTTTAAAACATAGACACAAAGCCAAACATAAAACATTTCTTAAATTTTGAATAAAATATTTTTAAATTTAAGTAAAAATGTCATAAACATGGCTAAAATCAAAAACAAATTTGATGCAACCTTCACTAAAAACACAAATGTGGAACCTCCTACAACAAGCAATTGGCAACCTCGCTTTAGAGGACGAGATGGAAAAATATAACTAGTAAAAAAACACATGCCGAAGATCTGCAATTATCACAAGGCATAAAGATTCAGTCTTATTTCCAAACGCTGTTGAAGCGCCGGTTTGTCCCTCATCAACTTTGGTCTGTAAGGTATTCCTCGGTACAAACTCACTGCTACTCTGACTACACTGTTGAGAGGGCAGGCTCTTGATAAGCAGAGCGAACTCTGTTACCCAACAATGACTCACTCATCTTGACTACTACTTCGCCGCACGATCCTAGTCTCTCTCCACAAGCAACTCCCTCATTCACTCACACTCGCACACACACATTCACACACAATATTCCTAGGTTCATACAAGAAGCGTAAATCACAGCTTTCCCCTGGAGAAACAAGTCTACGTAATACTAGTTAAGCGAATATTCCCCTCGGGTGGCACGCGCTGTCGCGCTGCGCGTGCGAGTACTCTGTACGCCACGCGCCTGCCACCTTCACATCCAAACTAGATCCTTACAAGCTAGCTAGCGGTTTAGTTAAGTTTACTGGTAACCAGGGCTACCGGGCCCGATCAGGTACTGGAGAAGGGGTGGGGGCAGGGGCAGCACACTTCGCCCCGAGCGGCTGGAGCGAACGGAGCGACGGCCGGGGGGGTCCCAAGGGGGGCCCCAAGGGGGACCCCAAGGGGGGCCCCAAGGGGCGGCCCCACCGCCGCGAGCGAGGCGACGGCGGGCACGAATGGGCGAGGGGGCGCTGGGGCGCGGTGGGCGCGGGGGCCGCGGGGGCCGCGCGCGGCGGCGGCGCCGACGGGGGCCTTGGGCGCGAGGACGCCGTCGATGAGGGTAGGCCGTCGCTCCGGAACCTTCAGAAGTGAATGTCCTGCACGTCAGTGGGGGTCTCCGCCTTGGCGAGCTCGCCGTCGGCCGTCTGCTCCAACTCGGCCAGCTTGGACGACTCGGTGTGGTCGCCGTTCGCCTCGTGCATCATGGCGGTGACCATGCCCTCGATCTGACTCAGGCACGTCTGGAGGTAGTCCTGCCAACAGAGTTACGCATTGTTAGGCCCGGTTCGTGTGTCCGCGGCGTGCGTGCGGCCCACTGTGCGGCCCACTGTGCGGCCGGCTTACCTTCTCGATGCCGGTGATGTGCTGCAGGCAGGCCAGCAGCTCGTTGAGCGAGACGCCGCTGCGCTTGGTCCACTCCAGGCCGTGCAGAGCGGCAGCCAGGCTGGCCGAGGCGATCATGCTGGGCGGGTGCAGCGAGAACTGGTAGTCTGCAACAGCAAGCGGGCCCTTTAGACGACCAAGTCTCGCACCGAAACACTGTCCCTTTCCTTTCGAATGCAAGTTTATTCTGAGCCAAACTGGTTCCTCGCGGCTCCGGCGGTGCGCGCCTCGCCGGCCACGCCGGCCACGCCGCGCGAGCCGAGCGGGGCGGCGACCGAGCCAGGCCGAGGCAGGCATCCGGGTCCGGCCACCCGACTGGGGCCCCTCGAGCCCCCGAGAAGTCCGTGGGACCCCAAAGGGGGCCCCAAAGTGGGTCCCGCCGGGCTGGGCCCCGCCAGGCGCCCTGGCCGTCTGCCTCGGCATGTTGTGACTGCCCCGGCCGCCGGGTCAGGCCGCAGGCCGCCGCCGGCGAGGGGAGGTGCGGGGAAGGGAAACACTTGCGCTCTCGTACGAGATGGTTATGCCTTGTGCCGTCGCCGCCTTGCCGCGCCACTTTGCGGTGGGCCGGGCGGCGTCCGCAGGCTTTCCTTGGCCTGGCCGAGGCTGGCGGGCTGGCGGGGCGCGGCCGCAGAGATAGTGTTTATCAGGGCGAGCCCTGGCCGGCGCCGGCGGGCCGCCCTCAGGGGCCGCCGCGGTCCTGGACACCACCGTCGTGGTGGACCGGCTCCCCGTCGGGCTGGCCGTCGGGCTCGCTAACGAGGGGCCTGCCTGTGACGTCCGGAAACGTGGCGCTGCGCGCTCCACCAAAGAGAAGGGTTCTCCCTCCCCTCCCCTCCTCCCGACCGTGCCGAGGTCCGATCTCGCGCGGACATTGCCTCCATTAAGATTACTTATTGGGCGGGTCCCGGGTCCCAACCTCGTCGGCGCGGCGTCGCCAACAACAAGCAGAACGGCGGCTGGCTCTACTCCCCGCCGCGGCAGCCGCGGCACAGCGAGCCAGAAGACCGTCGAGGCGGCCTAAACCCTACACGCGTTTGGAGCTCCGGAGTCGCTAAACAGGACTCGAATCGAACGTGTGACCCCACCAATGGATTCCTCGTTCGGCGAGCGGTCCATTGGTGGGGTCACACGTTCGATTCGAGTCCTGTTTAGCGACTCCGGAGCTCCAAACGCGTGTAGGGTTTAGGCCGCCTCGACGGTCTTCTGGCCCACCGTGCGCGGGTCCCGGCGCGTTGTGTTGATGGTAATCAGCCGGCCGGCCGGCGTCCGCCGCGTTGGCTGCGCGGCCCGCGGCCACCGAGTGCGCCAGCGCGGACGCCCGGCCTCGGCGCGCATTTAAACCGCTTTTAAATGCTTTATTCGCGTCGCTATCGTCGCGGGGCTGCGGGGCCGGTGGGCCCCTAGCCGGCCGAGCGGGTCAACGACCTCGCGTCGCAGCGCCGCGCCACCGCGAGCCTCCTGCTGCGCCCAGCCGCTCCACTCCGCGGCGCTGCGCGGCGCCCAAACCGTCCCGGCCGCCTGGCGTGCATCCACCTCCTTAGCGTCCACCTGTCACCTCGCCGTCAACCTCCTGCCGCCACCACCGCTTCCGCCAGCCGCCCTGCCGTTCCCCTCGTCGGCGGCGTCCTGGCCGCGTCCCGGATGGCTCTCATCACGATGAATGGGTGGATGTGGGCGAGCGATGCGACGCCTTGTTTCTCAATCAGTGGCGGCAGATACGGGCCGCGGGGCCACAGCGCCAGGACGGCCAGGCTGGTGGCACGCAAGGAGTTGAACGCACTGCCTATCTGTCCAAGGGACGGGCGGGGGGGACCCACTATCTATGCTAGGCTCTCTCTCTCTCTCTCTCTCACTAGCCGCCGTGCCGTGACGCAACTAAACAGCTGTTATAACATGTCACTCGCGGCGGGCGTGGCGAGGATGGCGTCGTCACCACGGCCACGACGACCACCTCGGCCTCGCCTGCTCCAGGAGGCCGCCGAGCAGGCCGCCGGCCTTGTGGTCGCGGACCCGCCACCCTGGCCGAGCCCCGCGACACGGCGCGCACAGCGGAACAGCTGAGCCACGCTGCGCGCGCGATTTCTCATAGCCGAGTCCGGCGGGGCGGCGTTGCGGGGCACCCTGTAGGGCCACTGCAGGCCGGCCGGCGACCACCATCACTATTCCTGGAAACGAACAACGAGTGCCGTCGAGTGGTGGCGTCCCGGGCCGCACCGCCCCGCCCGCTCGCCCAGGAATGCACTGAATAGAGAATTCAGACGCCCCGGCCGACCCCGCAGAGGGCCCCGCAGAGGGCCCCAGGACCCGGCGGCCGGGGCAAGGTCGAGTCAGCGTAACCTGACGGTGCACGGCCGCGGCAAGCTAGCCTCGGCCTGGCGGTGCTGCGTTTCGAATCTGCCGCCACGTCGGCGGGCCTCCGGCACCTCCACGATAACGCACCTCCTCGCTTTCCAGAGGGAGGATTCCATTCCCCCTCCCCCACGCCGCTTTCCACGGGCGCTTGCCCACCTTCCGACGGCTTGGAGACGAAAGGTGATAACGCCTACACTGTGGGCCGTCGTAGGCTTCGACAAACAGACGCCGCCGCGCGCCTTTTAAGGACGTAGGAGCGGGTGACTTTTCTGGAGATGGGTTGCATCCGAGAGCGTTTTTGGGGTGCTTCCGCAGTCGTCTGAGGCCGGGACCCGATGCCCCGCCGACCTGTTTGCAGACAATGCACCCTCGGCCGGCTGTTTATGGCCGGCCTGCTGGAGTGCGGGTGAATGACACCCCGGCCCGGGGCTCGGCCTGGGCCGCACTGAGCAGATCGCCAGCTTTTCGTGAGCTGGGGTCGGTTTCAACTTGTAAGTCCTAGCTTCAGGTCCAAATCTTTAGTTCTGTCAAAATTTGACAAAATATTTAGTACGAAGTGCTGATCATCTCTATGTAGCTCTAAAAATCTGTCTGCCTTGCTCTACAAAAGTGAGCGCAGAAACTTTATTTTTAGATGGAAAGATTTGAAATGTCGTCCTGATTACATTGGTGAACATCCCATGAGTGACAGACGACGCACTAGAAAATTTTTAATTTCAAGAGTCGATGAGACCGCCTCTCTTTTGTGTGAAAAGGCCTCGTTCACAATGGGCTGCGAAGAGGCGACGGTGATGACAGGCTAATTTATTACCCCCGGACACGAAATGGAAATATTTATAAGACCCTTATTTTATTTTGAAATACGCAGCAATGTTATCTGTGCAGCGTGACGAGTCCAAAGGTGTTCGAATTTTTGTTCCACGATAATTTTTACCGAAATGGCGACCTAGGCCGTGGGCCGCCTGCATCGCAGACGGTTCCTGACCGGCAGCGACGGAGTGGCCCGCACGCTCCTATTGTCCGCCCGGCGCGTCTCCTCCGACCCCGGCTACCTGCTGCAAGCTCCACTGTGCGACGGAAACAACAGATAGGCCGATGCAGCCTGTCTCTCTCTACTGGTAGAGGCCCTGCAGATTTGAGTGATTTTCTAGAGCACAAGACGCGAGTACCGCACCTCCTAGAATTGTGGAGAAAACTTGCGCGTACACAGAAAGGCATGGCCTAGGGGCTGTAATGTTCCATTTTCTCGCCTTTTTATTAGATTTCCCTTGGGAGATCCCCAAAAATCACTCATTTTCAAGGCGTTCCAGGAGCGCTCCAGGAAGGTTCAGCGCGAATCGGAGCATGCCATCCCCTCCATACAGTCCCTGCCAACAAGTGTGCCAAGTTTCGTGCCACTGCGACCCTTGGTTTTTCCGTCTCGTGCTCTAGAAAATGCCAAAAACAGCCAAAATTTCAAACTTTGAGGCGTCGCGACGCCGAAATTAAGCGTCGCCGGGCAAAATGGTTCGGCATGATGGGTTAACACACAGACCACTATTGATTAGTAAAAAAAAAAAAATTCGCTCCTACGCCCTTAAATGGCCCAATTCGCTTTCCAACAACAACAACAACGACGACGACTCACCTCGCGCGCAGAGCGCGATGAAGGTCTGCGTGTGCCGCCGGATCATGCCGATGTCCCACGTGACGGTGTCGACGGGCAGCCGCCTCAGGATGTGGTCAAAGAAGTCGTGCGGCGTCACGGCGGACATGTCCCACTTGAGCTTGGACAGCACCAGCAGCTCCCAGCTCTGCAAGCACCACAAGCACGGGGTCAGAGCGGAGGTCGTGGAGGACATCATCATCATCGAATGACCGCCTTTTGGAGAGCAATCCATTGGTGGGGTCACACGTTCGATTCGAGTCCCATTTAGCGACTCTGGAGCTCAAAACACGTCTAGAATTTTGGCCGCCTCAACGGTCTTCTGACCCACTGAGCGTCGAGGTCATCATCATCGCGGAATGACCGCCGTGAAAGGAAAGGTTCAAGATGATGATGAACGCCAAGGCAAGAAGCTCGTGATGATTGTGACGATGATGACGGAGCCTACGCCTACGAGTCCCATCCTGCCGCTAATTCGAATGGAGGGGGTAATGTGGGGGGTGGAATATGATGTATTGTATTGGAGGGTGCCGACGGCGGGACGGCGGGAGGGGAGCTCAGGCATTTCCGTTGGGTGCGCCGCGCCGCCGCCGCGCCGCCGCTGCTCCCTGGGGTGCAGGTAGGAGGACGCCGCAAGGCAGGACCAGCCACCGGCACACACCGGACCAAATTTTAAAATCACGAAAAATAAAATCGGGTACTAGCGCCTACATCATCATCATAATGCCAGCGCCTGCGCTTGTAAGTTTAAACATCTCCTTAGACGATTAAAAAAAAATCATATCCCTTTGTTTTTGGGGTGGAGAAACTCCTGATTTCAGCTTTTACAGGCACTGGTTTTTAACTCAATTTTATCTTACTCCTTTTTTTTTTTTTTTTTTTTTTGTATGGTGTTTATGAATTTCCAGCGCGACTCCGGTGTCAACGTGCTCCGTGAATCACAGCCTTCTCGGCGTTGGTCGGGGGGAGGGGGGCGGTGCGGCATAATTTAAAGGAAAGCCCGTCTGACGCTCGTCTGGACCAGTACCGGACCAATACAACATGCGGCGCGGACAAGGTCATACCCCCTCCCCTCCCCGCCCGGCTCCGGCATGGATCTCCGGCGGAACCGCGGGCCCCCTCTTCCCCCCCCCCTCTCCATCCTCTCCCGGCGGCCCAATGGGCCGTATAAAAGCAGAACCTGATTCACATACGCAGTACCCTTGCCTCATTCAGTTCACAGCGAGTTGCGGCGCGCCAGACAGACAGACAGACAGACCGGCGGGCGGACAGCGCCAAAGGGGTCCGATCACCGTGAAAGCGATGCTGCGGGCGGGTCCAGCCTTCCCCCCCCCCCTCCCCCGCGCGTGCCATGCGTTCGTTCAAAGGACATTTTGGACAGGATTTCCCGCGCCAGGAAGTCAGCGAGTCCTTATCGTCCTGCCGGAGGACGGCCACTAGGGCTGCCGAGACGAGACGGGGGGAGAAAAAGTGAAATATCTGGGCGTTCGAACCCGCGACGTGGGCGGTCTGGACCTGAGGCAAGCCATGCCAGTAATTGCGGAAAGGGTAAGGCAACTCGCATAGGGACTCATCACTACGTGAACGTATCAGGCGAGTGCGTGTGTGTGTGTGTGTGTGAGAGAGAGAGAGAGAGAGAGAGAGAGAGAGAGAGAGAGAGAGAGAGAGAGAGAGAGAGAGAGAGAGAGCGCAGCCAGTTCGCCGCCGTGTATGTCTGCTTACCCATAGGTCGGCCTCGGTGAACGAGTGGTCCGTGTAGCTGACGAGCTGACTGGCGGACAGGTGCTCGGCCTCGCGCAGCTTGGAGGCGAGCAGGAGGCAGGCGGTCCCCAGGAGCTGCAGCTGCGTTTTGACGATGGGGCACACGCTCAGGAACCTGTCCATGTAGTTCATGGACAGAGGAAACACGTCCTCCTGGCACTTCTGGGCCTCGCACACCTGGGGGGCAGAGCAACAGGGCGGGCGTGAGAAAGAGGGAGGGAGGGGGTAATGCAGTGCCGGCCGCGGTCTAACAGACTCTATCAGGCCCGGCCCGGCCGGGACGCTAGAGGTAATCCTGGCGGCAGACCCACGCTGGTGATTCGTAATGGAGCCGAGGGTGGGGGCGGGGGTGGAGGAAGCGCGTACACACACACACACACACACACACACACACACATATGCACGCAGGCAGGCAGGCACGCACGCACGCACACGCACAAACCACGCTGAAAAGCAGCAAAGCGCGGGATTTACTCCGAAAGGTCTCGCAGGAGGCGATGACCTAGTGTCCTGATGGACAGTCCTCCGGCCTCCGGGAACGCTAGGAACACGGGCACACTGTGACAACACCCCCACAATAGGGCGGCTAACGGGACGGCGACCGTCTCTCTCGCACTCACGGGGCGGCCCGCCGACCCATCCCACTGTGCACCTCTCCGACGGGCCATCATAATTACCATCGCGAGGCACGCCGGCTCTCTCGCACCCCATAGCGGCCGCCCCGGAGTGCGAGAGAGACGCGGCGACCAAGGTCGGAATCCTGTCGACAGGGCAGGGAGGACCCTGGATGCGTTTGGCCATTTCCAGGCACCCCCCCCCCACTTCCTTTACAGATAAACACCTCTCTCTCTCTCTCTCTCTCTCTCTCTCTCTCTCTCTCTCTCTCTCTCTCTCTCTCTCCTCTCTCAGGCGCTACCTTTTCCAGGCGACACGTCGCGCGACGGCGTAGTTATCATGGCGACCTATCACCCCCCCCCCCACGAGGAGGGTTCCCTATGCTCGTTCATGTTTAAAACATGCGGTACACAGTGCCGCAACTAGGCGTGGAAACAAGTTACGCGGCGCGTTGTATACCTCGTGCTTCCGGTGGTGCGCGGCACCATGGGGCACCATGGGGCACCACTAGCTACCTCGCGCTGGCGCAATAACCCATCAACACCGCATGAATCAGAAGCGCGTATGTGGTGTGTGTGTGTGTGTGTGTGTGTGTGTGTGTGTGTGTGTGTTGCTCCCCACCTGCGCCCTTCCCCCCTTCCCATTATTACTACCACGCTCCCCAGGCTACCCAGACGGAGGAGGTGGGGGTGGCGTAATTCTTCACACATCTCACCACATCAAGCCCCCATGCTCCCGCATCCCTACCGCACGCCGCCCTGCAGTGCGCGCCTGTCTCTCATTCGTTCACGTGTCTTTCTTTTTCTTGTTTCCCCTGTTTTTTAAGGTCATTCATTTATTTATTTCTTCACCCTTTTTCTCTCGGTTTTGCTTTCACGATTTCTCTCGACGCGTTTTTCCTTTTCCTCAATCGGGACGCTTTCTTTCTTTCTGGGTTGTTGTCGTCCTCTCTCTCCTTCACGCGGCCCCCTTCTAGCACGACCTTCGCCATGTTTCGTCAACAGTGAGGGACAAGTAAGTCAACGAAAAGCAGCGGAACGTCTTATCCCGATCACATTGGCCGCACAGTGGGCCAGAAGACCGGCGCAGGCGGCCAATCTTCTAGACGTGTTTTAAGCTCCAGAGTCGCTAAGCAGGACTCGAACCGACCGTGTGGTGACCCCACCAATAGACTGCTCTCGGAACGAGGAAGCTATTGGCGGGGCCATACGTTTGGTTAGAGTCCTGCTAACGACTCTGGAGCTCAAAACGCGTCTAGAATTTTGGGCCGCCCGCGCCGTCTTCTGGCCCACTGTGCGTCTCTCATGGGAGAGACACAAAGGGGCGACTCTCGCGTCAGAAATAAAGTGACGGTGGCGTCTGCCAGCGAAATGCGAGAACCAGCAAGGAGAAGGGGGTCTTTGTGTCGGCGAGGGTCAGGCGGTGAAGGGCGGCACGGCGTTGCGAAGGACAGCAACTGTCTCTCTCGCACCGCCGCGGCGTGGCGGACCGCCCAACGGGTTCGAGGGAGACAGAGCGATATTCTTGTCGCGAACCGAATCGAAGAACGGTGTCACCTTTAGCACGGCGAACGACGACGCCCGGTGTAGAGTGGCATCGGGAAAAGCGGAAGGCACACAGACACTCACACACACACACACACACACACACAGACACACACACAGACACACACACACACACACACACACACGCACAAACTGATATTCACGACCACGCGCCGAGCGACTCGGCGGACAGTCCGGCAGGGATCGTATTTAATCGGCGTTTAAAGGCCTTCCAGCCCGTCCGGCGGCGCGGCGCGGCGTCCGCGAGCAGCGCGTGCAACAGGTGTCCGGGGTGGTGGCTGACTGGCAGGGGCGCCGCCCGGTCGCCGGCTTTCTCCGCTCGCTCTGTCTCTCTCGCACTGACGGCGGCGCGACGGCGGCAGGGGATGCCCGAGCCTGGCGGCGGCTAGCGGCTGGGCACCACGTGCGCTGCGCGACCGCTCAGCTGACTGGCCGGCCCGGCCCGGCCGGCAACAGCCGCTGTCTCTCTCGCACTCATGGAGCGTGCCGTAGGGAACCGCAGGGGTGCGAGAGAGACAGAGCGACGCAGCGCTTCAGCCGGCAACAGCAGCGCGGCCGGTGACTCGACTCACCGCTGTCCTGCCAGCCTCATCGCCGGCCTTTTAAAAAAGTTTAAATCGCTGGTTCGATCCCGGCTGGGCTGCGCTGGCTGCGCTGGCGGCGGGGCGCGGCGGGGGTAAGGCCCCTGGCTGGCCGGCCCACTTCCGCGAGGAGCGACAATGCACCGCAGATCCTCCCCGAGGTGGCCGAGGAGAGGGGAGGCCGGCCGGACGGCCACCACAGTGTGCCATCACCGCCGCCTGGCGAGCCCAGCCAAGCCCTGCCACCCCCAGCTGGGTCAACAACACCGGCCCGGTCGGCAACGCTTCGGGGGCAGTTTTATTTGGGCCCTGATGCCGTCGTCGCGGCCGGCACCGACCGGGGTTGCCGATGCTATCTCAACAGGATGCCGGTCATCGTGCTCACCTCGAGCATCCAGTTGGAGACGATGGTCCTCATCGGGGCGGTCACGTCCTTCTGCACGCACGCGAAGTAGGGCGTGCTGGGGGTGTACTTCTCCTCCTGGCCCAGCATGTTGTGCAGCACGCGGTCATCGTTGAGCAGCACGGGGTCCACGATCGCGCGGCACTCGAACCCGGACTCACAACACAGTAGATCCATCTTGCGCAGCACATTCACTGACACTCGTCTTCGCCAAATCGTAATCGCCACTCGCGGCACATAGATTCGCCAGCCCTCTTTTATCACAGAGACAGTTACGGTAAGACACGGCACTGGGCGGAGCAGTAAACTATTGATTAATCGGACGAGGGCTTGCCTTAACTTAATTAAATCACACTTGGTTCACTAGTTTGTGGTTGCAGTCTTGCAGTTTGTGGCGGTGGCCGCTGTGGGCCGGTTCACGACGTTCGCTCCGCACTCGACCGCAGCTGGCAAGAGAGTGCAAGGGGGTGACTTGGACTCGCCTCGGACTGGGAGCCGCGGCTGCCAGCCCGGGCGTGCCGCCAGCCGCCAGCCGGCACCGCCATTGGTCGCTGCACTCGCTCGCCCCCTCCCCGCCGCCGCGGCCGCCGCTACGCTACGCCGCTACGCCTGCCGGGCCCGCCGCGCAGAGGGCGCCGTTGTCGCCGTGTGGACACGCCGTGTGTCGACGCCGTCCTCCTGGCTGCCAATTTTCCTGTCTGGCGGCGGCTGGGTCCGCGACTCGCGACCCTCGGCAAGGACCTCGTGCCGCGGGGGCGTCAGAGAGAGAGAGAGAGAGAGAGAGAGAGAGAGAGAGAGAGAGAGAGAGAGAGAGAGGAGGAAGCGTGAGCGTGAGTGACACCCTAGCGCCAGCAGTCAAATGGGGATTCCAACTCCATTCCGCTGCTTCCAATATTAAATGTCAAGGTACTGTGCTGTCTTGTTACCAAGTGCGAGAGAGACAGAGCCATCGCAGTCAATGGACTCGCATGTAGGTCCGTGCGAGTCCTTGCAGGGCGCACAGTGTCGCGCAGGAATGTGTAGAGAGGGGAAGGGGGAAGGCCACACCATGAATAATTATTTTAATTTCATAAGGCGCCGCTGCTAGTTCACAGTGTTCACAACGGAGCGGACGCTTTTTTCCCCGCAGGCGTGCCAATGGCGTTACGCTGCCTAGCGGCATGCAGACTGAGTCGGTGTCGTCGCGCCGTCTCTCTCACGCTCGGCGTGTCAGGGCGGTGGCCGTCGAGAGGGTTGGCGGGGGTGGTTGGCGCTGCCGCACGGCCTCCGCACGGCGGTCTCGGCCTTCTCCGCGGCCTCGGCGGTCCGGCCTCTGCCGGCGTGCTGCCGCCGTGCCGCGGGGCGTGGGGGGGCGTGGGGCGGCGTGAGCGTGGCTGGGACTCGTGCTATGCACGCCTCATGTCGAGATCCAAATCTCGAAACCTGTAGCTGCAACAAGAGAAACAAGCGAGGCGGGCCGAGGAGGCGAGGCGAAGTTGGGCCCATGAATTTGGGAACCGGCCGCCCTGCCTGCCGGCCGCCGCGCCGCTGCTCAGCCCAAGGATAACTGCACGCAGAATCCTTTGTTACTGGACCGGCCCACCTGTAACCCGAGAAGAGGCGGTGGAGGGGAGGGGGCCCTGGCTGGCCCTACCGGGGCCCAGGCAGGCTGCCCAGGCTGCCCAGGCTGCCCAGGCCCACCAAACAACACCCTCCCTCCCCTCCCCTCCGCGCGGAGAATGAAAGAGATGCCCGGGGAGCTTCCGGGCCGCGCCGCCAGGAGCGCTGCGCCAAACAACAACAACAACAGCTGGCCGGCAGCCGAGGCAGCCCGGCTGTGTCGTGCCCTTCTGGGCCTTCTGGGCGTGGGCCGTATGGAAATCCAGGCGGCCGGGGTGTCGACCGTGACGCCGTGCGGGCGCCGCGGTGCGCCGTGGCCGAGCGGGGTGGCCGGGTCACCCTCCTTGCCCCCGGCCCTGCAGGAAAAAAAAACAACGATGCAAAAACAATCACGCAACATGAACAATTATGAACGAGGAAGTAAACGAACTTAGGAAAAAGTGCGACGACAAAACGAATTCGTGGATGAGGGAGCCATGCGAGGGTTTGTGACAAAGAAAGTGCTGTCTGTAATAATGAAGAGGAATTTATGATGATGGAAATAAAGGCAAAACAGAAGGGGACGCGAAAAAAATAAATAAAAGCGAAGTGCAAAACGTCGGTGAAAAAGTGGCGGGTCCCTTTGGCTTTGGGCGAAGGGACGGAGCCAGCGCTGGTGTCGGGGACTGTTCGGCTGACTCATCGCTCTGCCCGGGACGAGAAATCGCAGAAAACCTGAAAACGAGGAGGCGCCGGGGAAGCCCTACGGGCACCACCTGCCCAGCACCTGGAGTGAGCGAGAGAGAGAGAGAGAGAGAGAGAGAGAGTTTGTTTCGTGAGTAAATGTGTGTGCAGTGCCGTAGAAATGGGAATTATGGCTTCGGGGAGCTTGCTGCCGCCATCCTCCGTAACGAGACATTCTTCCGAAGCCACTGTCCCAAAAATATGTCACCGCCGCGTATTTCGGACAGCGTTTTGGCCGAGCCAACAAATCTAGCTTTTCACAGGGCACACTTTCCCCGAGCTCACTAGTAGCGCTATTCTTCATTTACGGGGCAGTGTGAAAGTTACAGCCAAAACTACATAAAATTATCCCGTTTTTTCGCTCTCAGTAAAAGTGTAGTAGATTCCTCCGCGCGAGCGAACCAGAGTGGATACGCGCACTACATGCATGCAGAGGGCGATGGTCTCACTTCAATTGCTGAAGAAATGAATGAATGGGACGAATATGTATGGCCATGAACCCGCATCGCACGCAGAGGACTCTCTCTCTCTCTCTCCTCTCTCTCTCTCTCCTCTCTCTCTCTCTCTCTCTTCTCTCTCTCTCTCTCTCTCTCTCTCTCTCTCTCTCCCCCCTTCTCCTCCCCTCTCTCTCTCTCTCCTCTCTCTCTCTCTCTCTCTCTCCTCTCCTCTCTCTCTCTCTCTCTCTCTCTCTCTCTCTCCTGTCTCTGCCTCACACGCACGCACTGAGAGAATTAATTGGGCAAGGAACACGTTAGGGAATGAATGGTAGCATAGGAGGTAATGAGATAATGGGAAGTCTGAGCAGCAAGGTGATGCCCGGCGACGGGGCAGAGGTAAGGGGAAACGAGGGGGGGGGGCCAGGCGTGAATCAGAGCAGCAGTCCGTGCGCCCCTCACGCCTGGAATCCTGGAATCTTGGAATCGCGCCCTTGATGTCCAGTTGATGTCGCTGGGAACGGATCGGATCAGCCGGGAAGCAGACGGCGCGGCACACAAAAACAAAAACACACCGCCCAATTGGGACATTTGGTCTAGGCTAGGCGGTGGTGGCCGCGAGCCCGCGAGCCGTCTGGAGAGGCGCGGGGAGGGGAGGGGCGTGCCCAGACACCCAGACCTTGCCGAACGCGGTCCGGGTGGGCCACTTTCCGCCCCGCCCCGCCCCGCCCCGCCCCGCCCCGCCCCGCCCCGCCCCGCCCCGCCCCGCCGCGCGACGCCTGGCCCAGGTTGGCTCAGGTTTCGGACCACAACAAAGCGCCGCGGCGAGAAGCAGACGAAACAAGAAGACGAGGGCCAAATCTGTGATGCGATGTGTTTTCTGTCTGGGCGGCGCGGCGTGGCACGGCGTGGCGCGGCGTGTCCTGGCGACGTGACGACGCCGAGGTGCGCACAGGGCGAGCACGGCGCCGCGCCGCGACCCGCGGCGTTCCTTGTCGTGTTGCCGCGCTTCTCGGAATCGCGTCTGAGGCCGCGGTGGTCCATCGCCGCGGCTCCCGTCTCCGCGCCGTTGGGCGAGACGCACCGCACAGTGGAACAGTCAGAAGACCGTTGAGGCGGACAAAATTCTAGACGCGTTTTGAGCTCCAGAGTCGCTAAATGGGACTCGAATCGAACGTGTGACCCCACCGATGGATTGCTCTTAAAACGAGGGATCCATTGGTGGGGTCACACGCTCGATTCGAGTCCTATTTAGCGACTCTGGAGCTCAAAACGCGTCCGGGACTTTGGCCGCCTCAACGGTCTTCTGACTGTTCCACTGTGCACCGGCATGGCGCTGGATCCACCCCTGGATGCCTGACCTGCCGAAATCCCGAGCCAAATTTGTGTCTGAGGCGACAGGGGCGTTGCGCCCGGCTGTTGGCGCGCAGGCCTGCATGGTGCCGGCCGGCGCTGGCGGTCCGGCGGGCCTGGCCCCCGGGGCGGAGGCGGCCCAGCGGCCAGGCCTGTCGCTCTGTCTCCGTCGCACTCACGGGGCGTGCCGTCGGCACCGCAGGGCCCCGCGGGGGTGCGAGAGAGACGGCCGGCGGCCGGTCCACCGCGATGAGCGCAGCGGGCGCAGGCTTCGCCGCCGCACGCCACCAAACCGGTGGTGGTGAGCCCGGCAGCCCGGCGGCCGCGTCCGGGACGCCGCCGCCGTCCTTCTCGCGGCGTCCGGCGCGCCGCGGCGCAGAGAGAGACAGACGGCGAGGCTCGGCCGACAATCGACAGGTCGACAACCGACGCTTCTGGGAGGAACGAGCACCGGGGAGTGGAGGAGCTCGACTGATGAGGGGTCCCACATAAATTACACTGCCGCCCTTGGTCAGCCATAGCCTCCCTCCAGGACTGCAGGACTGCTCGCCCTTTCCAGGAATCGGTCCTACACGTGCTGCCCCGCGCCCCGCCCGCGCCCCGCCCGCGCCCCGCCCGCGCGGTGCAGGTAGAGGCGGCCAAGTGACTGCAAACGGACGGCTTGTTATTAAAGCAGCGATTTAAACGCTATTTAATCCCCCGGCCGGCCGCCGTGGCCATCGCGGTGGTGGCCGGTCACCCTGGGGAACCCTGGAACCCGCCCCCGGGGAGGCGAACCCACCCCGCCGTGGGAGCGGGACGACGCGGCGCCCCCTGGACTCCTTGACGGCGTCCTGGGCGTGCAGCCTACAGTGGGTCAGAAGACCGTTAAGGCGGCTAAAATCCCGGACACGTTTTGAGCTCCAGAGTCGCTAAATGGGTCCCGAATCGAGCGTGTGACCCCACCAATGGATTCCTCGTTTGAAGAGCAATCCATTGGTGGGGTCACACGTTCGATTCGAGACCCATTTAGCGACTCTGGAGCTCAAAACGCGTCTAGAATTTTGTCCGCCTCAACGGTCTTCTGATCCACCGAGCAGCCCTTGACGCCGGCCTGCGTTGCCTCGGTCACGCCCTGCGGCGCCAGGCTCTCTCTGTCTCCCTCGCACTGCCGGGGCGCCGCGGGGCGGGGCTCTGGGAGCGAGAGAGACAGCGCGAGGTTTGTTCTCGCCTTGGGCGCCGCGCTCGTCGCCCCTGTAATGAGCAAAGGCTCGGCGGGGCGGTCAAGCAAAGGCCGGCCAGTAAGTATCGGGAACGCCCCGCCCCGCCCCGCCCCGCCCCGCCCCGCCCCGCCCCGCCCGGTAAATAAATGAATGAATGCATAAATAAATAAACACCTTGCTTCCCCTAACCCCCACCGTGTGGGCCCCAGCGACTGCTTGACCCGCTGCCGAGGAATGTTTATAACGTTTTTGTTTGTTCCAATTGAATCGGAGTCTCATCTAGATTGGCCCGCGATCTGATCAACCTCGTTCGTTACGATTCGGACATGTGAGAATTAAGACGAAGGGCGGCCGCGCCGACCGACACTCGAACGGCGAACGTCCTTAAAAATGGACCGGCCGCTCGCATGAGACTTTTGACTGACAGGACCCGGCCTCGTTCGGAACAGGGATTGATTGTTGGCGTGTGCCTTACGGCCGATGTAATACTCTATTATTATTGAAATTTGATGCACCGCGTGAAATAAATTGCCAGTCTCTCCCGGGAGAAGGAGGGGGCGGGTATTGGTCCGCGATTTCGCACAAATTCAAACAGCTCTGGAAAAATTCTCGGAATTGGGTGCGGTTGTTTGTCAATCCCGTTGTTTACAAATTGGCGACGCCTTTGCCTGCTTTCCTGGGCGCGCGTGGGGCTGCGATTTTTGGGTCACGGTATCAGTAAGACGAGGGAGGCCAGCAGCCCGCGCGGCCGAGAGGCCTGCCTGCATCGCCAAGCACTCCGAGAGGACGTCCCTGTTAGATGGCAAGTCCAAGGAGGGCGCCTAGAACGGCCTCGAGGCGGGTAAACGACCCGACAGTGCTGAATCGTAGTATATGTGTGTGTGAGTGTGCGTGTGTGTGACGCGCGCATGTGTGTGCGTTTGTTTGCGTGTGAAGTCGTGCGCGCGGATCGCGGACAGCCGCGGAAGGTGACCGCAGGCACACGTGTGTGTGTGTGTGTGTGTGTGTGTGTGTGTGTGTGTGTGTGTGTGTGTGTGTGTGTGCGTGCGTTACGCGAGTGCCAACTACATAAACGGGGCGGTGCCCAATAGCCGCCTCCCACCGCCCCGCTCACGACTCCCGTAAATTCTCCGCTCAAATTCAATTAAAGTTCTCTCAAAATTCGCACCGACACGAGCAAACAAACGTTCAAACACACGTCATATTTTTAAAGACGTTTTCCAGCATCCGTTTCTGCGGCCGTGGTCCATTGTCCGCCACCAGCAAAATTGAACACTGCGTTCGCGAATTCCCGGCGTGGGACTTTATAACGATTGCTCCGGAAACTGCGCCGCCGCGTCTTTGTCTTTGTCGGTCCGTCCAATTGATGAGACTTGCGCTGTCCGGCCGTTGGGGGCAACGCCGAGGCATCACCGAGCCATCGCCGAGGCTTGCTGGCTAATGTGAGCGATCCCCGGCCGATTACCTTAAACGCTCGCATATCATTTTGGCGTGCCGCTCGGCGCGCTCGCAGAGACACCTCAGGTGGCGGACGGAATCAGACCAAATTGCCCCCGGCGGAGATCCTATCAGCGAGGCCTCATCACGGCCACGGCGGCCGCGGCCGACTGTCAGGCCAACATCATCATTACGTTCGAAAACGCGGAAAGAGGTGGCGGCCGGACGTTTCAGCTTCAAGGCGTGGACGGAAATTCGACTGCTGGGAAAATTAAATTTTCTCTGTGATTTTTGCATGGTAACGGGAGGTCCCGCGACATGAAGACACTCGGAACGGATCGTTTGAGGCTTCCGATTGCTCTTCTCCGAGGCCAGGCTGCCACGTCCGGTGCTTGGCGGGGCGGGCCGCGAATATTCAGAATGTGCGACCCTTTGCCCATGGGAACCGGGTCAGGGCACACTGCGCACTGCTCCCCCGGGGGTGCCCGCAGGGGTGGGGGCGCAGACAGCCTGCCCGGACCCATGTCGAAGCTAATCAGACCACGTAATCGTTTGTGATAGGAGTGGGTGTGAGAGACGCGATACCGACGCCAAGGTGGGCCGGTGCTGGTGTGTGGGTGCGTGAGTGTGGGTGCCCAGGCGCCTGGGGCCGACAAAGGGACCCTGTGGCCCACGCGAAGCACATCAAACACCAAACTGTCAGAGTCACTTTCCGTCACTCTGCGGCTTTTGACACTGTTGCCAATCGTTCGTCACTGATAACCATCTCGGCGCGTCTCCTAAAAGGCCAGATTTATAAGCGTATTGCACCGCAGGCCCCCCTTCGCCGCGCCGGGGCCCCCCGCCTGCACGGCGCCCTGCCTTGCCTGCACACACTCAGATAAGTCAGCGCTGGGAATGAATTCGATTACATTAAAGTCTGTGACTGGAAGGGTGAGGGCGGAGAATGCTCCCACATTCCTGGGCTGGTGTCGCTTAGGATCCCCGCCTGGACGACGAGCACCCTCGACAAGGCGGCCCCCTTTTTTTCGCCGCGGCGCTCCCGACCCGGTTTCGTTTTTTCGGAACTTTTTCACCCGCCGATATTACGAGTTCCACTTGTACTATTTGTCGTGGTGCTCGCTGGGGTGCCTCCCTCACACATGCTGAGCTCTTGCTCAAGTATGAAATTTGAAAGGGAAGACGTCTTGCATGTGTGTTGCCGTCTTGGTTGCCGCCAAGGCTCAGCGCCGAGCTGCCTGCCGACGACCCCCGCCACCCCTTGGGGCCCTCGGGGGCTCACCACCGCCCCCGGCCTCTCCCCCCCCGCACTGGTCGGGTCACGGTCATGGTGATCTTCATGGACATAGTCATCACCATGGACACCATGTTAATCACCATGGACACCATGGTCATCACCATAGACACCATGGTCATCACCATAGAAACCATGGTCATGACTATAGACACAATGGTCATCACCATGGACACAGTAAGTCTGGATACTCATCAGCATGGAGACCAGTATCATGATGATCATGGTCATTAACATGGGGCACCATGGCCATCACCCTAATCACCATGGCCAAGGCCGATGGTGGTGTTCGTGCTGATCGCGTTGCTCCTTTTTCGGCGCGACGTGTGCATTGGCCCTGCATGTCCTGGTCGGGGGCTCCTTGAAGGGGCCGCGCCGCCGGCCTGCCCGCCCGCCCCACCCAAGCCTCGCACGTTGACCCCGGCACCCCGGCCTGCCTAAGGCCTGCCCGCCGCCAGCCGGCCCGTCTGCCGAAAGCGAACGCGAAACCAACGCGAGACGGTTTGCCGAAAATCCAACGCCGGCCGGAACAAATCACTAGTCCAAAACTCCTGCCGCGCGGTGCGCGAATGCTCCCGACGGGGTCCCCAGTCCAGCTTCGGACGCACCGGTGTAGGCAAACCCGGAACACGCCGGGAAGGAGCTCAAGGCATTGAGTTCATATGAAACCACACACAAAAACAAAGAGAACATGAGTTTCAAGTTGTCCGTATTTTCAAGTCCAAGTTTAAAATTTGCTCCGGCATGGGTCTCGCTTTTCGCAGCAGGCCGCCGGCAAGCTGCTCCGACTTCTGAATCATTCCTGGCCGGGCTGGCGGGCCACAGTGGGCCGGGCGGTGTGGGGCAGAGATTCCAGCTCAAACTGCCCCTTTATCTTATCCGCGGCCGTAAAATGGATTTTCATTCGTTTGTTTTGGGCGTGTCTCCAGCGCGGCGTCTCGGGTCACGGGGGGCACCGTGGGGGCAGTGGGGGCGCCGCCTAAGTAGCCGCACGTCGCGGGGCGGGGCGGGGCGGGGCGGGGCGGGGCGGGGCGGGGCGGCCCCACCTTGTGATGCGCAACCTTTTAATTATAACGCTCTGAGTGTTCATGATTGAATGGTGTGCGAGGCGACGCGCTTCGGTCTGTGAGAGACACGCGGACAGGCAGGCGAGGGCGTGAGACTGCTGCAGCGCGTCCAGTGGCGCAATAACCAGCCGCCTCAAGGACCGCCTCTGTCTCTCTCGCACCCTGCGGGACGCCCCATGTGGGAGTGCGACGGGACGACCCAGCGGATCAGGCGGCATCGCGCGCTGTCATTGAAATAGCAACCTCTTTTGAGGTTAGGTGGGTTAGGTCGGGAGATGGTAGGCCTCCGAAAATGATTTTTCGATATTTCGTGGAATTTCTGAGGCTTCCGATAGTGTTCCGATCCGGTGGGGCCCCCCGCCATGGTGGCGCATGTCTGAGTGGGCGCCGTTGCGCCGCGTTGCGCTGCGAGGCTGGCCGATAGCACCGAGGGCACAGCGATACGAGGGGCCCTTGGGGGGGCTCCTTGTGGGGCCCCTCGTGGGGCCGGGCCGCTGGACAGTGTAACCAGCGCCCCGATGACGTCACTGCAGTCACTGCGCCGCTGCAGCACACTGTCTTTGCCCACATTGCCCACACTTGACGAGTTGGCCCATAAATGGCCCTTCGCCTTTCGGTTCCACGTTCGCGCCGCTCGCACACCTCGCGTCTCTCGTCCGGCGCAGCCACAGTGGTCCTGGTGGCCGAGAGCGAACAGACATTGCGAGGGGGTATGCACTCTCCAAATGAGTGACCCGACTAATACGCTATTACGCTCTATTACGCCTCAAAATTGCTGAAATTTGCCTGAAAAAAGACCAAAACAACGCCAAAACAGCCCAAAACAACCATAAGACAGGCAAAATCCTGACAATTTCGGCTATTACGCTACCATTACGCGAACTATTACGCGCACTATTACGGATTGAGCGACCCGACTATTACACGAGTGCATACCCCCTCGAGACATTGCATTCTGAACCCGGAGTTTTAGGGTTCAACACCCGCTGTTTCCTTTTTATTTATTTTTTATTTTTTTTTCCTCTCTTCTCCACCAAAGCTTAGGTTAGGCAAAGGCAAAGGTTAGGTCAGTCAGTAATGCGAATATTTTTGTTCAATTTTTTTTTTATTCAGGTCGGTTAAAAATAGGCAGGTCTAGTTTTTGTCGGTCTACTTTAGGTAGGTCAAATGATCTGCTCCGCTGACGAGTCCCGTAGAGAGAGACAGAGCGACCCAACAGCTCAGTCTGCAGGACGCTGGCCGAGAGAGGCATGATGCTGGACCGTGGCTGCTATCTCGGGGCCCCAACTAAATCATGCGGCGGGGGGCAGGGCGGGGCCGCAGACCACCAGGGCTCGCACGTTGTCGCAGGCCATCCTGGAGGCCATCCTGGAGGTCCTGGAGGCCGTCCTGGAGGTCCTGGAGGCCATCCTGGAGGTCCTGGAGGCCATCCTGGAGGTCCTGGAGGCCGTCCTGGAGGTCCTGGAGGCCGTCCTGGAGGTCCTGGAGGCCGTCCTGGAGGTCCTGGAGGTCCTGGTCGGAGCAGACTCGGCCGGCACCCCATTCAGTGTGGACGGGGCAATGCTGCGACCGGTTGGCGGCGTTAACGATGCAAGATGTGCCGCCCGGCCGTGTTGCCCAGTGTGTTGCAGGGCGACGTTTTAAAGGCCTAAGTGAATGCCGGCGGGCCGAGCCTGCACGCTGCAACATGTGACAGCAGCCTTCGTTGACGGACGCCCCGTCAGCCGAGCGAAACGTTAACGCGGGTATAAGCAGATTATTATAAACGTGTGCTTGATGTGTTAATGTTCGTACGATTTTAAGCAATTTGATGCTGCCATAACGCTCTCTGGTGAAACAGTGGGAATGCCACGTCCCTGTCACCCACAACGGTATGCGATAGTTCTTCTTGGGGATTCGAGTCCAGTTGGTCCACATGACGTCACACAGTGGGTCAGAAAACCGGCGCAGCCGGCCTAGGCTCCAGGACCCCACCAAAGGATAGCTCTCCGAACGAGGAATCCATCGGTGGGTCATCGCGGTCCGTTCGAGTCCCATTTAGCGACTCTGGAGCTCGAAACGCGTCTTGCCCGCCAGCGCTGGCCCACTGTGCGTCACTTTCGGGAGCGGGCCGCAATAAGACTTAGCGAATCACGCGACGGTGCGTGGTCACCCGGTGGTCCTCGCAGAGCCACGTGTCACATGGGAGACAAGGCAAGTGAATGACCCCAACACTGGCTAGCAGCGTCACAAGACTCGAAACCCGATTTGCGGCCCAAACGGTCGCAAGGATGGCCGGGCGGCGACCACGCCGGGATGGCCGCGGGGACTGGTCTCTCTCTCTCGCGGTCGCGGGGCCGGCGCACGAGTGAGAGAGAGACACAGCGACGCGAGGCCTCCGAACCGCCTGGGGCAGCCTTTGTCCGGCCTGATTGAACCTGATCCGCCTAATCCTTGCCTTGCCTTGCCAGGACGGACCCGATCAAGGTCACTCCAGCCAGCCAGACAGGCAGCCGGACAGGCAGACAGACGGACAGACAGGCGGGCGGGCTGCTTAGTCCCCATGCGCCCGAAAATAAGCCCATTAAAATCATAACCAGTGCATTCTCTGCACGCAGCGGGGACCGCGCACAAGCCAACGCGAAACGGGGCCGTCGGGAAACCGCAAACGCCCCGCACGCCGCCGGCTGGCTGCCGTCGTACTGCTGCCCTGGAAGAAACGACAACGACATTCCTCAAAAATCGAATTTTTAGAAATTGGTGGTGTTGTCAGCGTTTGACTACAACGGCAAAAAAAAAAAAAAAAAAAGGGGGGGGCTTAAAAAATCAAGTCGGGCTAGTTGCAGAGCCCTTTACGGACGGCCCCCGATGCCGCTTGAGCTGCAGCCACTGAACATCACGATCGCCATAAGATTGTTCGATGAGTTGATGATAAAGCAATGGGCAATTTGCTCCCCTTTTTTTACTTCGTCAGTTTTCGATTTTATTTTTCGCGCCGGCCGTCACGGCCACTTGACGCACACGTACTCGATGCAGCCATTCATTGAATTCTAGTGGCTTCCCGAAAATTATTTGCCTCTCATGCATGAAGCCGAAAGTGGCTCAGGGTGGGAAAAAAGTGGCAAATTGTCCCAAAAGTGACGACGGCGCGATTTAAAGGGGAGCCAAGGCTACTGCACCTGTTCGAACCACGTGTGTGAGTGAGTGTGTGTGAAAGACGCCTTGTTGGAGACACTGAGGCCCCACTCGTGTCGTGTGCTTAGCTGTACCGAGTTTGCTATCCAATTGACGCCTGTCAACCAGTCGGCCACACACCTGCCGTAGTCCTGCCGTCCTGCTCTAAGGACGCCGAGTTGTTCACGCGGCCGGGGAGTCGAATCGTCAGAAATGATGTCAACATGACCTCAAAATAAGTCAAAATTTGGTCGAGACCTGACCCCGTTCTCCTTGGGTGGGTCCGCTTAAAATTTGCAATTGTTGTTTCTGACAGACTGAAGAATTCTCTTCTCAGCTCGCCGCTAAATATTGACCAAGCATTCAGCAGTGGCAATAATGTGTGCTGGCTTATCTGGAAGGAGGAAGGTGATTGCGATATTTTGTCGTTCTGTCGTCATTCTTCTCGTCCCCCCTCCCCGGGCCCCTGACGCCAGAGACGTGAACCGGCGCTGAATCAGGGGACTCCTGATTTGACGGATGCCTGCATGTGTGCGTGCGCGGCCAAAGAAATGATAAAAAAAAGCCGTGTTGGTACTAACATAATTTTTCCATACGAAGACCCCCTGCCCCGAGGTTGCCTGCGGCGCTGGACGTGACGGGAACAACTGTAGCATTTACCCAAATCCAATGATTGCACCATTTAAAAGCGGCCGGCGCGCTCGCACAAGGAAATATCCGCTGGATATGCCAATTGATTGTACGTAACGCCGGCTGGAGTTCCAGGGTCGGCGGCCGGCCGGTGTGAACATTTCTCCAGCACACCCGCATCCAAATGGCGACGTCGACCGCCTTCACGGTGTTTACCCCGACCACTTACCGGAGTGTACCCCGGCCGTATACTTACGGCGCGGAGTATACTTATCAAGCCCCGGACTCGCGGGCACCGTGTCGCTGACCGGGCCGGCGAACCAAAGCGATTCGCTGGATGCGCGGCATTCAAATCCAGCACTCGGTGTCATGTCGGACACCTCGACAGACAGACAGGCAGGCTGACAGACAGACAGACGGACGGATCGACGGCAGCGAATGCCGCGTGGGGGTCGACACTCGGGAGGAATGCTGGACGGGGTGAAAGGGCTCGCGGTCGCGTTTTTTAACCCCGAGGATGAGGAACGTGAATGGAGAAGGGCGGGAGGGGAGGGGGGGAGGGGGAAGGCATCCCGGATTGCAGCAAGGGTGACATCGTTCCTGGAAGCCAGGGAGGACCCCGATCCCATACAGGAGGAGTTTGGTTTCGTCTGCGCGGCTTCGTGTGTGCGAGCGAGCGAGAGAGAGAGGGGGGGGGGGCGGCGGCCCACGGCCCTCTGCCTGGCGACAGCCCTGGCGACAGCTTCGACCATCAAACGCTGCCGAAAACTCCTCATTGTTCACGATTTCGATAAGAACACTGCAGTGCGGCTGACTTACGTAGTGCGTTCGGCGTTTCGTCGTCGTTGCCGTGCGGAAAATGGGGCCCAGTGGGTCGCATGGCTACCGAAGTGGTAGCCGAGGCTCTACCTAACGAGGAAGCGAAGAGCGGCTCCGGAGAGGTCGGCAGGCCGGGTGTCGAACAAGATTTGTGTCACATATGTACGGGAATGTCGGATAACGAGGTGCCGTCTCTGTGTGTGTCTGTGCGTGTGTGTGTCCGTCCGTCCGAAAACTGGAAGCGCGGCGCTTTGTTCCATGTTGCTGACCTACCCCGGTCCCCACATCACAGTGGGCCAGAGGACCGGCGCAGGCGGCCGAGATTCTAGACACGTTTTGAGCTCCATAGTCGCTAAATGGGACTCGAACTGAACGTGTGACCGCATCAATGGATTCCTCGAGAGCAATCCATTGATGGGGTCACACGTTCGATTTGAGTCCCATTTAGCGACTCTGGAGCACAGCATGCGTCCCGAGTTTCGGCCGGCTGCGGGGTCATCTGGCCCAATGTGCGCATGGTCCCCGCGGTGGCCAGTCCGCGCGGGGTCGCGCGGTGCTATCCATCGACCGGAGCCGAGCCATAAACTGGATGTCGGCTGTTTTCCCGAATCGCTTCTGGGAACTTGAACTTGCCGCCGCGCGGACATGCACGCCAGTCGGCTAAATTTAATTACCCCGGCCAAAGTGATGGGCCATTCCAACAGTGTGTCCCGGGCGTCGTCCCAGCGCCGTCCCAGCGTGGCAGACTGTTCTCACATTGCGCGATTTATACCCGCCGATTTATCGGTTCTGGTCATTTCACTCTTACCTCCACCGTACCAGTATTTATTAAGAAATTAATTTTATTTTTCGAACAAAATTTTTAAAATTTTGGTTAGTTTCATTAATTTTTTTGATTTTTTTTTAAATTTTTTAATTAATTTTATTTTTTTTCGAACAAAATTTTTAGAATTTTGGTTAGTTTGCGTTTTTGACAGAATCTTTAACAGTGCCGTTCTTATTCACGAAATTTCCACTTTTTATCTGTCGCCTGTGGTGCTTTGCCTGGATCTGGTAAAGCGAGCCTCGCGGGATAATCCGAATATGCGTATGCCGATTAGACTTTATCACGGCGTCTGGCCATTTTCATCTCTCTCTCTCTCTCTCTCTCTCTCTCTCTCTCTCTCTCTCTCTCTCTCTCTCTCTCTCTCTCTCTCTCTCTCTGCACTGCAATGTGTTGGTGCTCCCTTCCGCTCCGACGCTGTTTCCTCGACCAGTGACCCTACTCGCACGCACACACACACACACACACACACACACACACACACACACACACACACACACACACACACACACACACACTACGTACTAACATCTGCAAGTCCGATATCGCTCGGAGCGCGATGTAAATCGATCCATCCGCCGAATGATTCCGGTTTGAATAAAAATAACGTCAATATAAAACAGAAAAAAATGGGAAAAAATTTAAAAAAAATCCGGGCGCACACGCGGTGCTTCTTTGAAATTGCGCGGCGCATGTCGCGGCCAAAGGTCGACTGGCTGATTTGTACCGAAAAGGGTCGATGTACCGCAGTGTGTGTGTGTGTGTGTGTGTGTGTGTGTGTGTGTGTGTGTGTGTGTGTGTGTGTGTGTGTGCGTGCGTGTGGCTCCCCAGCCGGGCCCCCGGGAGCTCTGCGTGACTGCCCCTCACGGTGCCTCCTCCGGCGTGAAACGCACACGGGCCGCGAAAAACCGTCTGATCGGCAAAATACTGAACACAGCTTGGAGCAGCTGGCCAGCGGGCGCGGCGCGGCGAGCAAAGGCTACTATTTAAGACGCGTGTTTGCACAGGCCTTGTCATCCACGACGCCACGCCTCGCCGCCGGCGGCCAACGTGTCATTAAATCTCAAGGAGAAAGGCTCACAAAGCCCCTTCTGTAAAGGGCCGTTCGGTTTCGGCGGTTTCGGTCCCGTCGGTCCGCTCGCCCGAGCGGTGCGGTCGGCCGCGCACAACGTGCGGGTCCTGCAGTCACAACGTCACAGAGTCGGTCTCTATTGCGCTTTGGCTCCTCCAGATTCTCGACGGGTAAAATTCAATTTTTGTGAAACGATTCTTCTGGGATTCGAACCCGGGCCCCCTGGGGCGTGGCGGTGTGCTGCGATTGGCCGGCGCTGCGACCAATGGGGCGTGTGGGGGTGACGGCAGCGCCGTGCGGGGGGTGGCTCGCATTGGCCGCCGCCGCCGTTCCAGGAAAGCGCCTCGAAAGGGGCCGCGATTTAGCATAAATCCTTGATGGCGGATAAAATATGGCCCGCTGACCAATCGGAGCGGCCAGCCTGTGGGCTGCCTGTGGGCTGCCTGTGGGCTGCCTGTGGGCTGCCTGTGGGCTGCCTGTGGGCTGCCTGTGGGCTGCCTGTGGGCTGCCTGTGGGCTGCCTGTGGGCTGCCTGTGGTCTGCCTGTGGGCTGCCTGTGGGCTGCCTGTGGGCTGCCTGTGGGCTGCCTGTGGGCTGCCTGTGGGCTGCCTGTGGGCTGCCTGTGGGCTGCCTGTGGGCTGCCTGTGGGCTGCCGTTGGCCAGCCAGCGGCGCGGGGACACCACATAATCGAACGACCAGATTCCGGACGGGACCTGACGGAGGATTGCGGCGACCTCGATAGACTCCGAACGCCCCGCTACGCCCCGCTACGCCCCGCCCGGGTCCCAATAAGTCAGTTCGCCTGCATCCCGCCTTGGGCCTTGGGTCTTGGGACAGGAAAACAAAAGCCGTTCTAAAAAAAGCTCAAAGAAGGGAGACCGCTGAGCGCCGATCGGTAAAAAATGGTATTGATTTCGAAAGGTGGGATACCGCGTGCTGGCGCGGAGCCGTAACGGGGCGGTGAGGTGCGACTTTGAAGAAAGTGCTCTTGAGAAGTGAGGAGTGCATTGAAAGGAGTGCGGTGCCTGTCAGATAGGCAAGCCCGTTGTGCTGAGCTGTGTTGCAGCCTCCGACAAGTAATGACCCTCTCTCTCTCTCTCTCTCTCTCTCTCTCTCTCTCTCTCTCTCTCTCTCTCTCTCTCTCTCTCTCTCTCTCTCTCTCTCTCTCTCTCTCTCTCTCTCTCTCTGCGGTTTCCGTGGTGTTTTGTCGGGGTAGTCGCGAATGTCTCTTGCCGAAATGATCGTCTGGAGGCTGCGGCATGTGTGTGGAGTTGAGGGGGGGGGGGTCTCTCCTCCTCCCCTCCCCCTCTCTCTTTGTTTCACTCTCACTTTCCGCTGCTCCTCTCCTCTCGCTCCCTCTCCTTCTGCTGCCGTGAGTGAGTTATTTGTTGGCGAACCGTGAGAACAGAGAGACAGAGAAGAAGTCGAGTGCTTCTCCTCTCCGTCCGTCCACTCTCTCTGTCTCTCTCCTTCTGTGCGATCCACACACCACGTGCAACCCAGTCTATATTTCTGCCGAAATATTCCACGGCATGTGAGCTCAAATTGATAACTCTCTTGTCGTTTTCAATATTACGTTATATTTTTTTTCAGTGAAAAGATCGTATTTTTATAAACGATAGAGCGGTTTTTCGACCTTCTTAAATTTTAGAGAGAGAGAGAGAGAGAGAGAGAGAGAGAGAGAGAGAGAGAGAGAGAGAGAGAGAGAGAGAGAGAGAGAGAGAGAGAGAGAGAGAGAAGCGGGTGCGTTAGAGCGATCAGTGCCGTGCCCCCGACGCGTAGGCCACGGGCTGGACAAGCGTGCGAGCGCAGGGCCTACCTGCCAGGCGGCCCCTTGCTGCCCCCTCCCTCCTCTGCTACCTCCTCCTTCGTCCCCTCACCAACGCCGACCGCCAACCAGTCTCGTTCCTAACCTACCCTGCTTCCTCGGCTGTGTTCGAGGCGGCGACAACACACTCACTCACACACACCCACATACACACACACACACAAACACATCTCCCGCCTCAATACCTCTCCGGTTGGGAAATATGCTCCTGTTGTGCCTTTCTCTGTAGTTCACTGACCCTGAAGGGTGAAGGGTGTTGCCACCTTGGCCCCCCTCCCCCTATCTGCACCCCTCCGCGGAGGATCCTGCAGTGTCGTAACAACGCTATGCCGGTGCCTTTCTTGTCGGAGCGAGTGTGAAAACGTCTCCACTGCTCGCTGCCCTCCCCGATTTAACCGATCTGGAATAATGGAATTCCCTCCTCGCTGTTTTTGTGATTAATAATTTTATTATTTGAGAGAAAATGATGAAAGAAAAAGAGGAAAGAAACAATAAGATGGGCTGCTCCGTGTAATCCCTTGCGGCTGCCGACTTTGTTATTTCGTCCAGTGCATTATGTTTCGCTGCACGCAGCGGCATAAATTTCTCCCCTCCCCTCTCGTCCTGCAGATCGGTGCTGACCCTTCCATCCTCCCGGTCGGAAATTGGGTGGTCGAAAAAGCGTCCATTCGACGTCGAATTGAACATTTTTTCTCGGCGTCGCGTCGTTTTGACATCCTGCGGATAATTTCTAGCTGCTTGTCAAGTATGTATCCGTGACGGTATTTATAGGAGGTGTAAAATTAGTGTCGACGTCGGCCATGTCGTTTGGGCACGGCCCCCGAACCCGTGCACCGTAATATACCCCTTTACCATCGCATGCCGTGAGCTTGCCGCCACGCCGCAGGGCAGCACACACACATTCACTGGTTCGGAAATCATTTTTGAGAGAGAGAGACGAAGAGCGGTCGTTGCTGCATTTTTGTTGTAGGGATGCTTTCCACGTTCTCCCTTTCAATTCTTCACCTTCACTGAGTGTTGACCTCGCCAACGAAGGGCTTGCATGACCCTTACTTTCTGCGAGGCCTTACATACATTCACCAAGGGCTGCCAACTGAAAATCAGGCAGTCCTACCAGATATCAACTATCATACTTAACAGACAGATCAATGGGCCTCAGTTATAGTTTTAGGAAAATTTGACGATGGAAACAACACACGAGACGCTCAGGTTGCATCCCCCCCCCCCGGGCCTTTTCGCCGGAATGATTTCGTTTTTGGAGGCTCCTGGCGTAACATGAGGTCAGCGTGTTGTGCAGTGGCGGGCTCGGCGGGGCAGCGCGCAAAAAGTATACCTTTCGTGCCCCTCAGGAATGCACGGCGTAAACACAGGCCACGTTATTGCGGACTCAGTTTCAGTGATTCCAGGTTGGCGCGCGGGGCGCTACCTGGCGGCGGCACTAGCAACCTCTGATTAGACGGGCGGGTAAATCACGTGGAGAAGGCGGTGGCCGGGCACCCGTTTAGAGGTTAGGGACGACCAGTCAAACGTAAACGCGTCGAGTTGCAACTCGGAGGTAGCAACCATGCATACTGCCGCGGGTTGGCTCAGTTCCATATCTTGGACCACACATGATCCACTGCTCTTCGGATCAGTGTCATGCGAATGGCTATGCGGGGCGACTACGACATTGGTATATCGGAGGATCGATGCCTGGCCATAGGAGATCGAACTTTCTTTGCGCGTCGTTTGGAGATCGCACTTTTTCAATAGGACCCATCGGTATCGTACGCAGGCTTGATGGGAGCGGCGGGTAAGCGGACGATACTGCAGGGCTTGATGCCTTGCAAGACCAAAAAACCTTCTCTCTCTCTCTCTCTCTCTCTCTCTCTCTCTCTCTCTCTCTCTCTCTCTCTCTCTCTCTCTCTCTCTCTCTCTCTCTCGTCGCAGGTCATGATTGGGTGTTGAAAATGCCCCGGTAAAATGATATGCTCGACGCACAACTTCCTGGCGCGGTGTCCCTTTGGTAGGTCCTTCAATCATGCAGGGCTGATGGAACGAGCATCATCAACAACAACAGGTAACCAGACATTTTTTCCAAGTTTTTTTTTTTTTTTTTTTTTTAATGCATTTGGGTCCAAGGAGGTCCACAGGCGTATTTAATAACTGTGAACATCGTGCAAATTGTTTAAAAAATTCAATTAGCCGATTGGCGCTCTAATCACCGTCACGTCTGCACATCTATTCCGTTTCACTGAGTCGGGTTGATGGAAAGTTTCCGCCGGCAGAAATTTGGAGACGGTTTTCATTGGTTGAATGAACCGAGCGCGGCTGGCGTCGGTCCAGTTCGGCCACAAAGTCAAACGTCTAATGACCACCGGATGAAACAGGCCTTGTTTTAATCAGCGTCCGTGTTAACGACGGGCTGTCCCTCTCATACTTGATTATTTGACATAAATTTAGAGGTATTTTCATCCATTTTGTACAGCCTCCCACCTCAGTCAGTGACACCCATTGCGTGTTTAGCAGTGCTGGTAACGAGACTCCTCATGTGCGTCGATCGGAAACTGCCTTCCTCTTCCAATCACGATGGACTCTGTTCTTCGTTTTGTCGTTCTGTACCCGCCGCGAGCGACGCCGCGTTCGTGTGAGTGTGCGTTCGTGTGTGCGCTCTGTTTCTGCAGCGCCTGGTCATAAATTTCCGACCGCGACCAATATTTTTTAATTTAGTCGTTACCGTCGGCCCGGCCAATCATATCTGACCACCCGAACCGGCCGGGCAATGGCGCACGGGCCGCCGGCCGATTTGTGCGAATTGAAAACGACTCGTTAGTCACAAATGGAGACATAGACGAGTTTATTATTGCCACTCGAAAACTCACTTTCTCTAATTTTTGTTTTTCAAAACACTTCCATGTGCTCATTCCGGATAGGTTTCTTATTGAAATTTATTGGTACAAGTATAGGTTCGTCTTCACATCTAAACCATTGTTGTTCAGCTCCCTCAGACAATATTCCCTACTTCAATTTAAATGCCCCCCCCGTCCTCCTTCCTCCTTTCTCACCCAAAAATGTACATTCATCATTCTGTTGGATTTTTAAATCTGGTGGGCCAGATCACTCCTGATACGGGGTTCTGGAGCCCCACTGGAGCCCCACTGGAGCCCCACTGGAGCCCTCGCCGCCCTGTTTACCCAAAGAGCCCCTTGGGGTGGGGGCCGCTTTGTGTCCTGTAGCGCCGCTCCAGGGACCACCGAACTGCCCAGCACTTTCTCAGAAAAGACCCCCTTCCTTCCCCGCCCCTGCTGTTGTGTCTGCGGCAGCCTGGACCCGCCAGGACGCCCAGGCATCCCTATTAACATTTTACGTGGATTTTTATTCTTGTAGGAGGGGCCTTGCTGGTTCATAACACTGAAATCCAGAATTTGGCGTAACCTGCGGAACTGTTCGGCTGGAAATTAGAGAACCTCAGGCAGCAGGGCAGCGCGGCGGCGCTACAGAGGCTCTTCAGCAGTGACTCCAGCTGCCGACAGGGGCGGCGCTGGGCGTGGCCCTGTGGGCGGGGGTGCTACATTCCAAGTTACACCGCCAGATTCTGGGACGCATCTTGTCCGGCATGGATGATAGCTGGGATGTGTGGGGATTGCAGATAGGATCGACCGCCCTGTCTTCGGGGTGTCTGTTGGCCTGTCTGTCTGTCCGGCCGCAAGGCGCTACGCCCTTTCATTGAGCGTCGGCTCGCGTCCTTGATCAAACATCTCACACACACACACACACACACACACACACACACACACACACACACACACACACACACACACGGTACACGAGTGCGCGGTGCTTCCCTTGTAATTATATCGCATCGCTGCACTATTGCCCCGAGCAACCTCTGCATACCTGCGGTAACAAGCTATGCAGGAAAGGGTCCAAGGAATTCCGTTATCCTATTTCGACTGACCGATGGAAAAAGGCTGGCAACTCATTTTGCACGCAGGACTGGTGGGCCTGACCCAAGAAGGGGAAAAACCTCTAAAAATAAGTCTATTATTTTGTCCCATTATCTATAGGTTGCTCTAGAGCATTACACTAATTTTTGATTTCGATTCCAGAACTCATTTCTCAGGGGGTTGGAGTCTAGACAATGACCTCTTGTCGACGAGTAAGGTAGGATCCTGGATCCACAAAATCCTGGATCTTGTCCAAGCTAAGTCAGCCTAAGCCAGTCTCTGATCGGGGCACATGAGTCCCAGCCTTGAACCATTAACCTCTAGTTGATGTGCATGCCTGCCTTTCATAAACCGGGCCTTTCGGCTCCGCCTGGCAACGCCGTCTGGCACTGCTTGACCTCAGCGCGGCCAATGATAAGCCGGGAATTTAGGGAGCTTCCGGCCTGGCGAGCGCGAATCGCTGAAAGGGGCACTCGACACTGGGAATCTAAAAATGTGTCGTCTCGTTCGCCGGTTTGCTGCCTGCGATGCAATCACAACTACTCGGACACATCGTGCAGGTTAGGCTAATCAACTCAGAGAAACTTGGAAGGAATCCTGGAATTCCTCATCTGCTGGATGTTTGAACTTCTGGTCAGGCATCCCCAAGGTCAAGTCAAAGTTGCACCTTGGAGCAATCAGCTCTCCGGTGCAGTGGAGACCTCGCCAACCTCTCTGGGTCCCAGGATGTCCGAGCCCCGGCATCCGCTCTCGAGGCACATGCACGGCCCCGCGGTCAGTCAACTCAGTTTTCTGCGCGAAACTTGCCTTGGCGCTTACGATGCTATCACAGCATTATCGACTCGGCATTGTTTTTCCTGCAAAAAACGGAACTGGCGAGATGTTGTCGCGGTCCATGTCGGTGGGGCCGTCAAAAATAAGGACCGGCGTGTGCGATGAATTCTTCCGCAAATTGCAACAGTCTGGAATCCGCTGGCGGGAACGAAGGTGGTCCCACGTCGTGAAGACAGTAAACATCGCGACACATCTGGCAGGTGAGCGAACTCTAATGCCTGTCGGCTGGCGCGCATGCGAGAAGGCCGGCAAGGCCGGGTTACACTACTCGACCCGAGCAATCAGTCGCTACCAACCACATGCCCATTCATGCATGCGCGCGTGAGTCATTGTTGATAGATTTGCGAGATAAAAAAAATGTTTTTTAATTCCCTCTACCCTTTCCCCCTCCTCCCGTGCCTAACGCACGTCGACATGCGCGTCTCTTCCCAAAAGAGGTCACTAGTGATAAGCCCCTTGTTGTACACCGCTCAGCTGTGACACACACACACACACACACACACACACACACACACACTCGAATGAAACGGACCATCGCCCATTCATAAACTGGTATCGCTGCCATTCATGGCCTGCAGCGCTGCAGCGTGGCGGCGTCGTGGCCGCTGTGGCCGTGGGTCCACGCCCGTGACAGCGGCCACGGCCCGGAGGAAGCTTCGCCGGTCTTATCAGCCCTCCCCCTCCCCCTCCCCCTCCCCCTCCCACAACGAGGTACAGCTGTTTGGCATCGGGCATCCGGTCAGTAACCGCCTCTTTTTGCCTTTTCGAAAAAATAAAACCACTTTTTATTGAAAGGCTTGTCTTGTTGAAAGATGGGCACTTTGTTGGTAATTTCGCTAGACCTGCAAGAAAGACTGGTGTTGGGATAGACATCCCTTCCGCTGCCAAGTTCAATGGTTGCAAAACTGATCTTCTATTCGATTTTACTTTCTTTGAAGAGAAAGATAGGATAGGAACGCCTTTCGGGTGCCTCTGAATCTATCTAAAGCCAATCAGAAGCCGCCGCGAACTGACAAGAATGCGGTGAATGACACTACGAGTGCTGTTGGACTGATAATTACAGAGCCAGGCAAGATTAGGCTCTGCAATGTTGCATGCTCGAGATGAGATTAGCCCTTTGGCCCCATTTTTTTTTTTTGCACGTGCAGTTCCGTAGATAGCTACTGTACCCTTAATGGCATTGCCTTAGAGAAGGCCCAAGCAGGGCCTCAGTCTTCAAAGGTTTTCGTTGTTGCACTCACATCTTTTCCGGCTGTACAGCACAGTTGTTTTATCTCGTGTTTTCGATGCACCGCTGCACGCGACAATGTAACAGTTGATGTGGCTGGCTCGACCGCACCAAAGTGACCGAGGCTGCGTAGCACTGCCTACACGCTGGGCCCCGGATTCCTAGGAATCGGTTGGCGCCGAAATCCAATATTGATGTTTGAATCATTGCTGACTCGATAAGATAGGCCTAGGCGAGGCGCAGGGCTGCGCAGGGCTGTGCCGGGCGCGGTGCGCGAGGTTGGCAGCGATACCCGTGCAATCGGAGGCAAACACGCCGCCGAAAAGGCGACCGGGCGGAAAGGTAAGGCCCGATCAAGTCTTGGATCAAGTGCAGAGCAAACGGCCGGCGATACCATGAATGGGGGAAATGGAGGAAAGGCGGCGGTGTCTCAGTGTACCAGAACGACGGATTTAACCAAGGGAAGGTTAGGTAGGACTCCTAGGATTCAACGGATTCAATCAAGGCCTTACCTCTTCAGGTAAGGGGACCCCGTACACTTGCGGTCACAAGACACATATTTTAGCTGTTAGTTTTACCCTCTATAGTTCCTTTGCTAGGTTCAATAAAGGTAAAAATACCCGAGAAAAATCGGACGCTTGAAGAGTCCTTGCAAGGTTTGCTAAGTGGCGTCTAGATGAAGAATGACAACTCAAAACATGCAGGCTGGCGCTGTTTGCAGTGTGGGCGGCATAACGTACCCATGACAGGTTACCGAATTGGCACGGTGCCGCGCCACGCCGCGCCTTGTTTACAAAGGAACGAGACGTGCCGCCGTCGCCACGGCAACCAAACGAGGCGGTGACGTCACCGGCCGCACTATTCGCACGGCTAGAGATTATAGGTCCCGGGATCGGATTACCTGATCTACATGATGATGGAGGGGCAGGCGGCGCGGCGTCTCTCTCGCGTCTCGCGCGTGCGCCTCTGTGTGAGTGTGTGTGTTCGTGTGCGAATCTGTGTGCGTGAGACAGAGAGAGAGACAGAGTGTCTCCCGGCGGCTCGAGGACCTAGGCCCGCCGGGCGAACGGCCTGCAAGGTGACCCAGGTTCGGATCCGTCTGTCTGTCCGTCTGCGTGCGTGTCCGACTGTCTGGAGACCACGGTTTGGTTCGTTCATTGAATCGAGCTCCTTTCTAAGTGCTCTATTCGTTTGCATAAGCGGCCCGGTCCTGTCGCTATGCGACGAAAATTGCGCCTGTAATCCACGAGCGGTCGATGAACTGTTTGAGAATGCAGCACAGGTCGGACGGGTTTCGGATCAAAAGGTGGTAACGGCGGCCCCCACGGTGCGAGATACGCCCCTCTGCGAAGCCTCCCGGGGATTTAGCAGACGTCAGCCCCGCAGCGCGCTGGAGGAAAATCTCCGGGCATTCCGGAAGAAGAAACAAAGACGACGGTTTGATACTGCGGTCATCGTAAACACTTTGCAACGTTGGGTCGCCGTACGAACCGGGCGTTTGACATTTAAATGCTCGTTAATCTTGACAGAATTAGCGATATTTTTGTTGAAAATCGCCGCTTTTGTTTTAATTGGGACAAACATGAAGCGAAATGGACCAAAATATCCGCAGCCACAGCGGCGGCACCAGCGTCAACTGAATGGTCTTGCCTTCCATTTCCTTTTTCGTTTATTTTATTATTTGTAGTCGTTTGGTCGCGCGGCGCTGCCATGCTAAATCCAGAGCCATTATCATAATCAGTTAATAGGCGCGGAATTCAATATGGGATTTGGTATTGAAATGAAGCGGCACGGATCGCGCCCGTGTGAAATACGTGGTAATATCACGGCTGCGACAAGAAGAGGATAAAAAGGCGAAAATCGATTTAGTATATGAGGTGGCTGGAGCGTTGGTCTATGGAGGGGTGAGTACAGAATATTTAAATCGTGACAATACAACGGTTGTGATACTTTTAACAAGGTTACGCAAGTGTTACGCAGGTGTTACGCTCGTGTCATTGATCTGCACACACCCAGACACGCACACAAAAGCACCTACATAGTAACATACATTTATCATAGAAGATTTTGCCATTATCTGGTGGTTATTTTTCACTCGGACAATTGACTTGATCCGCCTGCGGCGATGACGAGCCAGTCTCGCGAACACTTCCTCGGCAGTCGGAATCACCAGTGAAAACATTCGGAACAGTGAACGTCAGCACCTTCCGCGCTGCCAATGGGCAGACGGCTCTATTGTGGGGGTCGGTTTGAAGGCGCGCCGCTGCCTCGCAGTACTTGTTCGTCCGAAGCTGCTGGTGGTCTGGGCCGCCTCGGCCGGCCGGACTGCAGTTCGGGGCAAAACCTTCCGGCGCATGCGGCGGAATCGGCTCCGGGGATCACTGAGGGCCAGGAATGCGCGGCATGCCTATCGGCAGACGCGTCACAATATTTGGCCTCGGCTCTCCCGTTACGCGCTGCCGTCACCACCAACGACCGATGCCGTATTTTTCCCCAAACAGTGTTCTATGAACAACAAAATATCTAACGTGTCAGGCACTAACGCTGTGTGTGTGTGTGTGTGTGTGCCGCCATACATTCGAGTTCCCATTCATGTTTTCATCGTGTGTGTTCGTAGCGCCGACGTGCGTACGGCATAGTGTGTGCGTCTTCAATGAATGGCCTGTCGGTGTGTGTGTGTGTGTGTGTGTGTGTGTGTGTGTGTGTGTGATATGCATGGTTGATTGCGCGCATTGCCCGCTGCGTGGGAGGTGCCTCCCTCAAACATCCCCGTGCGAACGCGGCGGCGTGCGGTCGGTCTCATTCAAGGAAAACGTGTCTGTAACTTTCCTGTAATGTTTGTTGTAAATGTTGTGCTGCATCCATCTGGATCTGACTGCGTGCCGGTGGCGCACTCAACCATTTACATAAATGTTTTGAGGCCGAACACAGGTTCGGTTCACATCTAAATTCTCGTGTTCTGAGCATTTTTCCTGCAAAATCCGTAACGCTGTTGAGTGCACCCTGGTTACGTAATAACTGGACAACGCAGGCGCTGCCGCTCTGCCTCTCTCGCACCCTCAGTGGCCGGCCCACGAGTGCGAGTGAGACGGCGTCGGCGCTGCCGCCTGTCCGCGCGTGCGTTGGGACGTTCAAGCCAATTACCGACAAGCACGTGACGAGCCGGAGTGTGGGAACGGCTTCGGCCACCGTTCGGGCCTTTCGGGTCGTTCGGCCACCGTTCGCTCGGCACCCGAAGCGAGCGAACGGCTTTCGGGACGGCAAGGCCGAAGACCGCCCTGCCGCCATATGCAACCGAAACACTTTGCTTTTTTAATTTCCTCTCTCCCTCTTCTTGTTCCTCCGTCCTCGTTACTCTGGCCCGCCCAGGGCCCAGCACAGTGGGCCCGGCTGTTCCTGCACTCGCCAGTTTTTGTTTGCCGATAAAATGCCGTCGTCCTTGGGAATGATGCAACGCGCTTGCAATCCCTTCTTCCATTCTTCTGCCGATTGATTTGCTGCATCCTTTGGTTTTCACCCCTGTTGATTTCACCTTCCCCTTTACCTCCCCATTCATCCTCCATCCCCCCACTCCTTAACCCTTGCGGCTGACCTATCCCAATCTGGAATGCGTAGACCACTCTAGGCCAATATCTGTTATAATGGAGCAGGTTGAGGCGCGGCGGCGCGGTGGCGGCGCTCTGTGGCGGCCCGTCGGCCCACTGTGGCGGCCCGGCGGCCGCTTGGAGTGGTGGAGCCGGTGCGTCCGGCCAGTTTGACTAATGAGATGTGATAACAAGGAGCAGGCCTCCTCGGCCGGTGTCCCCGCGTGTACAGCACGCCCAAAAAGTAACACCCAAGATCGGACATGGATTCCGCGAAATCGATAACTTGTGATCTGTCGCCGCGCCGTGACGTCTACTCCACAGAGACGCCCCGGAGAAGCGGACGGTGACGCAAAACCCACACCGGCGGGGATTCGAACCTGCGAAAGTGGCCTCGGCGCGCAGACGCGCTGCCCGCTCGGCTGTGGGGGGGCGCTGCGGGAATGAGATGAGGCATGCGTGCGGCGAGGCTTTGCCGAGGTTTCCCCGAAGCCGAGGACGGGCCGGTGTAACGAAAGAAGGGGCCGAAAGGAATAACAAAGACGCAGGAATGCGCGCGAGGGAGCCAAATAATGATGTGAAGAAGGGAGGAGAAACGCGGAGGGAGCTACGGACAGCGGGGGATAAGCAGGAGGAAGAGACTGGTGCCGAAGTTCGCTGTATCAAGATTACAAGGTGCCTTACAACCCATAAAGCGAGCGCCCAGAGGGACCAAGGAGGGACCCAGGGCCCTCGATTGTCGGAATTCCTCACGATCGGCCCGCCGCGCCACGCCACGCCACGCCCCTCACACGCTGGGCCCATTCAATGCCGACTCTCATTCATCCAAATGACCTCAGCCAGTAATGCAAGTGCAGCGGAATGGTTGATGAAGTAAACCGCCCCTGGAATGTGAAGTCCAAGGCGGCCGCCGGACTTGACCGGAGCCGGAGCGCCGCCGGAAATGCCGACCGGAGCGGCCGGAGTCACCTTCAGCCGCCAATCCGTTCGGTTGACGCAAAGTCCACCCGACCTGCAGCAAGTCCAAAGCACCAAGTCCGGAACAAAAGGAACAAGTCCGCAATGAGCAGCAGGCAAGTCCAGCAGCTTAGTGACAGCTTAGCCTCCACAAGTCGACTGGTTCTCGCCTTATTTCCCTCTCGTTTGCGGACCAGGAATCCCGAGATTGATGTAATGCAGTGCACCGCCCATCAGCCCCACCCCTTTGAGCGCCACGCCGGGAGAGAGAGAGAGAGAGAGAGAGAGAGAGAGAGAGAGAGAGAGAGAGAGAGAGAGAGAGAGAGAGAGAGAGAGAGAGAGAGAGAGAGAGAGAGAGAGAGAGAGAGAGAGAGAGAGAGAGAGAGAGAGAGAGAGGAGGCGGTGCACCCCATCAAATCAATGGGCGGGAGAAGCCGAAAAACACCTCGTAAACCACATTCCTTTCCTCAAGACGGACTTATTAGGCTTCCTATTTTGTAACTAGGCTTGTTTTACAAACACCGAGGCCGAATAAAAATAGACACGTCAAGGAGGGAGGGGGCAGCCCCGTAGTTCCAGGGCCGCCACCGGGGTAAAACAACAACGGCAGCAAAGGATCGGTGTTTGAACCCGGCTCACGGTGTCGTCGTCGTTTTTCTGGGATGGCGTGATCCGGACGGCCCTCCCGAATTTCAATATTCGGCCGAAAACGGACAAAAGCCGCCTTGGAAATTGGGCGGTACGCGCGTCCATTGTCCGCGCGGCGCTCTCGAATGCAAATGATTATCCTGCAGGATGCATCCCCCCCCCCACTCCGTGCCTCGCGAATTCCCCCCTCCCCTCCCCCCTTATCTACGCCGCGGTACGGGCAAAGGCAGAGGTAATTGCTGACCCGACGCCTCCATCCATCATCCGTCAATCGATCAAAATTTTACCTCACGCACCGCCTGTGCCGTACCGTGTGTGTGTGTGTGTGTGTGTGTCTACATGTTACGTAACAGTCGGGGGAGCGAATATAACGGTCTGAGCGGGAAAAAGGGTGCGGCGAGGCAAATTTCGGTTACGTCATTTCGGGAAGACTTCTTGTGTACCAACAGATCAGGAATAACACTTTCGCATAATATTTTCGATGAGTTGGGTCAGAAAGTGCCATACATAAAGATGTCCTAAATTAATTTTCCGCGTCGCGAGGCGCATCTTTCGGGGCGCATTATTATGAAATTAAAGTTTATTAGCGAATATAAAGAGGGACAACGAATTAGAATCCACATCCATGAAAAGAAAATCGTGTTTGCATTGAAATTTGTCCCGGAAGAAAAAGACGCTGTCCAGATTTGCCTTCTGTATGAATGGGTCCGTGAATGGCGTCTGCGTGCGTCTGTGTGTGTGCGTGTGTGTGCGCACTTCCTGTCTGCCACGTTTTCGGCGAACGCCGGGCCCGGGCAGCGAACGGTCGGCGGCGATACAAGCGGATTGGTTTACAGGAGTAACCCCGGTCCCTCTCCCGCCCCACTTACGCCCCAACCCCCTCCCTCTCCCGGACCACCCTGCGCCAAGGATCTCAATGAATGAAGAAGGTGCCAGGATGATTTTGGGAAACATTGAGACATGTCGGGTGAGTTTGCTTCAGATTTCGTTTTAACAAAAATTCTTGAAAATCCAGAGGGAGACCTTGTTTGTTTGATTTTGTTTTGTTTTTGAATTGTAGGGCTGCCTGCGTCGTCAAGGGTGGGCGGCGTTCTACTCATGGCGTTGCGTGGTTTGGGCGTAACGCCTCCGTAACCGCCCGCCCCGCCCGCCAGGAACGCCCCGACAGGCGCCCTCGGCCCGTCCATCTCTGCGAAATGTCCGGACGGTGCTATCGAACGGAAACGCCTGCTGCGACACTGAAAAACGCGAGTGATAAGCGAGGCCGTGATAAGGGAACATTCATCGCTCCGCCTTGTCAGAGACTTGGCAGAATCCCCGGGACGCAAGGGGAATGGACCACAAGGCGGAGGGCAGCCTCGCTCCGAGAAGTCTCTGTCGAGGATGTTCTCACATCTCAACTACAGTAGTCACTTACTTTGCGAAAACACTGCCATTCACATCAGATATTCACACGTCAGCACTCATTGACACTTGTAGGGCCAACGGCCGCATCCTGAATCCTCGACCGCGGGCCACACTCCCCGCTCCACGAGTCCACAATCTCGGCCGCGGGTTCGATGACTGAGCAAAGTGAACAATTTATCAAAACGCCGCCCTCGTTCCGCCAATCCCGCACGTGAATCGAAAAGCCGATCAGCCCGCGCGTGTTCTCGGGTACAGTTCCGCTTGATGTGTGCTTTTCAAAGAAACCCTACCCGACAAAAAAGGGAGCGGGCCAACTCGACGACGGCATTCAATTTGAGCCTTTCGCTCTCTGGTTGAGCCATTCACTGGCCGGAATGCGGGCTGGTGGCGACAGTGTAGGGGTCGTAAACCAGCGGCGGCTTTTGCGCGACTTTACCACCCTCCCCCCGTGCTTGACTTCGCGTGACTCACCTTGCCCTTGAAATCAACAAGGGACGAAGATCTGCGGACAACTAGAAATGGAAGTTCGCATTGGTTCTGACCGGTAGTGCACCTTCAAAAAATTATTTTTTCGGATTTTTTTTCTCGCAGTAATTCATTTTTCCTAAACGATGAAATTTTAAACGGACGGGAAAAAAAACACCGAACGCGGGGCATGCTGCCTGCCGGTCCCGAAGGAGCCAGTCATATGGCACAGAGCTTGCGTGGCTTTTTCCTTCTAATCGAAAAAAGAGTGGAATCGACTAGAGACACGTCTAGACGCACTCAGACGAAGAGCGATGGAGCAGAGTCCGTTTTCGTCGTTTTACACGTTATTTCTTTTTTTTTTATACAGATGCTCGTCTTGGAGTGTGCTGTATAACTGCCAGAAAAATATCGAGGCCATAGCGATTTAATTCGATGTCGCGGGTCTCTCTCTCTCTTTCTCTCTCCTTGTGTGTGAAATAGGGGGGGGGGGTCACAGTTGCCCCTATGAATGAAGTTCCCCCTCCCAGGCGGACTCTGTACATAGAACCGTGACCGACGGTGACTGACTCACGAAGGCACTTGGGCTTTTATGGCTTGTCCTTCGGAAAGTGTCAAAACAGTGCGATTCCCGAGGATGCTGCGCTGGCCCATTTACAAGCGAGTTTCCGGTCCGCTTTATCCCGGCGCTCTACAAATTCTGTTGATATTTTTTTATTTTTTTTTTGAGGGAAAGATGCCGTCCTATAACTGCAAAGGAAGTGCCCCTTTTTGAAGTGGTACTTGATTTTGAAACCACTCAAAACTTCCTAAGTGCACTTTGACAGAGTGTGAGAGTCATTTCGACCTCTTGTTCACCCCCTTTTCTTGTGAGCTCTTCGAATTCGAATTTTGGCTGTGTGGTTCACCCTCACCCTCGCATGATCACCTGTTCGCCCTGGACTACTTGATTCCATTCATGAGTATTGACACTCGCCGGGCGAGTGGCCCCCTGTATCTCCGCCGCGCTCCGAGTCACGTTACGGCGTTCCGTTCGGCCGCGGGGCTCAACCCTCTCGCTCCCACAATCCCGGGGTAAATTAGTTTGGGCGAGAACACCACCTCATCCCAGTGATAGATGACTAGATGGCGAAGGGCCGTCGGTCTGTCTCTCTCGCACCCGTGGGGCACCCCGTGGGGCACCAGAGTGGCAGGCGGCCTTCGCGCCTCCCTTTGATTGACACTCTGGCCGTGAATGAGCACCCCTTGCCCTAATGAGGGTGCACAGCATTTCGCGCACAGTGGGCCAGGCAGCCCGTCGCACACATCGTGTGACCCGCGATGAGCCGGGCGGCACCATTCCCCCGAGCTGTCTGGCTCTATTCGCAGCCTATACCCACCCTGCGAATAGAGCAGCCAGGGTTCCACAGCAGATCATCTTCAATGCCAACTCTCGAGTCACAAAGGTGGCGACCCTGACCCGTGAGAGCGCGGTCGCCGAATGACTAAATCGTGGGCGTGTGAGTGATCCTCGAGACACAAATACGGACCGTTCTCGGAATCGGCGTCTTTTTATAGCACCTGTAACGGGCACCTGTTTGGAAAGCCGAGCCAAGGGGCGGCAGGGCCAGCCTCAGCCGGGTGGAGCGCTCCTATTGGCTGCCCGACCCGGCCCGCCGCCCTCCCATTGGCCAGTGATAGGCCCCATGGCGCCGGCCGAATCGGGGGAGGGGAGAGGGAGAGAGAGAGAGAGAGAGAGAGAGAGAGAGAGAGAGAGAGAGAGAGAGAGAGAGAGAGAGAGAGAGAGAGAGAGCAGTTTCACGAAAAGGTCTTCAGAAAAGATTACGTAGAGCGGAAACCACTGTGGAATTTGGCACGGCTCCGCAAGTTGTGATTGTCAAATTAAATAATTGTAGATTTTGTTTTTTTCTTCGTATGCTTGCTCACACCATTTTCTCACCCTGGTCAGATGAGGAAATTGCCCCCTAATCTTGTGATTTATCTTTAAATTTTGCGGAGTTCTACTGAAGTAATTTTTTTTTTGGTCAGTACAAAGGAACCCATAAATCTTCACCAGTTGAATAATGCTCTGAAAACGAGCAATAAAAAATATTTAAAACGTAATTTTATGAATCGATTATTCTCAAGAAAGATGAAGGAAACTGAGCGCGTTTCCGTCCGTGTCGGAATGCGGGTGCCCGTTATTTGAAGTTTCAAGTTGCTATTGGAATCGCCGCTTCCTGTTTGTCACCTTCCCTCTCTCTCGCACTCCATGCGGGGCGGCGGCCGGGCGGCCACACAAACAGTGTGTACCTGGACCTTGTTGTGCAGGGGTGGCTCCTCAAACGGACTCCTCACATGGATTCCGGGAAAAGGGGTCCAGAGGCGGCGAGGGAGCGAGAGAGAGAGAGAGAGAGAGAGAGAGAGACCCAGACTCCTGCTCCGGTGCCAGTCTGGAGTCTGTGGTCAAACCTCCGTCCGAACTGGCAAAAAAGGGACCGGGAAATCGGAGAGATTTGGTCGGTTTATCGGAGGATTCGGACATTTAGCCGAGAATGAATGAACGGATGAATGGATAGACGCCGCGGCGGCGCGCTGTGCGGGGGCCATGTGTGTTTACGCCTTGACCGCGACTTCCTTGCACTTCCCTGGAGCGGGCCGGCGTTTCCTAGAAGGCGACGTCCATATGCATGCGGCGAGTCAGGCGGATACAGGAGAGCAGTTTGTTGTAAGTGGGAGTGGCCGCTCTTCCGGATAAGTGAAGCGGCTTCCTCTGTTTCCGGAACGGCCGGAACTGGCCCGGAACTGGACCGGAACTTGGCGCATTTCGTCCGTCTCTGTGAACGTTGACGCGCGATCCGCACGACCGAGATTCACGTGGCTCTGCTTATATGCTGCCATAAATTATTGCGGCCAGGCGCCCTTTTTTCTACCTCCCGCTGGGAGGCAGGGGCGCGAAATTTTAAAATTCCGATCCGAGGTCGTCGGACGGCCCCCTTGTTCGCGCGCAGCAAGAGGGCCGCCCCGCCACCGCCCCGCCACCGCCCCGCCACCGCCCCGCCCCGCCCCGCCCGCGGAACCGTGTCCCTTTAAAAGCTGGGCCATCCATTGAGCGCTCCAGCAGTTTGACTGGTCCGCGATAAGATAGCCCCGCGACTCCATCAGTCTCGGCCGGCCGGCCCGCGCGACAATTCTATCGCCGCGTTACATTCGGAACATCCGCGAACAAGGCCATAACGACGATAAATCGTGCCGTACGTACTCCGCTTTGTTGCTCCCCGGCCGCCTCTGCGCCCCGCGTGCAAGTCTCCACGGCCAAAACAACACCCCGTCAAGTCACAGGGCCCACCAACGTATTGAAAAAATTCCACCTCAAAAAGCAACAATACACGGCAAATATTAAAAAAAAAAAAAAAAAAAAAAAAAACCATTTTTTTTTTAAAAGATTTTTTTATTATTTTATTTTGATACCGGTGGTCAGTCAAAATCAATGGATTCCGTGGAAAATCAACATTTAGTTTTGGGTGCCGCATCAATGACGCAAGGCGTGTCTGTCTCGTCGGGCGGTGTGCATAAAGACAACATAAGTGTGTGTGTGTGTGTGTGTGTGTGTGTGTGTGTGTGTGTGGACAGAATTACATGTGTGAGGTAAAGAAGTCCCCGCCGAGTGCGACGACTGTGTGTGTGTGTGTGTGAGTGAGTGTGCGTGTGTGCGTGTGTGTGCGCGCGTGTGGGAACAGAATCAGCTGTTTTGGGAAGCCCTGCGCCACATAACTTGGCGCTAAATAAATAGCAAGTGACAATCTTGCGCAGAGAGAGACGGGGCGAGGCGCCGCGCCCGAGAGAGAGAGAGAGAGAGAGAGAGAGAGAGAGAGAGAGAGAGAGAGAGAGAGAGAGAGAGAGAGAGAGAGAGAGAGAGAGAGAGAGAGAGAGAGGGAGGCTCAGGACCTCACGGTTTCCAGTCAATATGCAGTACAGCTGGCGGACCGCCCTGAGGCACTGCGTCGCTATGTGTGAGTGCGTGTGTGTGCTGACTTTCTCAGAAAGTGTGTGGCGCTGCATTCCTTGTCGGCAGAGCGCTAGCAAAACCTAACTTGTTGGGCCATAGCGTCCTAATAGCACCGAATCGGCCAGTAATTGGGGGCATGCCATCCCCGTCTGCTAGAAGAAGGTGCAAACAGGCGGCTTGTTTGGGGGGCCTAATTTGGGGACGCGCCGGACGGCAGGGGCTCCACGTGCGGTGGACCAGGCCGCGGTGCACGGGACTCGAACCCGAGACACGGCGCTGGAAGGGCAACCCACCGCTCCTGCCCAGCGCTTGCTCCTTGAACCGGGGGCGCCTTAGAGCTCTAGAGTGCGTGGGACAGGAAACTGAAACGACTTCGCGAAACGCTGACGCCGCGACCGCCGCGGACGCGGCGAGCGGATGTGGAGGCTGTTGGTCTGTGAGTCACGGCATAGCGCCAGCCACGCCGCCGGCCAGGGCGCGAAGGCGCCTGGAATGCGCTGTCGCTTCATCACGTGATTCGCTGCTGCGCTGCTCATTAGAGAGAGAGGGAGAGGGAGGGAGGGAGAGAGAGAGAGAGAGAGAGAGAGAGAGAGAGAGAGAGAGAGAGAGAGAGAGGGCCAGCTTGTGGGAATTCAGGGATCACACCCCTGGCCCCCCGTGCCACCCCCAACCCTCCTCGGCGTGGCCAGCGGCAAAAGAGTTCTGCCCTCGTGTGTGGCGCAGCAGATGTGCGCATATTTCACGAGCTGTTCTGTCCTAGTAGCGCCATGCGGGCCGTGGGGGCCGTGCGACAAGGTGGGGGCGGCGCGACTTCAAAGCGCCCTCTTGCAGCTTCTGCCACCGCCGGTCCGCTTTTCCAGGAATTTGCCGCTACACGGATTCTCTCACATCGACCTGTTTCCTTCGGCTCCTGGTAAAATGAAAGTCAGCCGTCACGGGGAAGAACACCGCTGACTGCCAAGCGGTCAGGCTGAATTCGAACTTGAACTGCTCGATGGTGCCACCGGGGCCGGCCCGGGTTCGAACCCACCCGCCGGCGGCGGCCTTTATTTTCCCGAATTATCGGCAAGTTGTCCGTGCTGGACCGCTGGCTGGGCCGCCGCGCCGCCCCCCCAGGCCTTGAAGGCGAAGAGCTCGGCCAATATTTGGAGACCGCGGCAAACACGGGCGCATTCCCGAAAAGCGAGAAACACACATGCATGCATGCATACACGTGTGTGTGTGTGTGTGTGTGTGTGCGTGAGTGTGCGTGTGTGCGAGCGAGGGCGTGCGTGTGGGGACAGAATGCATGAATGAGTGCACCACTCAATGAGTTTGTTCAGGATGAATGACAGAGCCCGCTCCAGAGCGGCGGAGTGGGGGAAGGCGGTGGTGGGGGCGGCGGGGAGGGGGGGGGGGCGCTGCCGCTGGAACACGCTGGAGGAGACGTCGGCGCGAGGACAAAGAAATTAACCGTTCGATATGCAAATAAGTGAAGATGATGTTGAATAGGTAGTGTGTCCTACATGCGAGGGGGATGAACGAACATTCCTGGTGGCGTTCACGCATTATACACACTTTACAGAGAGCGACCTTGCACCCAGAAAAATGCACACCAAGAGTTGCCGAGACCAGACTTGTCCACAACACCCAAAAATTATGACTTCTTGGATTTTATTAAAAATAATTTTTTAAATATCCTTGAACAAAAGTAAAATAAGGCTTTTTTTTTTCAGGGTAAATGTGCTTTATGCCTTGCATGCAGTAAAGCGCACATTTCTCGCGATTGTAATATACCATCTCAAGCACACCGTATTAAAGTTTTAAGAGTGTCCCCCTTTGCGCAACGCAAAATAAAAACCGTAAAAATGATTGTCAAATAATTTGTTTTCCCTGCACAAAGGGGCCGTCGTGGTTTGTCCGCTGCGGTGCGGGCTGCTTGGGCCCAGCGGGCGCGGTGCACTGCAAGCATGGGGGTCGGACCACTGTCGTACTGCCGGCTATGACTCACCGCAGAACATTTCCCTGCATTTTCAGGTGTCGTTTCGTTCATTATATGTTCGACTGGCGCGCGGGCGTGCACCGACACAGACTCGCAGCAGCTCCCGAATGTCCTTTCGGAGGGGTGCCGCCCCATTCCGGATTCCTCATCGCTCTCGTCTGGTGCGGTTCGGTTTTTGCCGCGCTTTTTGGGCTGACTGTCCAGATTCCTGCGTGATGCTGCAACATTCGGACCCGCGCCCTCCCTGCGATGATTCTACCCACCTTGTTGACATCGCCCTGACGCCCCGGGGCCCCGGGGAGCACTGGGGGCCCTAGGCGACGACAGACTAAGTGCTTTGATGCCTGCAGCCCCCCACAAAGGGGCAGTCAAGCAAGCGCCACACACGGGAGCACGGTGGGACAGAACGGCCCCTCCGCGCGGTGATTTTTTTTGTTTTTTTTTTTGTTTTGCCGCTGCGGTCTCCTTGCCCTACTTTGAACTTCCCGACGACGCTTTTTGAAATTGCGCATTCCTTGGCCGCTTGACCCCGTCCTGCACGAAACAATGAAACTCTTCATGGACACACACACACACACACACACACACACACACACACACACACACACACTGCAAACAGCGTAACTGTTGAGGTCCCCGCCGAGACAAGACCCCCAGTTACGGCAGTTTGACCGCAACGCGCCGAATGGAATGTCACGGATCGACTGACATTTTAAAGGGACAGACGGACCGCAATGCGACAGAGAGAGAGAGAGAGAGAGGAGAGGAGAGAGAGAGGAGAGAGAGAGAGAGAGAGAGAGAGAGAGAGAGGAGAGAGAGAGAGTGAGACGGACGGGGCTGAAAAAAAAGTCAGGAAATTGGAAGTGAAATGAATGGTTGAGGAGGTACGCGGCGGACGAGAGAGAGAGAGAGAGAGAGAGAGAGAGAGAGAGAGAGAGAGAGAGAGAGAGAGAGAGAGAGAGAGAGAGAGAGAGAGAGAGAGAGAGAGAGAGAGAGAGAGAGAGAGAGAGAGAGAGAGAGAGAGAGAGAGAGAGAGCGTCGAGGACGGACGTGCGTATGAATGAAGCGCATGGGTGGCCTGCGAGATTGGACAAGTCAAGGCTTCTAGATTGAACCTTGCGTTTATGTCTCCGGGAAATTTTAAACCATCCGTGGAAAACGCGTCGAAACGACGTATACACTTTTGACCAGCTGTTCTCACATTACCGATTATGTAAGTGCGTTTGTAGCGTGCGCAAGTTTCACGACCTATGAAAATGGAATCCGCTACATATTTACGACCTAACGGTACTCTAACACCCGCCCCCTCCCCCTCCCCCCCGTTCTGTTTTGCTCCTTACAATTTTTCATACCGTCTCGAAAAATCCCCTGATGGGCAGTAAAACGACTTTCTCCACTTCCGACCGACCGGAGGCACGTTCGCGGTATTGCTCGCCTTCAACAACAACAACAACAACAACAACAACAACAACAACACACA